>CM051269.1:7736019-7811019 GCA_027921565.1 Artemia sinica
AAATTTCTCAAATTATCAGTAAGATCAGTCGATTTTTTTAAATATGATCTTTGTGTTCCCAAAAGTGGACGCAATGCTACCGACAACCATTTTCCTAACTTCGAAACAGGCGACGGAAAAGTTGACACAATGGAGGGGGGCTCCAGTCTTATGAATCTTAGGTAGACCATAGATCTTGGGTGCCAAACAACCCCTAGGATAATATTTGTTATAAAACTCTGGGGTAATGTGAAAATTGTTTTTCAATGACTCCAATTCCTTTCTTGTCGATTTTACATATTTATCTGTAGGATCAAAATCAAGTTTTTTGTGTGTAATAGTGTCAGAAATAATGATTTTACTTTGATTATTATAGTCTACACTGTTCATAATTACAATCGTGTTGCCTTTATCGGCTCTGGTGATAGTAAGGAGTTTATCCTTTTTTCAAAACTGAAAGTATTTTTATGTCATTTTTTTTGTGCGATGTCTTTACCATATATATGAAGTTATAACTTACATGAACTTAAAGGTGTTTTGTTTTCTTACGATCTCAGCTCCAAGTTCTCGAGGAGTTTGAACTTTATCTATAGAAGCCATAATTCCTGACTCCACCTTTGAAATTATTTTTGAATAGGAGATTGGTGTTGGTAAACAGAACTTAGAACCCTTCGACAAAACTGCCAAAAAGATCTTTCACTCAGACTTTTTTCCATGCTATTTGCTTTAGCTGTTTGGATTCATTCAAAATCATATGTAAGTTAGTATGACGTCATATCAACTTAAAAAAATGTATCCCAGCTTTTCCCCAGTATATTTTTGCTTTAATTGCGTTGTTATATTTTTCATTAACAACCAGTAATGTTCCAATTCTATGCCCTCTCAAATGTCTACATGAAGCATTGGTATAATCGTCGTTTTATTCTTTAGTTTCAAGTCGTAGATTTTCAAATCAGCAATTTCAGTCGAATTAAGGAATTATGCCGTGAATTTAATTTTTCATTCCTTATTAACCTTTACAGACGCTAAAATAGGGCGTTAGTTATTCCATTGTAATTTTATAAATACCTAAATTACGCCATAGTATAATAATCATGCTATTCTTTAGTTTTAATTCACATTTTTGGTTGCAATTCAATTTTATTTGTTGCTGTTTCTTGTTCCATGCCTTTTTCTTTAGCTGTTCAGGGTCATTTGTCATCTAGCGTAATTTTGCACATGTCAAAGATGTATATAAATGTAACGTCACTAATACATATTTTTTTGGCCTGAATTCAATCTTTTTTCTGTATATGCTTTACCGACACCAAAATACTTTTCCTTCCCACCCAGGGTGGTTAAGAAATTTAGGAGTGAATTCATTTTCTTCCTCCTGAGTATCTTTGCAGACGCTAAAATTACACTTTTTTATTCTAGGGTGAAAACTAGCAATTTCAATTGAATTAAATAATTCTGGTGTGAATCTAATTCCTTTTTGTTGTTTATTCTTCATAGACCTACTCACGCTTAACTAACACGTTCCTTCGTCCCATTGAGATATTGCTTTGTTTTCTAACAGCATATTTCGTTGCTCAAGTTTTTCCTTTGCAGTTCAATTTAATTTTTACTATTTCTTATTCCATGCCTTTTCTTTAGCTGTTCAGAGTCATTTGTCATCTTGGGTAATTTTGCATGTGTCATAGATAATAGAAACGATACGATCACTCCCGGAGAGTATACAATATAATTTATCCTATTGAACTGTAAGGATAAATACAACATCACTCAAATAAACCTTTTTTTTTCAAAATTAAGCATTGACACGAATTTTCCCAAACTCTCTCTCTCTAGTTTGTAGTTTGTCACTTTTCTCACTTGTTACTTCTTTTTTTATGAAAAATTAAACTCCAGTTCAAGTTATCCTGAGTTAAATTTTAAGCCAATACAAAGAACGAAAAATTTTTAAGCCACTATTTTTTTTTATAAACTCTTTATTTGGTTTTTATAGGAAGTTCAATTTTACTTGGTTTGTTTTTCCTCCGTGAAATTTTAACCCCTTAGAAATACCAAGAAATTTCTTTAGCTACAAGATTTTGTATATATATATTCTTCTTTTCTGTCATTGTCAAAATTAAATTCCACCTTATTGTTTTCTTTGTGAAATTTAAATCAACAAAAAGAACGAAAGATTTGTTAGCAGCAAGGTATATAAACACTTTGTTTTTGTTTGCATGAAAATTTTCAATTCACCTGATTTGTCTTCCAGGGTGAAATTTTGAGCCAGCAGATAAAAACAAAACGCTCTTTTGCCACAATATTTTATATGTATACTCTTTGTTTCTGTTTTCATAATAAGTTAAATTCTACCTAACTGGCTTTTCATTGTGAATCTTCAAGCCAATAAAGAGAACGAATCATTTTTTAGCCATAAAATTTAGTTTTATTTTGTTATTATAAGCAATATTTGTTTTTATGAAAAGTTAATTTCGCCACATTTCCGTGTGAAATTTTGATTCAGTTAGAAGAAAAAAAACGATTTTTGCCAAAACAATTATTTATAAAAACTTTATTTCTGTTTTTCTAAAAAAAATTATTTGCACCTGTTTTTTTTCCTGTGGGAAATTTTAAGCCAGTAAAAAGAACAAAAGTTTCTAATACAAAATTCTGTATATGTAAACTCTTTGTTTCTGTTTGTATGAAAAGTTAAATTCAAACTAATTGGTTTCTCTTTATGAGATTTTAACCTAGTAGAAAGAACGAAACGTTTAGCAAAAAGATTTCCTATACAAACTTTTGGCTTCTGTTTGTACGAACAGTTAAATTCCAACTTTTTTTGAGAAATTTTAAACCAGTAAAAAGAACAAAAGGTTTTTTAACCATAAAGTTTCGTATATATAGCCAGAGAGAGAGAGAGAGAGAGAGAGAGGAGAGAGAGAGAGAGAGAGAGAGAGAGAGAGAGAGAGAGAGAGAGAGAGAGAGAGAGAGAGAGAGAGAGAGAGAGAGAGAGAGAAATAGAGAGAGAGAGAGAGAGAGAGAAATAGAGAGAGAGAGAGAGAGAGAGAGAGAGAGAGAGAGAGAGATAGTTTGAAAAATTAAATTTCGACTGGTTGGTTTTTCGGTTTATTTCCATTTTTTTCGCTACGTATGCACCTCCTTTTATTTAATTTTGTCTTCTGTTTTTTAGCGTTGTAAGTAATATCACGTCTTGCCAATACTCGTTTGTGATAATTAAAAATGTGATATATGCCATTTTGGTCAAAAATGAGCTATAGAATACTTAAATTTAATTTATACCACTGAAAAGATCATAAAACGTTGGTTTAGAATATGATTCTTTTATCTCTATTAGTCTTAACCTACAGATTTACCACAGTTGAAACACTTTTTGTTTTTTTGGCTCTCCTGAAAAGTTACAAAAATGGATTATGTTGCACTTTTAATTATCATAGCCTAACTCTTCTTATGAATTTTAAATATTCAAAAAGTTAAAGGTGTGTTAGTCCAAAAATCAAAGGATGCATTTGATTTTTTTTCAAATGTGCTGTTGTATTTTGAGGATGTTAAAACAAAGCTCGTTTTTCAAAGGAAAGGAACATTAAATCTTAAAACGATCAAAAATTATGATGTATATAAAAAGAATTGCCACCCTATTCTCCCCACGCTGAACATAAATTTAACCGATGCTTGAATAAAAGCCTTTTGGAGTGAAAAAACATAGCTAGTTAAAAAGATATTCTTTTGATACATTGACTTTTATCCAAATTTCATTTTTAATAGTTTGTGTGGTACTTATCGGTTAACTGGAACAAACGCGAGAAGTGAAGTTTGGTTAAGGCTAATGAAATAAAACAAAATATGATGAAAATACAATAGTTTAGAAACAAATTTTGGCTATATAGTTGCACATTAGGGGTTGGGGGGGGGGGGTAAAGCATAGTATATATTAAATACGGAACCTTACCTAACCTAGGTACCTTTCCCCCCTAAACCCCAAAAAACTAAAGTTCTTCGGTCCTTTGTAAATCTCAAATCTTGATTTGAATATGCGTGTCAGACGTCAGACCACTATGCAATGCAAACTAACCTGAACAAACACCGGGGTAATAAGCGTAGATGCTATACAAAAAATCTCGTGTGTTCCAGCTAACCGATAAGTACGGTTTTTGTTATGTAGAAACACATTGTTAATTAATAGTAAAACAACTCCAGAACTAATGGAGAAAATTTGTACATTACGGACAATGTGAAACCAAACTAGCTCCATAAGCAATTCTATTTATTTCTTAGAAATTTATTACGTTGCAACATAGAAGCTTCAAAGCCTAAATTTTGCTTTCGAGCAATGCTAATTAGATGTTACATACGTTCTTTGGACTTAGACTTGATGATATGGATTCTTGGGAAACGTTAAAAAAATTCCACTTGTTTCGAAACAGAAAAATCTATCATAGGCAGCGCAATTTTGCTGCCTAAGTAAAGAGCGATATAGGCACAATGTAATTTTTTTTTCTTTTCATCAAGGCACTTTGTATGGAATGGCACTTTGTATGTTTGTATGGCACTTTGTATGGCACTTTGTTGTGTAAACTTCAAAAGGAGCTGATTCCCCTGGAATTTGAAATTTTTAGTGCCCTTGTTAAGAGTCAAAAAGTCATTTGAGGCAATGAGCCTGGCCATCGATTTCCCAAACGCATCCAATCAAAAGTTTGAGTTAGCCATTTAGTTAAACATAGTTAACAAGTACAGTAACTATGTCTCTGGGCATGCCAACCAACCCCTCCTCCACAGCCATAGGGGCTACAGCTGTAAGTTATGTAATTTAGGTATAGCAATTGTTATTGAGAAATATGGGCGTGTCTGACTTTTAGTATCCAAGAAGACGAAGGGCATTCAGGTGAAACTTCCAGAGAATGTTGAGGAGAGTGTTGAACTAAATCAAAATACGTCACAAGCGTACTCGTTTTCAAAGGGGTGTAACACAGGAATGACTGAGTGTATCAATTTGGAATTTTCTGGAAATGACGAAGGGGGAGATATGACAGTTAAGGCAGAATTGGTACCTTACTACTACTACAACTACAACTACTACTTCTGTAGCGAGTACTACTAAGGCTAAGAATATTGAAACGAACATTTGAGGAAATGATGAGGGGGAGTAGAACTAAACCAAAACCCACTATATGTGTGCATATTGTAAAAAGGGAGTATCAGCAATATCTTTAGAACGGCTTACCGTATCCAGATGAAACTTCCATGCCGTCATGAGGGGATGTTCAACTGACCAAAACGTAACATGCGCACACTACTACTGTTATTAATACTGCTGCTACTACTGTTACTACCACTACTACTACTAATCTGTTTGTGAGACGACACAAACACAGAGACGAAACACACACAGAGACGAAGCAACACACAGAGACGACACACACAGAGATGACACATACACAGAGACGATACACACAAAGAGACGACACAAACACACACACACAGAGATGACACACACACAGAGACGACACACACACGGAGACGACACACACACAGAGAATATACACACACACACACAAATGACACACACAGAGACGACACACACATAGAGACGACGCAAGCACAGAGACGATAAACCCACAGAGACGAAACATACACAGAAACGACACACACATAGAGACGAAACACACACAGACACGCCACACACACAGAGACGACACACACACAGAGATGACACAAACACAGAAACGAGACACAATCAGAGACGACACAAACACAGACACGAGAGCCACACAGAGATGAAACACACACAGAGACGATACAAACACAGAGACGACACACACACACTACTACTACACCACTACTACATACTATTACTACTACTACTACTAGTTTTACTACTACTAATACTACTACTATAGTACTACTACTGCTACTATTACTGCTACTACTACTACTATTACTACTACTACTGCTACTATCACTACTTCTGCTACTACAACTACCACTACTACTACTACCATTATTATTACTACTACAACTACTGTTACTACTACTACTAATACAACACTACTGCTGCTACTACTGTTCCCACTATTACCACCTACTACTATGTTACTAGTGCTATTAAGGTTAAGGCACTATTGTGGCAGGAATTAAGCCAGGAGTCAAGGCACTACTTAGGTTAAGGCCATGGGCGTAGGCAGAATATTTTCTAGGGGGGGGGGGCAGATATTGTCTAGGGGGGGGCCGTCGATAGTGTGATGGAGTTTTATCAACTGCTTTTTCCAAACCATCTGGTTTTTCAGCCATATCTAATGTAAATTTAAAGGTCTAGGGGGGGCAGCTGCCCCCCCCTGCCCCCCTCCCTACGCCCATGGTTAAGGCACAGTACTATTAAGGCCGGAGGTTGAAAACTTGAGAGAATATTGAAAGAAAATTTGAATTAGATAAAAACCTAAATTATGGATGCAGGTTGTCAAAAGGGTATATTTCAGGAATTGATTAGTTAGGGCATTAAATAAGAACATTTAGGGAATGTTTAAAAGGGAAGATCAGATGACTACAAGAGAATATGTGTGTGCGCGACTACAAATACTACTACAACTGCTTCTACTACAATTACTACTACTGCTTCTACTCCAACAACCACTTAAATTGCTACTACTACTAACGCTAAGACTATTATGAAGAAAATTTTAGGAAGCATTGTGGGAGAAAGTTTAACTAAGCTAAAACAAACTATGAACACACGGGTTATCAAAGAGGCATATTGGCTATATACCAAAAATTTATCACAGAAATGATAAATAATAACAAGCAATAATCATAACCAGCAAGCATGCCAATAAATTATCTATCGGAAACATCATAGCAATGACTAACTATACTAAGTTGAAACTCCCAGGACTTGATGAAGAAATGTTCAACTGACCAAAAGGCAATTACCCGGCTGCAAGACCATATTTCCAACAATAGGCTGTACGAAAAGTGTGGTTTAATCCCGCTTCCTAGGGCTATAATGAGAGAAAGGTTGAAATGGCTAGGACACGTCCTGCGGATGAAGGATGACAGATTGCCGAAGATTGTCCTTTTCGGCTGACCGGCTAGGGCTAAACGGGAAGCAGTTCGTTTGCGGTTGGGTTTTACTACTACTACCACTGTGGCATTACAGCTATGGCTAAAGGTTCTGAATTAGAAACACGCTTTCTGCAAAAAGGTTGTCACATGGGCATATCTTAGGAATGGTTTGACATGTAAAATTGAAACTTATAGGGCTTGTTGCGGGGGGTTTTGAACTAGCCAAAAGGAAATATTTACATCTTACTACTACTATTTATACTACTACTACTACTCCTATTACAACTACTGCTGCTGCTACTACTACTACCACTGGTACTACGAATGCTGCTACTAAAAGAAAAGACGAAAATTTTGAGGAATGTTGAAACAACGTTTAATACTCTCTGTGCATACAGGTTGTCAAGAGGACATATCAGCAATGCCTCAAAAGCGGTTTATGGAATTATGGTATTAAGTTGAAACCTTTAACATGCGTTGAAGGGCATCATGGTTGCAGCAGCAGCTGCAACCTAGTAAAGAGCGAACCATAGCCCATAGTAATCAAAAGTTGAAAAACGTGTTTTCAAAAAAAGCTGCCTTGTGAAAAAAAATGCCATCTGACACTGAATCAGGAACGGTAATTGTTGTTTCGGTTAATCTTAGAAGTAAGAGTTTATTGCGAAAAGAAATTTTTGGTGATTTAGAAAAAGAGCCTACCACCCCTTAAAAATGGCGTCAAATCGAAATAAAAAGTGCACCATTGGAATCAACATGGTCTAAAACCTGTTGTAGGATAATTACAGTCCCCACCTTCAACACCAAGGAAAATGACTTTTTTGCAATGCTCCCTTTTTTTTCCTTCTTTTTTTACTAGAAGGGCTAGGGGGGTGGCCAGAGCATGTATCGGGCGCATTAGTATCGCATGTATTGTATCGGGAATATAGGTATCGGTATCCACTGTTGTTGTTTTTTTCAGTCATTTTCTAGGCTCATTTTTTAAAGCATGTCCCGGTAAGGTATCATGGTTGCAGCGTCAGCTTCAACCTAGTAAAGAGCAAACCACAGCCCATAGAAACCAAAAGTCAAAACCACGATTTGAAAAACACTGCCTAGTGAAAAAAATTCCCATCTGACACTGACTCAGGAACGTTAACTATTATTTCGATTGTCTTAAAAGTAAAAGATATTGCGAAGAGAAATTTATGATGATTTCGAAAAAAGCCTCAAACCTCTCGAAAATGGCGTCAGATCAAATGAAAAGTGTACCATTGGAATCAATATGGTCAAAACCTTGTACAGGGAATTTACAGTCCCCCTCCCTGAACAACAAGGAAAATCACTTTTTGCATCGGTAGCACTGATCTGTCTCCCGTTTTTTTGTTGTTTTTTTTTTCTTTTTTTTTCAACAGGTCTAACGGGCTACCAGATCGTCATAGAGAGATTCCTAATGGCTCATTCAAAAGTTATTTCTCATATCTACGTGCTTGTTATAAATTCTGCCAGCGGCAAATGCCATATGGCACTAAAATAGCACTTTATGTGCTATTTCTCAAGGGTGACACTAGCAGGCTACCAGAACATCATTGACAGATCTTTTATAGCTCATATAAAAGATATTACACGTATCTACGTCTTTCATATAAATTCCACTATCATCAAGTTCAAATGGCACTAAAAAACGGCACTTTTGGTGTCGTGTCTCAAGTGAAAAAGCTGCGCTGTAAAAAAAAAAAAAAAAAGTGTACCATTGGAATCAATATGGTCAAAACCTTGTACAGGGAATTTACAGTCCCCCTCCCTGAACAACAAGGAAAATCACTTTTTTGCATCGGTAGCACTGATCTGTCTCCCGTTTTTTTGTTGTTTTTTTTTTCTTTTTTTTTCAACAGGTCTAACGGGCTACCAGATCGTCATAGAGAGATTCCTAATGGCTCATTCAAAAGTTATTTCTCATATCTACGTGCTTGTTATAAATTCTGCCAGCGGCAAATGCCATATGGCACTAAAATAGCACTTTATGTGCTATTTCTCAAGGGTGACACTAGCAGGCTACCAGAACATCATTGACAGATCTTTTATAGCTCATATAAAAGATATTACACGTATCTACGTCTTTCATATAAATTCCACTATCATCAAGTTCAAATGGCACTAAAAACGGCACTTTTGGTGTCGTGTCTCAAGTGAAAAAGCTGCGCTGTAAAAAAAAAAAAAAAAAAAAATGATTTCCAGCAAAATGTTTTGCTCGAGTTCAAACATGTCAAAAACAGAAATCCAATTTTTCTGTTTGAAATGTGACTTGCTTATTGAATTCAAACAAATCACAAAAAAATCGAATTTTTCTGTTGGAATTGTGACTTGCTTATTGAATTTCAACAAATTATTGAAATTATTAAGATTTATATACTTTTCAGTAGAAAACACGTAATTGTCACCGTAAATAGGTTATATCGATCAACACGGTTTGAACTTGAACAGTAGTTTGAAGTTTCTTGAATATCATTTTAAGTTTGACTATAGGACCATTGAAAGTAATATGTTCAGCATATGTTCAATTCAAATATTTGAATTATAGCAGAAAAAGGGGAATGCTAATTCAGTTTTGATTATGAAAAGATAATTATAAAAATGAGGAAATATATTTTACTTTGAAATAAGTTGAGCTTTCATGTCTGCAAAATGAACACGCAGAAATTTATGTACAAAAATTGTCTTTTAGCTTTTACAATCGCTTTTTTTTAAATACATTTTTTGTGAGTTTCTGTAGGTAGAAAATTTCTTGAGATGCTACCCTAACCTTAACAGTACTAACGGTGAAAGTATATTGCTTTCTGAATTCAGTTTTTTCTAATTAATAACGAAAATCCTTTTGAAAAAACAACTTATATTTTTGCGATGAACGTCATTTTTGTAATGAGACCCAAAAAGCGTTTCAAAAAAAAATTCTTCCCTGAATTTGCCATAAATTTGCTGCTTACGCTGAATAACCAAGTACGGAAACATATCGAAGAAAAGAAAAGGCCTGTACGGGCATTTCAGTCCTTTACGTACACGTAAAGGAACCAAAATCTTCCCCAAAAATGAGAATTTTCTAAATTTGTGCACATTTCAACTGGACTCAGAAATACTACACTTTAATAGCATGAATCGTGCTTCAGAAACTCCGGTTTGCTACAGGATTATTTAAAAAATAGGAAGTTAGCCCAATAAGTTTTATCAAACAGTTCATAGTTTTAAACTGTAATTAAGGAGCGACTCAGCTCAATTGTAACCGAAACTCAAAAATGGAATTTTGATAACAATTGATAAGAATAGGGTTCTTATGCAGATAGCAAATATATAAATTTCATTACGTTTAATATCTACCCACCAAAGGCTCCAAGCCTCAAGCGAAAAAGGGATTTTGATGGATTAAGGGGTTTTGAAAACAGGGAGCCTGAGTTTCGAAAAAGGGAGAAACACCCCCCAAAAAGTCAATAAATCTTACTGTAAATCAGACCATCAGATTCAGCGTATCAGAAAAATGTTATTGTTGGGGTTATGATCTCCTATCTGCACAAATGTAGAATTTATATTTTTGCCAGAACACTGATCACGGATGCGTTTCTATTTGTTGTTGTTTTGTTCAAGTGTCCTTTTTAAGAGACCGTAAAGATTGGAGAGCAGCTAAACCTCCTCCCAAGACCTAATTTGTCTCTTATTTTGTTTACGAATGTTATGATTTGAGATTAATTTGACAAAAAAAAATCATCTCCTTCAACTACCTACAAACGTATAATATTGGAATATAATATTGCCTTTTCATTGGAAAAGGCACTTGTTTCATTTAAAAAGTTGGTGAAACAACCGAAAGTGCACTTTGTAGGAATGTGCTATCAAGTCAAATTTATAAAAAGGGATTAAGTATGAATATAAACTTTTAAATGACCCCTTAAACAGTTTTCTTTTATTACAGTAACCTTCTTGTTTCTGCTAGTCAGTAGGTGGTTTATAAAAACCAACAAAGAGAAAAATCTCAATGAAAAAAAAAAAAAAAAAAAAACGAGACTGTGGCCAGTGGAGAGAAAAGAAAAGACAAATGTAAAACAACGCGGATATTTCGCCTGTATCCAAACAAGGCGTCTTCAGCACGAAAGAAACACAGGAAGAACAGGATAAAAAAAACAAGATAAAACTAAAAACCAATAAAACCACCACCAAAAAAAAAAAAAATGTTCAATTGGCACAAACTGATCCACGTAGGGAAAAGATGCTATTATAGAGTTACTTCAATGAGGATACCAGAGTAACAAAGTTACTAAGTTTCTTGTAAGTGCTCGATATGTCCATTTTCTATTCCCAGCAAAAAAAACTGGGGACAGAAAACAAACTCAATAAAGAGACATAGAAGTTATTATTCGTAAGAAATCTTCCGACTAAAAGAGGTTTGTTATTTTTACTAGTTTATAATTTCACAGAGGGGAGATGAAATCACAGTTAAAAGGTATACAAGCATACAAGTCATGTTTAAAAATGGGATCACCAATTAAGTGTTCCTCGAACGTATTTGTGATGAAAATGGTGCGTGTTTGAAAAAAGTTTTGCCAAGTTTATTGAAGATCAATTTATTAAATTGGCCTATTAACCCATATCTATTAAACGATCAGAAATTTAAAACTGATAAGTGATCACCAAAAATAACATGCTTATTTTAAAGTTCAATTTTTTTCTCCCGATTTTTTTTTCTGAGTAACAAGTATCTTAAATGAGACTTCGTTTAGTAGGCAGGATTCATAAAATTATTTTTGGAAGGAAGCGATAGCGAGGTAAAGCAACAAATATATCGGGTTGCTCAACTGAACATCCACATAATACTATTTTTTACTGTGAGAGAAATTTATCTTCTGAAATTTTTTTATTTTACTAGTGGTATATCAGAAATTTAAGACCAGATATTTAGCCAGAATTTAAGAAAGTCAGATTGAGTTTTGCTTTAAAAATAAAGAATAAGGTGATTAGCTTTCGGAAATATGCCATAGATGTCATCTGTTCGTTATCTATGCGGCATATAGGCGCTATAGATCACGAAAATGCGTCATAGAAGCCAAAGATACCAAAATACAATTTTCACTATAGAATTAAAAGGAAGTGATCCTTTTTTTAATCTGGTTATGCTTTTTATAGGAAAACGACTTCTGTTTTTCTCTTTACTTGAGCCTTCCAATCTCTGATGGAATTAAGGAAACGTGGGGAAAAGAAGTAATTCTCCGTGGAAACTGAAAAAAAGATTAATATTTGTTTGCCACTTGATATTAACTTACAAAAAACAATTGTTGATAACTTACCAGATAATTGTCTGTAAACTTACCACAGTGAAATTGATGAGCCTAAGAAAGAATGTCAATTATTTCTTCATAAGTACTAATTAATTTAGATACAATCCTCGGAGTATTTTGGTTCTATCATTGATTAGCTTTAAATCATTTCAAGATAGAGACTTTTCAAAGGTAAAAAGCACTACAAACCTTTAAGATGCTTCTAACCCCCTTCAATTCAATTCAATTCAATTTATTGAAATAAAAAAAGATGAAACAAAACACCAATAATAATAAGGATCCTGGAAGCGAACTTGTTGAGGACCATAACAACAAAAAATTGAAAATGAACAAGAGAGAAAAAAAAAGAAAAAACAGAAAAAAAGAGAAAACACGGGCAAATTAAAGCAAATTGATTAAAAATTTAGAGATTTATAATATCAAGGTTTAGTAACATTGTTATACAGCGTACGAATACTTGTGGATAGCTCGATACTGGAGGATATTATATTCCATTGAAGTATATATTTGTAAATGGGGGATCGCTGGGCGGAGCTAGAGACACACTTGGAACAATAAAGGAACGGTTGGATGAACGGAGACATAGGCCTTCAGTATTATTGTAGTTAAAATAAGATAATAATTGGGGAGGAAGATTTTTATGGTAAGCGGAGTATGCAAGGGATAAATTTAATTTTTAATGATTTGTTGAAAAGGGATAATACCAAAATAGGAGAGCAAGTCCTGGGTGGGAAATAGTCGGGGCAGCCGAAAAGCTGCTTTGATGGCACGGTTTTGGGTAGATTTTAATTTATTGGTAACTGAAGGATAAGTGTTGCCCCAAACAGATCCGCAGCATGAGATATATGGGTAAATAAAAGAGTAATAAAGGGTGACAAGGATATTAGGGGAAAGAAAATTATTCACACGATTAATCATACTACCTGTCGCAAGATTATGGCTCTGATGTAGAAACATGAGTTGCAAATGATAGGGAGGAGTCTATGTGATCCCTTAGATCCCTTAAATAATATATTTCCACGATTTCTGGCAAAGTCCGACATAGTGATCACTATATCAGTATTATTTTCCATTTTTATGGCAGATTCGCTTTTCCAAATTTGTTGATCTGTTCGCAATGGCTATACCAGCAATGATTCCAATTGAAAGTTACAGCTAACGGTAAATGAAGATGAAGCACAAAAAAAATCTGCCGTTAGAAGTCATGCAAAAACAAGCATGATCTATCGAATTGAAAAATTTACAAAGCGATTAAAATTATACCGTAATGAAGGAGCGCCATTAAAAACCAAAAATTTCAATTTAACGCTCAGATCGCCGATCGCCTTCCATGAGAATGAAAATCCTATAAAAATCTGTTTCCTTTGAAGGATAAACAGGAAAGAGGAAATTAAGTCATTAATGAATCCGAACAACTTAAACATAAGCCATGGCAAAAATGCCTGAGTTAATGATGAACGAGCGAGATTTATGCTTGGAAGACTTGCGATAACGATTTATCCCACCAAACCACAAACGAAAATGATTCATAATAAAAATTTGAGGTTTGAAGATATGCGACACCGAGCATAATCTAATCGAACATGAAGCTTTCGCAAAATAATCAAAATTACGACAGAATGAAGGAGCACGTTATTTTACGCAAGTTATTTGTGGCTGAAAAAAGACAAAATTAAGATTAACGCTGAGATTGTCGATTATCTCCAGGAGAATATAATTCCTCTAAAACTTATGATTCTGTGAATCATAGATAGCGCAATAGCGCTGCCTAAGTAAAGAACGATGTTGGCACAATGTATTATTTATTATTATTTTTTTGGTTTTAGACCAGGACACTTCATAGAAACTTCGAAAAGGGTTCATTCGATTAGAAATTGGAGTGGCTTGTGCCCTTTTTAATAGTCGAAAGTGATTGGAAGGCAACTAACACCCCTTCCACACCTATCATTTCCCCAAATACCTTTCCTCTAGATAGAAATTATGTTTTGAGTAGGACACTCCCCCGCAACCCTCGGGGCAAGGGTTGTAAGTTATGCCCTGGGGGCATATAAGGATTCTATAGAAAGCGTTGTCGTAGAAACTTCAAAAAAATTGTTCAATTGGCAATTCAAAGGGCTAGTGCCCTTTTTAATAGTCGAAAGTATTGTAGGGCAACTAACCCCCCTCTCACGCCCAACTTTTCCCGAAACACATCCAGTCAAAATTTTGAGATAGCCATTTTGTTCAACGTAGTTGAAAGTTCTGGAAATTAGGTCTTTTGAGCAAAAATTTAATTGAATATTAAGGTCAATCTTAAAATGAACAAAAACTACTATAGACAAAAGTTTGGCTTTTGCCCTTTTCCCCCTCATCTAACCGTAAAAGTCTTAATCTTGTTGCATCATTTGGGCTCCACTGCAAAAGAAATATATTAGAAATATTTTCTATTTTTGTACAACATTAAAATTGTTTTTAATTAAATAAAATTTTGAATTGCGGAGTTTCCAAGAATTAATGTTGTTATATATCAAATATTGAGTTTTTTTTCATTAGTTATATCCAGTCGTCTTGAATATTATAGTGAATTTGTATTTATTTTTCGTCAATATTTTGAAAGACAAAACTATAAATTTCAAGATACATATAGTTTTCGATAAAACGCAAATGACACTACAAGCTTAAGACTTTTGAGGTTAGGGAAGGGAAAAAAGGGCTTTAACCAAACTCCTGTCTGTAGTATATTTTGTTCCTTTTAAGCATCATGTTCAATTTAATTTTTCCTCTTTTTAAGATTTATTTATTCATCTGCATTAGTACTTGCTATCTCTTTGTTTTCATTGGCCGTTATTTCTGCTAGTCTCAAGTCTAATGTACTTTACTTTTCTTTGAAACAATTTTTTTGGAAGTATTATTCTTAATCAATCAACATAAAAAGTCTGAACATTAATTTCCGTATTGCTTTCGAAACTCATTTTTTTAGTTTTGTTACTCTTAGCATGAGTAGAAAGCTATCTATAACTACAGAACGAACACATGTGCTGCCATCTACAATTCAGTCTAACGCTGTACGAACATAATTTATTCAAGGATTATCGATCGAGTCTAATGGGGGTCAAGGTCAATTGATTTGTTGTTGTTTGTCCAGGTGTAATGACACTGGGGGTGATTTACATAATCGATGGGGAATGTATTGATCTAGGACTCGATGGGGAAATGAATTTCCGAGAACTTGATTTACACAATCGGTGAGGAATGTATTGATCTAGGACTAGAGTAGGACAAGTGAATTTCCGAGAACTCGATTTACATAATCGGTGGGGAGAATGTATTGATCCGATAACGGGAAACAGAATCACGTGTCTCCTTCTAAGCCAATCAGGGAGTCGGTTACATTTCAATCCAAGCCAATCAAAGAGTCGGTTACATATGGTTTCCCATTACATCACAATTCACCCTTGAGATTTCGTATATAACGGACATGCGTTGTGATTAAAGATTCAGAAAGTTCCAAGACACAATGGATATAACATTGAATATTATTGATCTTGAAGCTTCATCTACAATGATTAACAATGTGAGTTCTGTTTAGTAAATTTTCATACTTTATTTTCAAATAAAATCATTTTACATAGTAACCTAACCAGTAAATTCAGGGTAACCCCCCCCCCCCCCACACTATACAAACTTCACTATATATTGTTTATACTCGCTAGAAAGCGTAAAATACATTCTTTTTTACATTGTAAACCTCCTCTCTCTCCCCCCATCTGTTTACGACTTTAATTCTTCCAATAGAAATAACTATCTTTTTGAACTCTCCTTTTGACAGCCAACTTTCTGTCAATCCCTTAGCTGTTAAGCCACTATGGTTTGACTTACAGATTTCTCGCAATGTTTTAAATAGCTGATAATTACGGTCACCCTTTTAAAGTACATCCGGTTTCTTAATCCTTACGTTAGCGGCTTAGTCAAAAGGTTTCTCTGAAAAAATGGATACTTTTTGATCAAATTAACATCATAGCTTTTTCATCGCAAATTTTACTTTTGCTTTACTGAAAAGGGAGAGGGGCTTTCTTCTGTAAAAAGAGGGGGATGGGGATTGTTAAGAGGGGATGGCTGTCAGTTTCATGTAATATTCATTTTCCATTTTGAGTACTCAGTGTTTATATGGGGGGGGGTTAAGGTTGCAATGCCTCGCTTCTAACACCTTCATTGTAAAGTGAAAACAAAACTGTTTCCTCGCGTGAAAAGTAAGGGGCCGGGATTTATAAGAAAAAGATAAATAGCTTTATATACCCGAGGCCCACTATCTTGCCAGCAGCTCAAAAAAAATTAGAACAGTTAGAAAAGTCGTTCTTAAATTTGGAAGAAATTTTTGATAGAGTAATTAGTAATGAAAATGATTGTTCTTTTTTTAGTGAAAATGAATTTCCTCGAAGTAAATATATTCAGTTAATGAGTATGCCCCAGGGATGCTCTGAATCTCAGCTCAGTATAGTTCAGCTCAATTGCCAAGGATTATGTTCGTCACTGACAGATGTAATGACCATGTGCCGACAAATACGACCTGACGTTCTTGGACTGTGTGAGACATTCCTGTCGAAGCAGACTGACATCCTGGTAGATATCCCCGGGTATACATCGAATTTTGTACACAGACAAGAGTCAGCACGAGGAGGATTGGCAATCTACACAAAGAGCGAATACCCAGTCTGTGTTAATGGCAAACTGACTCGAAATATAGAAGGTATTTTTGAGTCACTTTTTCTTGATATGTCCCTTCCTTCACAACGGAAGGTAATCGTTGGAGAAATTTACCGATCACCGTCAGGTTCTGTTTCTTCGTTTACGGAATATTTATTGGAAACACTCCAAATGATTGAAAAACAGAATCATGATATGGTCATCATGGGTGATTTCAACATCAACCTAGCCTATCCCCTAACTAATAGCGCTAATGATCTTCTCACTCTTATGTCTGGATTTAATCTTTACCCGTCAACAACTATCCCAACGAGAGTAACTGAGGGTACTCATTCACTAATAGACAATATTTTTTCTACTCTACCTCCACTCTCGGCTTCAGTAATCCTTAGTGACATGTCAGACCACTTCCCCTTATGTACCATTTTCAAAACATCAAAGGCAACAAGGTCATTTTCAAAAACTAGAGATGATATTCCGGTTGTAGATCTGAGTGAAGAAAACTTACGGTTACTTAACGAGGAATTGGAAAAAACGACCTGGGATAGCGTTATGGAGAAAGAAGATCTGAATGAACGATTTGAAAATTTCCATAGTACATTTACAACATTATATGAGGTATTTTGTTTTAAGGAAAAAATAAGGAAACGCGGAAGAAAAAACCCACCAATTTGCCCGTGGGTTACAGAAAGTTTACTCAGGTGCATCAATAAAAAGAATAATCTTTGGGCGGAATACCGTAATCTACCAGCCTGTGGAGTTATGAAATTTATAAGAAATGCCTACGGTCTGTTCTCAGAAAAGCTAAAAGGGATTACTTTAATCAAAGACTAGCTGAAAGTGGGAAGGATGGAAGGAAAGTATGGAAGACAGTCAATTCAGTGTTACGACCGAATAACCAACAGCCTGAACTACCATCCAAAATTACGGTTGATGGAGAAACCTTGACTGAACCAGCACAAGTTGCAAAAGCTCTTTGTACCTTCTTCGCCAAAATTGGAGAAAAAACGGCTAACACAGCGCTACCCCCCAGAAAGTCCTACAGGGACTTTTTGGGCCCAGCGTGTGTCAAGTCGATGGCACTCATTCCTGTAACTTCGACGGATGTTTCGATGATTGTCAAAGGTTTGAGGGGAGCATCTGCCTCTGGATTCGACCGCGTCCATACTAAAGTGTTGAAGGCAGTATTGCCCTCCGTAGTACAACCTTTGACCCATTTGGTAAACCTCTCCTTGGAGACGGGCGTGTTTCCATCACTTCTCAAGAAGGCAAGAATAATTCCCCTCCACAAAGGTGGCCCTCAGGACGACCCGTCTAACTTTCGACCCATCTCTTTTCTTTCGGTGTTTTCCAAAGTGTTCGAAAAACCTATGAAGAACCAACTTTACTCTTTTCTGAAAGCTAAGGAATTCCTTAACCAACGCCAATTTGGATTCAGACCAGGACACTCGACGGAAGATGCCCTGGCATCACTAAGCCTATTCATTAATAAAGCACTTGACCTGGGACTTGTGCCAGCTGCTATTTTGCTTGACATAAAAAAAGCGTTCGACAGTATGGATCATGGGATTCTATTAGGTAAAATACAGCACATTGGGTTTAGAGGAGAGGCTCTACGATGGTTCCGGTCTTACCTTAGTAGTCGACGTGTTTATATAGGAGATGATCCGCTGAATGACACCGTTGTCAACTTCGGTGTGCCGCAAGGCTAAATCTTAGGCCCACTGTTATTCCTGGTTCATGTGAATGACCTAAGTTGCGTTCTGAACCCTAACTCCAGGACTTCACGGTGCTGCAAGTTATGTTGCGACCCAGAAATTTCGAGCAACGATCATGAATCGGATGAACTTGTGGCGTCCGCGGATGACACTACAATGGTCTCCTGTGACACCGACATGTCAGCGTTCCAGAGTAAACTTGAGGTCATCTTAGAAGAAACTTACATTTGGATGGATGCCAATCGATTTTTAATAAATGTTGACAAATCTTGCGCTTTCTTCTTCTCAAGGATTGGACCTCTTCACCCAGAGGTATCGGGAATAACGACTTCTCGAGGAACGATCAGACGACCGAAAACTGGCTGTGCCAGGTACCTAGGTGTACTCCTTGACGAAAAGTTATCCTTCATACATCACATCCACGCTGTGGAGCTGAAGCTCTCCCGTAATCTTGGCATTATCAGGAAACTGAAACACATATTCCCTCAAAAAACCCTTCGTCTACTTTATAATGGACTTATCAAGCCTCATCTACAGTATTGTGCGTCAATTTGGCAGTCAACATTTATATCCCACCTGAAAAGGCTTGATTCAATCCACAAACATGCCCTGAAAATAATCGGAAATATGGACCCTTTTCTTTCCCGTGAATCACTTTATCATTTATCGTGCTCAGGTATCGTTTTTAAATTTTTCTCCGGATTACTTCCATCAGCATTCCACAGTCTATTCCAGTTGGTATCGGAACAGCATCCTAAGAACACGAGATCTGCCTCAAACCTTCTGGTGAGACGAACACCTACAGTACGGTCGGATTTTGCACCGGATGTGGCGTGCGCGAAAGTGTGGAACATGCTTCCAGAAGAGCTGAGATGTAGGAGCTCTCTTGGGTCTTTTAAAAATAATTTGAAAAAATATATTAGTGAATATTCATTAAATAGAGTTTATTAATAATTGAGATTTTTTTTTATCATTATTATCTCGGTTTGTTTTTTGTTTTTTTTTTCTTTTTTGTTTTTTTTATTTATTTATTGATTTTTTTTTGTATGGTTAAGGTAGCTGTGCTTTTGGGGAGGAAGGGGGGAATCTCTTAGATAGTGATTTGTATGGTTGAGGGACGTGGTTGTGTTGAGGAGTAAAGCGAGAGTCGTAAAGCGTGATTAGGAGGAATCGTTATTTTTTTAAGGGACTCAACGTGCATTTTTTTGCATAGAGAAGTTTATTTATTTTTATTTATTTCTATTTGTTTTAATTAAACCCGATTGAATCTTAAAAAAATCTTATTATGTGTAAATTGAATAGCATTTACATCTAAGATCGTAAATTTTAGGCCTATAAGCTGTGTGTTAACAATCTTTTTATCTATTTTAAAGCCTATAGACTGGAAAATTTAAAAAAAAATTCTAAATGATAAAAATAAAAACATTGATTTCTATCCTAAGGCTACAAACTAGTGATTGTCAAGTTTTATTTTTTTCACAAGTTGTGCAATAAAAGCGTATGATTTCCAAGCTTAGTATATTTCTCGTAAAATTTTACTTTTTGCTTTGCTGAAAATGGGGGGGGGGGGAGGGGGCTTCTTTGTGATAAATGCTTTCTAGAGAAAATTATGGGTGGGGGTACTAATTTTTCTTCTGTAAAAAAAAGGAAAAAATTATTTCAATATTAAATTTTGTCGTCTTTTTAAGGACAGTTATGAAGAATGTGCACCTCCTCCTGAAAAGAGGGCAAGGGAGGGAGAGGCAGCCCCATCAGTGCCAGCCCCTATGCAGTCTGGGCAAAAACCAAAAAGACAATGGGCCATAAGGATGGAGAACCATGCTGTCTCATCTCAGCAAGCCCGTGACATCGCTGGCTCGACTGCACAAGAACGTGCCGTCACTGGCCCTGCTGCACAAGCCGCAGCCCAATCTGCGCAAAAACGTAACGCCGCCCGTCCGCCATCCAAGATGCTTTACCCGGTCCATCTGACACTCAACTGCATCCGTAATATAAAAATGTAAGCATTTTTACCTGGTTATAGAAATATCTATCTATTTCTTACAACTTTTTTTTTAGCCTTTTCATTTTACTATTTTTCAACATTGTAAAACTGTGCCAGAGATATCAAAATGTTATTTTCTCTATAATCCCACACCCCTTGTTTTAAATTTCTCTGCTCCCTACCCTCAGAGATATCTAAATATAATGTAATTTTTTTGCTTGTCAAAGAAACCGCTCTTTTTTTAATCTTTCGTATTTTCTCTGCATAATGTAGGCATCTTCGCTATTTTTCAACCTCATAATAATATTTTTTGTTAATTTCTAGTTTGTTAGAGAGTCTTTTTATCTCAAAATGCTATTTTTCGCTAGAATATTATAGTTTTAAGGGGCCTAGAAGTAAGCCTTTCATTTCATCACAGTAAAAGCGTGTCAGAGATATTAAAGACATTGTTCCCCCTTTTAAATCAGGTCAATTATTGTATACATTAAGCCAGCTGAATTCTCACAGTGAAGCCAAGAAAGGCACTATATTCCAATCATAATTTCCTCATAGCAAAATCTTTGCGTTATAAACTGCTTTTATTTAAAAACAATTTTCTATCGGAAAGAGTTATATATGACTAGAAAGGGATTGGCTATCAAGTAAAGACCCCGGTTTTTTTCCAAAGCAGATATAGAGTATTAATATGAAATTTTTGAGGAGTTGTTTGAACATAATCAAAACCTTCTATGTCATCTTTTAGATTGTATTAAGTTGGAACTTTCAGAATATATATATAGAATAGGGATCTAAATGCTACTGCTAAGCGCGTTTTTAAATAATAATACAATTTTTTAAAAATAGGGATGATTTAGACACTTTGAAAATAAGCTATTTTTCTTTTATAGGTTGTTCTGGTTCCATATTCACCATCTCCCCCCTGCTCGTCTGTTGGAGAAGGAGAAGACGCGCCTGTGGAGTTCAACAATGTAGCATGGGACGGTATCATTAACAATATTCCAGATAACATTGATGAGTTTTTAGCTAATTTTTTAATGTTGATTATAGCGCAGTTGAGAAGGGGGACATACCTTTGCTAAGTCCAAACACATTACAGCTTTAAATGATTTTACAAATGAATTAACTGGGAACCCGCCCCCCACTGATAACATACTTCCACTTCAAACAACGAAAGTGGCTTCCCATGACTCTATTATTGAGAAATGTGGGGGAGGGGGTGGTGATAATATACAAGAGGAGGAGGAGGTGGGGGAGGGTAACATCCAATTTACATCATTCCCTGAGTTTCAACTCTCAAATACAATTTTAAATACAATAGTTGTCTACATTGCAGCTTTTGGAGACCCTTTTAATTCGCTTTTGGGTGGTAATTTTGTGTTTGACCCTGTAGAAATTGTTCATGAATATGTAGATAGAATTCGTGCACTGCTAGAAAACCAAATTCGGTTGTGGGGAGGAGGTAGGGATTCAATTAAGGTTTCAATTGTTTTAAAGGTGTTTTATTTAAATGAGGGAAAAAGTGAGGTTTATCATCACTATGTACATACCGAGATGCGAGTGGTCTATCCCCATTTAGAGAATTTTGAGGGTGTTTTTTCAGAGTGGATAGGCCATATTATTACGCATCTCGAGAATTATAACGAAAATGGGAGCGGGTCTGTAGTTTAATTTGTTGAAAATTTAAGCGTTGATATTTGTAAATTTAAGAAAGATTTTATTTTAAGAGGGGGGGGCAGGTGGGGAAGGGTCAATAGTTTTAAAATATAATCACGATTTAGAGGCTTGTAAAGGTGTCCAGCGAATCTGTTTTGAAACAGGTCAAGAATGTTTCAAGTACGCTTTCCTCATATCAGCATTCGAGCCTCTGGCATGGGATGCTTCAAAGACGAATTTAGACGATTGGGCTGTGCATGGGAAGGAGGGGTCCGATTTTCCCTTTGTAGATTTCACTTGTTTAGAGGGAAAATACCCAGTAACGCTCAGGTCTATTGATATTTTTGAAAGGGCCAATACCCATTTAAATATCAGCGTTACTGTGGTTTAATATGAAACTGAATTTGAAGATGGGGTTCGTTCTAAAAAGAAGGGGGTGGTGTTCCCAGTAAGAGGCCCGTCGATTGAATTGGTGAAACACTGGGTATGGTTGTTGTACACACCACCTAGTGAACCCAATGCAATTGGCCATTTCAACCAAATTACAGACATAAGTAAGGTTCTGGAGGAGGGTAAAAAGGGGCGGGGGGTACGTTTCTACTGTACAACATGCCAGTCTCGATTTTGGACAGAATTCAAGTTGCAAAATCATATGAAACATTGTAGACGGCATGGCTACCAGTCAGTGGAAACGGTTTCAGGGGATAGGGCCATTTTACGCTTTAAAAATTTTCAAAACACCTCCTCCAGAGCAATAAAATCTCTTTGGATTGTGAAGCGAAGTTAGTGGAAGTGAACGATCTTCGATTCCAAATCGAATCAAAGAACATCAAGCTATTGCAGTCTCCTATACCCACGCCCAAAGAGACAGTTCTAACACTATGCACCTGTTAGAAATAGTTAAAACGTTGGATGAGGGAGTGTATGGTCAAGGCACTGACTAAATTACTTGGCACCGCTAATGGCGCTATTTCTCATTTGAGAAATACACATTATCCAATGGTGTTGTCTGCAGAGGATCGTCTCGCGATTAAAAATAAAAAAATATGCTGGGTTTGTAAGGGGGAGTTTGAAGAGGGGGATAAGGGGAAAGGGACTAGAGGAAAGGGGGGAAGGGGAGAGTCAGAGACCACAATCACTTGTGGCAGGAAATATCCTCTGGGGGTCTTAATTTTAGAGGGGTAGCGCATCAACCTTGTAACTTAAACGTTAGCCAGCAGTTTTTTATTCCAGTTTTTATTCATAATTCAAATTATGATTTAAAATTTATTTTACCGGCACTGGCACGTATGCACAGGGAGGGAGGGGGAGTAGATAGTCCACGGGTAAATAATTCATTTACCTATAACATCATTCCCAAATCAGCAGAGAAGCTAGTGCTTCTCGAGTTGAAATGGCAGGTAGTAAATAATGGGCATACGTGCTGGAATAAAATCAGGTTTTTAGATTCTTTTAGTTTTTTTCTTTAGGCATTGAGTCAATTGATTCAAGTGCAGAACAGTGACAATTTTGATAGTTTTCCTTTGCTTAAACAGCACTTTCCAGACAGTGAAATGTATGACCTATTGACCTGTAAAGGTGTATATGCATACGACTATTACTGTTCTGGCGCTCGCTTAAGCGAGGTGAAACTACCTCCAATTGAAGCTTTCTATAATTCACTAACCAACAGTGAATGCACAGCCGAGGAATATGAATTTGCCAAGAAGGTTTGGTCTAAGGGGAATTGTAAAAATGGGTGGGATTATTGTAGACTGTACTTGGCCGGTGACGTTTTAACTCTGTTAGATTCTGCATGAACACATACCAAATCTATTCAGAGTTTGGACTAGATATAGGCTACTATTTTTCCACACCACATTTGGTGATGGACTTGATTTTAAAAATTAGTATGGAGGAAATAGGCTTAATAACTGATGTAGATCAACACCTTTTTGTGGAAAGATCAATGAGGGATGGGCCTGTTTTTCATGGGGATCGCGTTTTAACAACTGATCCAAGCGGACAAAACAGCACCGGTGTAAAGTCAAATGCAGTGTTCTTGGACATGAACTCATTGTACCCCTCGGCAATGTCTCACTACTCTTTGCCGTGTGGGAACTATAAATGGCTTGAGAATTCTTGTGAGTTTCCCGACATTATCATCGTTGAGGACAATGGGCCACAGGGATGGTTCTTTGAAATTGACGGGCACATTCCATTGGCACTTCATGATTCAGTCAGAGATTTTGTTTTTCTCTGTATCAATCGACCAGTGACCAGGGACTCGCTGAGCCCCTACAATCGATCATTGGTTGAGGATATGGGATGCACTGGACCCCCTCTAAGCAAAAACTGATTGCAGATCTGGACCCTAAAGAGAATATCATTGTTCATCATGTGCTTTTGCACTGGATGGTGAACAATGGTTTCAAGATCACCAAAATACATAGGGTTCTGCAATTCAGTCAGAAACCCTACTTAAAGACGTTTATCGATATTTTGTTGATAAACGCTCTCGGGCAAACATTAAAGTAGAGAAGGAAATGTACAAACTCATTCTAAATTCAGCGTTTGGCAAAATGTGTGAAAGCGTACGGAACAGATCTCGTTGCGACATCGTGACTGACCCTCAAGAGTGTGCACGGATTATTGCTGACCCCAATTTTACTACGTTCACGAGCATAGAGGCGGGCATGGTTCTTCTACACAGAAAAAAGAGAAATGTGGTACTGAACAAGAATATAGCAGGAGGTAGTTCAGTACTTGAAATTTCCAAAAAGCTCATGTTGTCGTTTTTTTACAATGTGTGCAAGGTGCAATGGCCAAGGGAGGAGGAGGTTCAAGTTTACTATGGCGATACAGATTCTCTGCTTTTAAAAGTAAAAACCGGGGATTTATTGGGAGATTTAGAAAATGGTGAACACATCAGCTCGCGGATGGATTTCACCAACTGGAATCCGTCCCTCTACCCCGAGTTGGTGAAACGTCAAGCCCCCAACCAACTACTAATGTTAAAATCAGAGACGGGGAGTGATTTGATATCCAGGGGGGTGTTCCCGGGTCCTAAAGTTTATTGCGTGGAAACACATAGGATGTAAAGCAGGCGTGTAAAGGGGTGCCTACACATTTTGTAAAGAACAATTTCAACATGAGTGTGTACAGAGACTGTGTAGAAAGTAGCCTAGTGCCGAGAGCACAAGTGCTTGCACTTCGCCCTCTACAGTATAAAAACTATACTGTAAGAGTGGAAAAGAATGCAATGTCATGTATATCCGACAAAGTCTTTGTGCTCGAGAATGGTGTAAGTGTACTGCCCCATGGCCACTACCGTATTTCAGACCGGGTTGAATGCATAGACTATCGCAATCAACTTGGTCTGGATAAATTAACCTAACCTAAATTAACATAACCTAACCCAAACCTCACCCTAACCTAACCTAACCCAACCTGTGGCAGCAGTCGCGACGACTATTGTATACATTTTTTTCCCCGGGGGTGGGGGGGGGGTCCTGCCCCGTGGCCAGATTTGGGCCCGCGGCTCCCCGGAGGGTGGAGGGTATTAAATTCATAATGTTCAACTGTGCTATTTCATGTTCATGTTCCAAGTGTTTTTTGTCAAGTGCTGTTGTACAAATAGTGTGTTTGTACAAAAAGTGATGTTGTACAAGGTGCCAAAATGTGTGGACATTCTTGATGGACAAATTGTTTTTTTATGACAATAAGTGTTGTACATAAAGTGTTATTGTTGTTCTTGATGAACAAAAAGTGTTTTGATAATAAATGTTGTTCATGTTTGAACAGAAGTGTTTTTTTTTATCTTAATAATGTTTGAACAAGTGTTTGTTTATGTTGTTCTTCATGTTTGAATAGAAAAGTGTTTACTTGTCAAATAAATGAATGAAATATTGTTTTTGTTGTTCTTGTTAACGTAGATAGATCTATGGGAAAATTATTAGTACTTATTCATTGGACAAGTATGGTTTACGTTAGTTGTAGTCCGACTGTTGTCAACAGCAGCAGCAGCATGTATCAATTTAAAACACCATTCAGATTGTTTCTGTGTGGTCAATCAATGTCGGGGGAAACGACACTTTTAGCTAAAATAATTCAAAATTGTAATAAAATGTTTCTGGAAAAACCAAAGAAAATTTATTATTGCTATAGTATTTGGCAGGAGTCCTATGATCAAATAAAAGCCATTGCCACACCCATACCAATACAATTCATACGGGGACTTGATGTTTTCAATAGTATTGAACCAAACTCGTGGCTGATTATTGATGATTTGGCTGAATCCATTGAACAGTTCTCACAGGAAATGCTACAGCTTGTTCACTGTTCGCTCTCGTCATGAACAGATTTCCATAACCTTAGTTCTACACAATCTGTTTCATCAGAGTAAATATATGAGAACCCTTGCTTTGAATTGCACCATATATATTATCTATCGAGTTGTTCGTGATTCTAGCTCACTAATAACTCTCAATAAGCAAATATATCCAGGCGCCCCTAAATTTCTGCTGTCAGCGTACACTCAGGCGACAAATAAGCCCTACGGGTACATTTTGCTAGATCTTAATCAGAGCACACCCGAGGATCTACGCGTAGTCACCGATATTTTCGACAAAAAATTACAGTATATCTTCCGGTGAACAGTAGAAAAGGCTATTAGTTGCCATTATGACACTGAAGAAACTACACGAACAACGGTATTTATTTTCCGTTTTAGGCACTTCAAAACCTCCACTCAGGAAGGCTCTACTCAAACAAGGTGTTGACAATGATTTCATTAATCTAATATCTGAACTTTGTTAAAATTTAACTGAGGGCAATGTACACTTGCCAGAAGGTCTTAGACAACAGACAAAGCAACATCGTTCCACTGTACGCGCCTTGGCTTGCAAAAACAAGGGAAAATTTTTAAAAGAAAGCGTCTCCTTCAAGCGGGCGGTAGCTTTTTTACACTTTTACTGCCAATAATTGCAGGACTTGTAAACAGTTTTCTCTAGAGAACGGTTAAACCCTATAAATTGACGCCATTTGAACTTGTCCTCTCGCCCGTCGAACATTTTGAAGACAATCTAAGCAAATTCATTAATGATGAGAATATTGCTGATGACAAAAACTGCTTTTACTTCAAGATGCATTGCGACGTGTGGACAAACATAGACCTTATCGTGAGAGACCCGCTGTTGCCGTCACAGATCCCTCTAAACAGGAAACATCCTCAAGATTCTGCAGTGCAATCAAAGGAGAAGGAATTGAATTCCATAGTGACAACAATTGGAAACCTATTGCCAGTGACCTATCGAGAACAGAGTAAAAGAGTATTATCATATTCATGTTGGAAACTGGTGGTGATCATCAGTCATGGACACGAAACTATAATTCAGGTAAAAAGTTATAATCTAGTTGATTTAATTTGTTATATGGTGACGAATCGTAAAGGACTTTTATCATTTGACAATAATCTACACACCTTTCTAAATGCATCAAACTTTCCCAAAAGTCTTATTGGTAATAAGCAAATTCTAAAGAAACTAAGAGGATATAGTCCTCCAACAACGCCAACACTACCACCATTTAAAAAAAGAAGAAGATTCCATGTTGGAAAATACTAGGCAGCAGCAGCAGCAGCAGCAATGATTTTATAACACCTGTGGCTGCTAGTCAAAAGCGAAGACGGATTGATTCACCCTCCAGTATGCAAAAGGGGAGTGGACATTACACTACGTGTTTGCGTTCAAAATGGTTGAAGTTCTGAAACATGTCTATGAAAATATTGGTGAAGCGGGAAGTCTTCCCGCTTCCCGGTTTTTATGAATATGAACTGCAAAAAGTTAGAAACACTAGTGAAATTTATCAAATTGAAAAGATATTAAAGAGTCGTACTCGTAGGGGCAAGAGACAGTTGCTTGTTCGCTGGCTAGGATACAACTCTGATTTTGATTCTTGGGTCAGTGCTGAAGATATTAACAATGCCCAATGATTTCTATGTGACTTTCATGTCCAATGTTTCTGATCCTCTTTACAATGACTTGAATAGAACAAGTGATTTTTGGACAAAACTCTCTCCCACCATCAAATTCGACGGTGCATATGAAGTGGCTCTTGTCGACTGTATTCTCAAAAATACATATGACATCCTGAGAAAATATCGTAAATATGATATAAAAATTAGACCCTATGATTGGCCACCACCCTCAGGTGATCAAGAACAAATTCAAAAAATCAATTGGATGAATTATCCATATATTGAATTACCCTATGAAGAACTCACCTGTATGAATGATTTATGTCGTTCTATTAATAAAAGAATTTCCGCTCATAAAAAAGGAGCTTTTCATTTCAACTATTCAAAGGAGGAGAGCAAGATCTATATTAGTTCACCTATTGCCGATGAAAAGGTTATTCTCAATGATAATCTAAAGGATATCTTGGCTTTAAGCTCAATATAATCAATGGTAAAACTGCCGGAAACACTAATTTTATTTTTGCTGACTACCCGCCTGCCTTCTCCACGGACACATGTATATTTCTCTACGCTTCATTTGTGGAAACATCTCGGGTTGGCAATACCAATGTTCCCCTCCTACGAGTTCTTGAACGAAAAACCAATCAAGAACATATTCACCACTACAATATAAAGCATCTTCAGTATATTCCCGTAAACACTTCCTATTTGGAACTCTGTCAGTTAACCCTAAGAACTGAATTAGTTGACCCTCTAGCAATATCAAAAGGTTTGGCTGTGATTATATGCCATTTTCGACCCATCGTTCAACAAGATGTCTAATAGAAAAGTGGTATTCATTTGTCCTGATATTGACTGCTATGTTAATACTCTTGGTCCAAGACAACAGGGCAATGGAATGGACTATTACAAAGGTCGCTCGTCAATGTCTGGCTACGGTCTTGGCAGTTGGTTTGCTAAGCTGTTTCGCTCTGCACTACCTCTGGCTAGAAAATATATTGTACCGGCTGCGACAGATTTTGCATCCTCTACACTATACGATTGGGGCTCTGGCAAGGATTTTAAAAAAAGTGCTTCGGAAAATCTTAGGTCCAGTGCGCGAACCCTTGGCGAGAGATTAAAACAAAATGGAAAAGGTTTAAAAAGGTCGAGAAACAATGCATCACTCATCAGTCTCTACTCAGGTCAGGAAACGAAAGACATCACCCCTGTCAAAGAAAAGAAGGAAAAAGCCGACACGTACTGTAAACAGTAGTAGAAGAAGAAGCCCCAGGAAGAGAATTGTTAGATCAAAACTAGATTTCTTTTCCTAAGATGTCCTACCTACCGCATAAGGATTCTCAACCTTCAATCACCTCCTCATTGAATCTATTCAATGCAGAAAATGTTGATGTGAGTGTAAAACATGGATACTATGAACAATTTTATCCTCAACAACCCCTCTCCGATAATATCCACTTTCAAATTTATTCCAATGAAGACTACTTTATGGACATGTCTTCGACATTTATAGATTTACAAATGAAAGTCCGGAAATCGATAATACATTGCCAATTCGGGCCGATGGAATATCCTATGAAAATTGTATATTACATAATTTATTTCGTCAAATCAGTGTCTACATCAATGGCACGCTGGTGAGCACAAGCAACAATCTCTCAAATTATACAAGCTATATGCAATTCATGCTGATGACACCCAAGTCATACAAGGAATTGAGAGGCACCTCCAATGGATATGAATATATTACTAATACTGATAGTACAGATGCACTTAAAAATGCTACAACTAGCGAATTACATCTAGTTGGAAAAATATATCATGAAATATTTAATATATCCCAATGGTTACCACCCAATATTAAAGTGGATATAAAATTGACGCTTGCTCCATCCAATTTCATATTGAGAAAAGAACATTGACTGCCAATCCTGATGTGACTCTCTCCCTCACCTCTGCAATACTACATGTACGCAAACAACAAGTTATGAGTTCTGTTGCTTTGGCAGTGGAAAAACTGAGAGCCAGTGGAAATAATATTAAACTACTTGTTCCTCATACAATCACCAATCAACGTCATATTACCATGGGGTCACGCACCTTCACCGACTCATCCTTTATCAATGGCGAAATTCCGTCAAAACCCGCTTTGGCATTTGTAAAAAGCGCCAGTGCAATAGGATCGTGGACTGGATGCCCACATAAATTCGAAATGTTTGGACTTTCATCTCTTGTCTGCAAAGTAAACGGCATCCCACTCTACAATCTATCTTTTGATAAATCCTATAGAACACTGTATGAGTTGACCATGCAAACCCTAGATCATGATTCGCAACTATTTGAAAATGGTATAACCGAAGAAATGTTTGCTAAAACACATGGTATCATTGTATTGGATTTGTCTGGCACGCAGGATATGAGTATAGTACGAACGGGGAGTGTGCGTTTAGAGTGTACATTTGCCGACCCATTGGCTGAGAGTATTGCACTAATCTCACTAAATCAATATGAAACCTATTGGGAAATCACTCCCGAAGGCAGTGTTCTACTAGACTTGGCGCCATGAACACCAGTCAAATAATCAATGTATTTAATATGGATCCCTACATGTCCCAGTACAAATCCTATTGTCTGCCCTCGGACTTTCTTGGAAAAATTCAAAGTGGAAACAATACCTTAATTATTGTTAATAGCAGTCCGTCGACTGTGCTGACGGGTCATTGGCTGTGCATCTTTCAAACAATGAATACGATTGAATTTTTTGATCCTCTTGGCCTACCCTATACATTCTACACACCCCACATCAGCAACTATATTGAGAGCAGTGGGAAAACTATTATTCAAAATCGGAGGAGAGTGCAGGATCTGACGACTAAAAGCTGTGGCTTCCATGCACTACTATATTTTGTGTTCCGATGTCGTGGCTATACTTACAAGCAGTTTCTCAACATTTATGGTAGACAATCCACGTCTGAACGACTTTCTAGTGGAAAATATCCTCTCAGACCTGTATAATATTGATTTCGGTGCCCTAAGAGTAAAGTGCTTAAAAAATGTTTGTGAATTTGTTTATTAATAAAATGTATATATACAACAATGTCTTTAAATCTTCACTTTAGATTTCTTCTTCGGTGTATAGGCAACTGTCGTGAACCACTAATGCCGGTAAATCATTTGGATTCACTGTATATTGATCCTGATTGACTGCAAAGTCAGGGTCACATTTTCTACAGTATAATGTAACTTCACTCTTGTCATATCTCTTTGTATAGTCAATGATACTATTTGCATTCATATTATGAAATTCACGAGTTTCAATCTGTCTATTTGAAGCAATATCACATACAGTGTTTTCAAATGGTGAATCACATTCGGTAACTGCCAAATAAAAATCACTTGGTTTATAGTCATAATAGGCAGTGTCGTCACAACGATGACGTAGAAACCAAATTGTCTTGTTACCCCAACAGTTGAATCGTAGACCAGATTCTTCCTCCCAGAATAATTTAAATCCACGACGATACCAATCTCGTAGAAATAAACTAAAATCACGTTTGGGATTCTTTCCAATCATAGCGGGGTAAGTATTCTCCCACTGATCACATTTGTCATAGTGACAATTGGAGCACAGATGTCCTCTAGGGTGAGAGTCACAAATCTCTTCAAGACATGAATTACATCCTTTAATTTGTACTGCATAGCCTCTATGTAATTTACAAGGATTACATAATTTGCACTTTTCATTATAGTCATCAATAATTGTACAATTCTCACATTGAGTCCAACTGCCAAGAGTGTACATGCATAGTGGACATGTATAGAACATTTTTTTTGGTTTCCGATGTCAACTCTCTCACAGCTAAAACGAAACTGATCATCCTCGCTCGATAAATTCAGGGTGGAGGAATGGGAGAGGAGTAATTCTGTGACGTCACCTCTTTCGAATGGTGGGGAGCCATCTACATTGAATTTATGGCAATGTTTTCAAAAGATATTATTCTGCTTTGTTCCAATTAATATATCAATAAATTGAGTATAAGCATTTGAGTCACATCGACAAAGCTTCATACAATAGTCCAATGGGGGAGAATCAGTCCCCATTATATTGTCAAGTGTTCCCCGAGAGAATATCCTGCGTTGAAGAGATAACTCAAGAAAATCATCATCCAAAATCAAATGTTTTTCCATAAACACAAGATTCGATCTAATTCTCTCTTTCTCGAATTTATTCATTTTTCAATCCTTTCACTCTGACTGCTGACTCTAGACTGACCATGATTCGTTAGCCTAACATTCTAACAAAAAGAAAGGGAACATTTTCGATTTCGAAACAATTTTATTGGATAATTACAACAATAATACTAGACATGTACAATTAGCGATACAGTTTATTGTCTTCGATATGTTTCACTAATGCACTTAAAGCACATTGAAGTCTATTCACATGCGCTATATCAACTTTTGCAGCGAAGCATAATTGATCCTCCATTTTAAATTTGCTCAAGGATATCACATATCTTGCATATACTTCATCCCATTCCAGACAAAGCCGTGATCCTCTCGTGATTTCCACCGCCACGTTTGGTGCTCTTGTATTATTGCCATCAACTCCACTATCAACTTCTAATAGGGTAAACATTCCACTCATCATCAGCACAAATATATCCAAATGAGTAAAGTCAAACTGTTCTCGCTCCTTTGAATTCTATTCACAGACTAATAAAAACTATAGCAAAAATCCTTTCCTTATATTCTCTGCAATCCTCTCCCGCTAATATGTAACCAACCCCCTGATTGGCTTAGAAGGAGACACGTGATTCTGTTTCCCGTTATCGGATCAATACATTCTCCCCACCGATTATGTAAATCAATTTCTCGGAAATTCACTTGTCCTAGTCGAGTCCTAGATCAATACATTCCCCACCGATTATGTAAATCAAGTTCTCGGAAATTCACTTCCCCCTCTAGTCCTAGATCAATACATTCCCCACCGTCATGCGCATGTGCAAACTCACCCCCAGTGTCATTACACCTGGACGAACAACAACAAATCAATTGACCTTGACCCCCATTAGACTCGATCGATAATCCTTGAATAAATTATGTTCGTACAGCGTTAGACTAAATTGTAGATGGCAGCACATGTGTTCGTTCTGTAGTTATAGATAGCTTTCTACTAGCATTAGACCTGTCTTTTTTCAGCCAGATTCCTCACTAATGCTTCAGTCCTATCCCCCCTCCACTTTTCTCAACTACCACGCCCAGTGCAGGATGTTCAATCTCATAGTTGAACCAAACACTATTCTAACAGCCCCTAGTATCATGCTATTTAGCTGCACGTAGTTTTGAATGGATTTTGACTTTAATTTGTTGTGCTAAACTTCTAATATGCGTGATTTATTGAAATATTATTTCCGAGTCTTTATTAAATTGATTTGGTATTGGATTTGCTGATTTTGATTAATAAATAGCATTGATATCAGCAGGCCATATAAAGCCCGAACTAAAATCATTTTTAATTTGAATGTATTCGAAAAAAAAGCTACAATTGATAACTTGCTCTTTGGGCATTGTTTGAAAAATAATATCCAGAAAATCTTAATAATTCTTGACATCATTGCAGCAGTAGCATTAAATTAATTAAAAATTGCAAGGGATGTAATTTGAAGGTAAAATGTGACTCCTAGAGTTTAAAATTACCTTCCCCTTTTAATATTTGTTTAAAGAAATCTAAAAAAGTAAACAAATGTTTTTCTTGTGCAAATTATGGTATGGGAGTAAACATTACCGCAGAGGGTTACACTGAATCTCGTTTATTTGTCTAAAATTCCCTTCAAAAGCGAAGTTTGGTCTCCTAGGGCTGTATGATATAGTTGATAACAATAGAAAAAGAGAATGGGTTTGTGCTGCTTATACGAGCACAAAAAAATAATCAAACCTTAGAGAAAAATATACATATTTTGTCTAAACTCACTTTATTCTATTCCCACCAGGCATTTCGTAGAGCATGCTGATGTAGAAATTTCCCACAAATTTCCCACAATTTCTCACAGATTTCCACAATTTCCCAAAAATTTCCCACGAGTAGCGCTGGTGTTCCGTAGAATGCGACTAATAACAGTAATAATCATCAGTATAAGTATGTTGACTTTTTTTGGAGCCGCTTAAAAGAAGTATTTATAAAATCAAAAATAGCAAGAAGTCAGCATAATATTATACATAGAGGCACTTGTACATTTATGGGGTAGTACGTGAATCTGGAACGTGAGGAATGTGACTTTATCAGCGCTTATTAGGCATTTCAATTACAAATAAGATAATTTGGGGCTATATTGGAGTTTGATTTAAATACTGGAAATAAAAATTAAAACGATTAAATAATTCCTGGAGTGGATTCCCCTCCACAAATTCAATGACCAAACTACAACTGACTTGACCTATCTAGCTATAGTACAAATATTACTATAAAAAGCACCAAGTTTTATTTTCTTTTCCAATGATTTCTTTTTCGTTCAGGAAATTATATTCACTGTATATCTACCTTCTTATTCTTAAATGATTCAATTACTCTCCTATTTGCAGATGTAGGGGGTGTAATTATTTCCACTTTTGAAAGTTTTAAAACAAAACAAAAATCTTATTTTGAGCTGTTAGGTTTAGGAAGTAAAAGCACCTTAAATATCATGGAAACAAATTTAACCTGCGCAGATGTGGTGAAACAGAAAGTACAGAACATTTTGCAATTTTGCCCTTAAGTAGGCTCACCTATTTACTTGATGGTAAGGTTTCAAAGGCAACATATTTGAAAATGTCAATGTGAAATATATTATGAAGTGCAATGGACCCCTGTATTTCGCGTTTTCCTTATATTAAAAACGAGCATGGATTAGGATTATTTAACAAAAAGTATCTGCTCGAAGTAAAGACCAAAGTTGACACTTAAAACGAGCAACAGTTTTAAAACTACCTAAGAAATTAGTTTTTACCGAATTTTTGAGGGCAACTGCGCCCTCTTGCCACCCTCCCCCCCTAAATAACGATACTTAATTAAAGGGTAACTTATTTGACGCACAACACTTGTTCCTGGGATAATGGAGCTTTTGTTATTTCTGAAAGTATATTTATTTGATTTTTCGACTATTTTGAACAAGAGGGCTAAACCAGAATTTTGATAAGATATTTTTGGATATATTACAGCTAAAAGGGAATGGGAAGGGACTGGCTACCATTAAACCGAATTCACCATCTTTCTCAACATGCCCTATATGTTTTAATTTAATACCTTCAGCCGTTCTTAAGATATTGCAAATACACCTTTTGAAAAGACTAGAATCACATAGTATGTTTTGATTTAGTTAAATATGCCCCTCAACATTCCCAGAAGTTTCACCTTAATACCTATAACCTTTTCGAACATAATCAGAATCAAGCATTCCCAATTTTTATAACGATTAGTCCTGCAATTAAAAAAGGATAAATTGTATAATTTCCATATCTTGCCCTCGGGTCTTTGGGGGCATAGCATCACCGGAGGTATAGTTACTAGATCTTTGGCCAGCTTGAACAAAATCACTTTCTCGAAATTTTGACCAGTTTTGAGGGAGGGGGATCTTAAAGGGCATGGGGGACTTGTAATCCTCCACTCACGTTTGAACATACCCCCTGAACATACCCTGTAAGTTTCACCCTAATACCTTTGGCTGTGCCTTAGATAATACTGATATACCTCTTTAAATGCCAGCATGAACACAGTGTGTTTTGATTGCGTCTGAAATTCCTCTCCAAAGCTGTGGAGGGTCATATCATTCTCATAGGCTTACCTTTAGGCTTTTTTGAACAAGAGGGCTATTTCAAAACTTTGGTAGAATGTTATTGCAGAGAGGGTATCTAATAAGAGCGTGGAAGGGGAACTGGCAGGCCTCCGACCATTTTAAAACATTCCCCTTTATACATCCTCTAATTTTCAACAGAATACCCTCAGCCGTTCTCAAGATATTGTAGATCCACTTTTCGACAAAATGGTTGTACATAATACCTTTTGGATTTAATTTTAAATAAACCTTAACATTCTCGAATAGTTCACCTTAATACACTTGGTGTTTTTGGTTACACCCAGAACCAAAAATTTATCCTTTCCTAATGATAAACCCTGCATATAAACAATTTATAAATTACATACCGGGGTAAGGATCTAGAATCCTTACATCGGGGCTATGGAGGTCAGACATCTTTGGAGGCGTAGCTATTGCACCTTTTGGCTAGATTGAACAAATTAAAATTTACAGATTTTGACCTTTTTTTAGGAGAGGGGACCCATAAAAAGGCCAAGGAGGGAGGAGGGCCTGGTTTCCCTCTAATCTCTCTTCAACACCCTCAAAACAGACTATATTAGAAGCTCCAACCTAACACCCTTAGCCATTTCCTTTTCATTCAGTTTTCAATTCCCTTTTCAAAACTAGCAAGAACAAAGTGTGCTTTGATTATTTGTATCCTATTTGATTATTTGTATTGATTATTTGTTTCATCGTTATACTCAAAGTTTTATTGAGATCCAGGATCAAACCTGTCCCCTTTTCTTGATAAAAAAAAACCTTGTATGTTAACAACTGGCAACTTTTATAAGTAACAGCCCTTGCCCCAAGGGCTTGGGGGGTGGGGATGCCAACTTCAGGGGCAGAGTTATTTGGCCTTTAGACGATTTTGAACAAAATTGGCATCTCAAAATTTTGATCTGAAACATTTGGGGAAAAAGGGCGTGGGGAGGTGGTACTTGCCCTCCGATCACTTTTGATTCATCAGAAGGGAGCTAGAACTTTCAAATTTGAATTAAATGAGCCTTCTTCAAAGTTTTATACAACAACCTCTTCTATAAAATCCTTATATATTAACAAGAGGCAACTAGCATAACTTACAGCCATGGCCCCAAGGGCTGTACGTGGTTTTGTCAACCTTGGATGCATAGATATACTGTCTGTGGGCTATTTTAAACAAAATGACTTGTTCAAAATTTTGATCACATTCGAGGAAAATAGTATGTGTGAGAAGGTGGCTGGCTGCTCTCTAATATTTTTTGACTCAGCAAAAAGGAACTAGAACATTCAATTTTCAATAAAATAAGCCTCCTCCAAAGTTTATACCACCACCCCTTCCATAAAAACCTTATCCGTTAAAAATTGACAACTTGTATAACTTAAAACTTTTGCCTCCAACCCATGGGGGTTTCTGTCAGCCTTGGAAGCATGGTTATCTGACTTTTGGACTATTTTGAACAAAATTGCCATCTCAAAATTTTGATCGAATGCATTTGGGGAAAATCGGGTGGAGGGTGGGGGCTAATTGCCCTCCGATCACTTTTGACTATCAGAAAGGGCACTAGTGCTTCCGATTCCCAGTCGAATGAGACCCATTGGAAGTTTATACGACGACTACTTCTATATAAAGTACCTCTGGGACAAATATAATAATAGCAATAAACCAATAGTAAAACATTGAAACGTTATGGCTCTTTACTATAGGCAGCGCTGCAACGCTATGTTCAACGCCTGACTTGTGTGCAATTCGTGACTTGTAAACAAATCTTTGTTTAAGGATAATGCAAAACCGCATAAGTTAGGATACTTAGGAAATTTATGAAATTGACGAAAAAAGGGGAAACACCCGTGAAAAGACAAACCATTTTGATCATGATTACACCATCAAACCTGATTACACCATGATTACACCATCATATCAGATAACTTCACTGAAGAAGTTTCAATCCACTATCTACAAAATTTCAAAATTTGCATTTTTTTTTTCCAAGAAAGAGAATCACGGATTTGTGTTTGTTTGATTTCTTGGTTTGTTTTTATTTTGTCCAGGGATGATCGTATCGAACTGCTGATCCTAGAATATCAATGGATCGCGGTATAAGACGTACTTGAAAGTTTGATAGACCTTTTTAAGTGACAAAAAAATTGTGTCATAAAACGACAGTTTTAACCCAAATGATATAAAAAAACCAATCAAATGTAATTTCAAGACAGTCGTTATTAAAAAAATAGTTGTTGAGCGTTCTAGTTTCAGCGACCATAATACCTCTCACTTGCCCTTTTAGCTCTTAAGGATTCATGTAGTCCACACATAAAACAAACGGTTAAAATAAATATTAATTTTAAAGTGTTTTTTGAACTAAGTCTATTCATAGTAATCCTGATAAAAGTTTGTTTAGTTTTATAAACTTGCGCATAGCCATTATGGAGGAAGGTTGTTGGATCATTCTGCGGCTAGGGGTAGTGTTCTCAAAGCTTCAAAAAAGGACGACTATCCAGGGTTTTTTTCGAGGGGGGGGTGGTTACAAAAGGATTTTTTTGGGAGGGGGGGACTGCACAAAAACGCATAAGAAATGTGTCTATATTCATTTTTGTTATGTTTTTACCGGTCACAAAAATTTCGGGAGGGGGGAGTTCAAATCCCTTACCCCCCTCCTGGATACAGCCTTGGGTTATTCTATGACAAAATTTCCAAATTTCTGTGAGCCCTCACATAAATAAAGACTGTGGTTTCGGGGAAGGGGTATAAAAATTTATTCTCTATTCTGTCTGGTTTCTTGGGAATTTTGTTTTGGACGACACCTCTAATATTGGGGCAGAGGAGGTGTTAGCAGCACCACACTTACTGCAGAAAATATTTTTTCTATGTAACATGAAGGATTAAATTTTCATTCCTATCGAAACAGAGGTAGAGATGTGAAATGGAGTTGATGAGTACTGACATAAAATTTACCAAGGTGACAAGGGTGGATGAAAGCGTAGCGAGGAGTTTTTGCTGATATTTAAATGGCAATATATTTCTTTTGATGGCAATCAATCAGTTAGTAGAGAAACGAATGTTAATGACCGGTTTTTCCTACTCCAGACAGAAAAAACGTATATAACGTATAAAACGTATAAAACGTATATAACGTATATAAAACGAGATCTTCGCCGATAAAGAGAATAAAAACCTCACCAAAACACAGGATTCTTGCAGTATATTATAGACTAGTAAGTGTATGGGTTTCACTACAATATTTAAGAATGAAAGTTTTCCTGCGATCAAACTTGAATGCTTCTACTGTTTCAATAGAAGGGCAATAAATAGTTGCAAAGTGGACTTACTTCGGCCTTGACAACACTTTGGCTTTTGGACTTGGCAAATTCATGTCGTGAACATTTTCTTGAATTTGTCCTTCTATGAGGGTTTTCACCTTCGTCGCTAAAGAATACAACTGAATCTTGTGGCGATCTATCTCTTGGACTCAAAGGGCTGAAAAGAAAGATTTATATTACCTTACTATATTTTATTTAAATTAGTGTAAGTTTAGATAGGTTTTAGCTCAGAAGTGAGAGTTATAAATATATATTCAAACCTCATTATACAAAAAAAGAAATACAGTAGCTATGGCTGCCACCAGATATTGGCGTGAAAATGGTGCTATACCACTTACTGAAGAGGGAGCCTCACTGGCACCAAATATTGAAATGGAATACCGCGGTTACACCTGCTGTTCCGCAAATATAGATTATGTTAGTACCCTTTTTACGGTATACCCTGCTCCAGGGCATGGTCACGTGATAGAACGGTTAAACGGCAAAACTCTAGGCCAGAAATACAGCTAAACTTAGTCACCACTAATATCACTAGCTATCTCTTAGGAGGGTAAAGGGAACCCCCTGTCGATATAATAAATGACAGTATTTCTCAAAAACTCTTTCCCTACCCTGTCTGGGTCCCTGGAGAAATAGTCTACCCGGCTGTAGAATATAGCTTACTTATATTCTTCCAAGAAGGGCACAAAAAACATACTTAAACTGTGAAAATGAGACTACCTAAACGGGGTCTCAAAGTCGACAGTCGACTAACTACTAAAATATTACATCCATACAAGAGCACTTTGCGTAAGGGTGGGCCTTAGATTTGCCCCAACCAATCAGCTAAAAAAAAGTTCAAATCCCAGGCTTCTTTTGCGTAATATTATCTTTCAATGGCATAGATCAAAAGACAAGATAGAATTTAGCTCGAAAGCTTGCTTATTGCCACATAACTATAGCATAGCAACGAGAGTTTAACGTATGATTGAAAATTATGCTTCAGGCAAATGTAACTACAGAACAGAATATAGGTCATGTATCTGAAAAGAAAAGAAACAAAGGGTGAAACCCCAAAACCTCCTCCGTAAGATAAATGACAACTCGCGCGCAACGCTGGTCCACCCTTACAAACATAAACACTGAACGTCAACTTTACAAAAACCATTTGCCTTCTTTCTTCCACCAGTGTCTGTGCTTCCACCTCTTGACTCTGGATATGTCACCATCCACACGTCTCTACTGTAGAACCACCATGATCTATATCGTATGGCATCCGCATGAGGTTTTGAAAATTGAAGTCGCAAGGATTCGCAGAACATAATCGTGCTTAGCATGATAAAAATACAAATTTTCTCGCTCTCACTAGTTTACATCTGAGAGGAACAGAGAATCAGTTTCTGGCACATTCGATGATGCCAGCCATCATGAAAAATTGACTGCACTAGCCCCTTAATTTCCATCGGTGGAAATAACACCCCAAATAAATTAGAAAGCATCTTGCCCCTTGGCATAATTTGAGATAATCCAAGGCCAAAAATAAAAAGACCTCTGAAAGCGATAGGAATACAGGGAAATCAGTAGGAATATCAACGAACTATTCATAAATTTATTTTGGGTCCCCTCTCCTGGCATAGTCGAGTGAAGAACATTCTTTAATGCCAGCTGAATATGAAATTTGGATGCCTGACTCACGGAATAAGGTTTGCAGGGAATTATCGTTGATTCCCATGAAGAGAAAAAACTATGAAGAGAGTTACTGGACAAAAGTTTGGGTGAAATATGGAGTTACTGAGAGAGAGTATCCCCCAAGGACCCCAGATCAGAGAGGCAAAATCTAGGTAACAGGGTCACAACTGGCCAACCAATTGTCCGTTGGGTGAATTGTCCATCATTAATGGCTCCCTAACGGGACTCCTCTCTCGTAAAAGAATTCAAGTCTCCCTTAGATTTGATAGGACTAATCTCAGATTCCTTCCCAAGTTTTTGCAATCCAACCCGACGTTCAACATCTCTCAACTTTTGCCCAACCCATTGTAGGCAAGTCAATTCTATTTCATGATTATCTATAGTTTCTCTTATTAGGTCATAGACCTTCTTCTCCCTCCCAAGCTTTTTCGTCTTACTGCCATTTTGTAAAGTTTCCCGGTGGGTCTTGGACTTCTTTGCCCGCCCCCCCTATTATTTATTTTATTCATGTTAGCTAGGCATAGCCCATCTAATTTTTTATTTTCGCCAATGCAGGCTGAATCCGCAAATCCTGTCCCTTGTTGGCATTTACATTTTTATTTCTACTTTTCTCAACTTTGTCGATCGTGCAAAAAAATCATCATTAAATTTTAATTGTACTCCAGTGTCCACCATCTCTGACTACATTTCTTCACTGTATTTCCGTTTAATTTTTCTTTTTTCCCTTTTTGATTTCTTTACCTTTGTCATAGTATCAAGAATTAATTTGTCGCTAAATGAAAATTGAACTCTTAAATTGTAGTTTTGCTTTTGATCTTTTTTCTCTTTTTGTGTTTTCTTTACTTTTACCGCAGAAACGAATAATCCGTCATAAAATGGGAATTGAATTCCGACGTTTGGTTTTTTATTTTGTACTAAAATTTCTCAAACTTTACGAGGAAAAACACGTACAATAAATTTCTTCTCATTTTTTTCTGGCAAAATAAGTGTTTTTACCTTGATATGTCCTTGTTAGCGTCTTATATTTTGTATAAGTGTTCTGAAGTTTTTATTTTCCAAAAATTTTCCCGGAAAATCATTTTTGCACGTCTTATTTTCAATATTATGTGGCTTTTTCCTTCTGCATTCCATTTTTTTTGGATTATCAGCATTTTGAACTGGTGTATCAAGCATTTGCTTTTTAGACCGGGCGGCTTAGCTTCCCAATTTGTTTTTTGAGCCGGTCCACCACCCCGCCTTGTCAACGAAGTAGTATTTTTTACGTCTTAGTATTTAATGACTGATAATATCATTATTTCTTAGTTGATCCTTACACAAATTATTATGGCCATCCGGTAGCCTAGAAGTTAGTTGTGATAAACTCTCACTTTCTGGAATTCCCCAGCGGACTCCTATTGGGCTTATCATGGTTCTTTTAAACTCTTGGTGATCTCTCTCTTTCTTCTCACTAGTTATTTTATCATTATCCTTTTTAGCTCTCGGGCTATTCTATCAGCCTCCATATTGGTCTTTCTAACGGTTTCTCTAGTCCTTTCAATCTCCTCCCTATCTCTGTTAATTTCATCCATTTCGTCCTTTAATTTCTCCATATATTCACGGTGCTCTCTTTCAGCTATTTCTTCTCTGTTCTTTTTTTCTTTCTCTCTTTTCTATCTTCCTCCTCTTTCTTTTCTCTCAATATTCTCTCTTTCTTTCTTTCATATAACTTAATAAATATTGCGTCATATCTAAATGGCTAGTTTTTCGTTAGCCCTTGCTGGATCTCGATTCCCCACTGCTCCTTCTATCCGGTCTATTTTGATTCCTTCTGTCATTATCTTCTCTCAATTCAAAATCTGAATCCGTTTGCTCCATATCTGTTTCAATGTCACTTTCGGTCTCTCGCAAAATTTGCTACGTCTCAGTTTGCCGATTTTTTCACAAACGTATTAGTTGTGTGATATATCGATTCATAACTTTTTTATGAAAAAAATTGATGGCGTCACCAATTCAGATTATCGTAATATTTTTATAGCCTATAACTTTTAAGCTAAATTCACCCGTAGTTTCGTGATATATCAGTCCCTATAATTTGATCTATTCTAACTAGGCATCACCCATGCAGATTTTCGTAATATTTTTATAGCCTATTAATTTTAGGCTAAATTCATCCGTAGTTTCATGATAAATTAATTCGTACAACTTGAATAGTTCCAACTAGGCATCGCCCATTCAGATTTTCATCCCGCAATTTTTTTTATATGTACTGACAATAGGCTACTGTTTAGGCTAAATTAAATCGTTTTTTTTTTATAACGCGGATTCTTTTACTATCAGTTTTACTGATTGGTCTTTAGTTGCTGCCACCACTGTTTGTACTGGTAGGCACGGCTGCCACCAGATATTGGAACGAAAATGGTGCTACACCAATTACTGGAGGGGAAGCCTCGCTGGCACCAAATATTTTAATGGAAAGCCCGTGGTCATCACTACTATTCCGTAAATATAGAGTATGTTAGTACCCTTCTTACGGTATACCCTGCTCCAGGGTATGGTAACGTAATTGAACGTTTAAACGACCAAACTCAAGATCAAGGGTGCATCCAACCTGGGTCACCACTAATATCTCTAGCTATGTCTTTGGAAGGTAAGTGGAACCCTCCGTTGATATACAAAATGACGTTATTTCTCGCAAACTCTTTCCCTACCCTGTCTGGGTTTCTGGAGAAATAGTCTACACGGCTGTAGAAAATAGCTTACTTGTATTCTTCTAAAAACGGCAAAAAACACATATATAAACTGTTAAGAAATAAACTCCCTAAACGGGGTCTCAAAGTCGACTAACTACCAAAACATAATTTCTATACAAGAGCACTTTACGTAAGGATGGTCCTCAGATTTGCCCCAGCCTATCAGCTAAATAAAAACTCAAATCCCAGGCTTCTTAAGCTTAATATTATCTTTCAATGGCCCAGAACAGGAAGATCAAAATAGAATTTATCTCGAAAGCTTGCTTATTGCAACACAACTATAGCACAGCAATGAGAGTTTAACTTATGGTTGAAAATTATACTATAGGCAAATGTAATTAAGGAACAAAAAATAGGTCATTTATCTGAACAAAAAAAACAGAAACAAGGGGTGGAACCCCAACACATAATATATATATTATATATCTATATATATATATATATATATTATATATATTATATCTATTATATATATATGTATATATATTATATATCTATATATATATATATATATATATATATATATATATATATATATATATATATTATCTATATATATATATCTATATATATAATATATATATATAATTATATATATATATATATATATATATATATATATATATAGATATATATATATATATATATATATATATATATATATACTATATATATATATATATATATATATATAATATATATATATATATATATATATATATATATATAATATATATATATATATATATATATATATATATATATATCTATATGACAACTCATCAAGACAGTGTCAAAGAGTAAAAACCGCTATTATTTAAAAAAAATAATATCACAAAATTATTATAAGATAAAGTATATTTTAAAGCCAAAAATACGGCCATGCACACAAAAAAAATAATAGTGTAAATGTACATCAGCGATACCTACTCTTAAAAATTCCTATCTAAATGAAAACACTAAAATGAAACTTTCCGCAAAAACTAGTTTCGGCAAAAACGGCAAAAACTTGTTTCGGCAAAACTAGAAAACAAACTACTTCCTAGAGATTCTCATGTGGTTTTCTTGAATTCTAAGCTAGTAATAAAATTTAATTGCACATCTCTATTATCTCCATCTCGGCTTGCCATTTTTTCCACCACAGATGACCCGCCTCTACTTCGTCACACTTATTTGCATACATGTGCTCAGCTTTGTGCCTTATCAACCATACTTTTGCCAAGTGTGGTAGGCAATATCTGCTGTACACGATATCTGAAGAAATTGGACCCCTCTAATTAAGTTTTCAAATACTTTCTTTGAATCAGTTACATTTTTAGATTGGAAAAGTAGTTTTACAAAAAAAATATGAATATAAGAATTAGTGGATGAGGGTATCAGCACAAAAAACGAACGAACCAATTAGAGCTAACAAAATGAAAAACTGGAACGTGTGTACACCAATATCTTTCTGTCACTCTGACATACGACAGAAATCGTAATAAGTCAATGCTATTTTTCTAATGATTAGATACTTCCTGGGTGGCCGGCGTTTACCCCCCCCCCCCCCCCTGGTGATTAACCCCCGGGAAAATAAACCCCCGTGGAAAATAAGGCTTTCCAAATTTGAGAATTTTATTTAAGTTTTAGATTCCAATTTCCGTAGGGGGAAGGAATTTTGGTACTTTTGTATTACGTGCCACTCACTCAACATTAAGCTGTGTAAAATTCAAGAACACACTGTTTTTTTCGATAGTTCCTTCGTTACTTTAGAAATAAATTTGGGCTATAGATTTGCACTTTAGAGGGATGGTGGGGTAAAGTATAGCGGGTCTGCATGTCAAATGTGTTTGGCACAATTATTCTGCATATTTTACAGATAGATAAATAAGGGTATTTTAAAGCCAAGTATACGGCCATGAACACAGTAAATTAACATAAATGAAAGGCAAAAATAACATAAACTTTGATCAACGATCATCATAAAGCACTTAAATTAAACACACATTAACCTCATAATAGTACTTAATACTGGGAAAAACGGTCATTAAAAAAAAAAAAAACACTTAACACTTGGAAAAAACGCTTAAATGAAACATTACACTTACTTTATACTGGGATTTTTTTTTTTTTTTTTTTTTAGTTAACAAAATTTCCAGATACCTCGGTGTTCTTCTTTAACTTTTTAGTGGCCATCTACCTAGAAAGAATTGTTTTCTGACCTCAAACCGTCCAAATACTTTACTCCCCCCTTCCTTAGGTGCAAATATATAGCCCAAATTATATATTTCCCACATATTCTGTCCCCCTATGCAAACGCAGATTATAAAAAATTCCCCCTACGCAAATTAAAAAATAAAACTCAAATAAAATTCTCAAATTTGGAAGGCCTTATTTTCCACCGGGTGTATTTTCTGGAGGGGGGTATTTAAGGGGGGGGGGGGGGTACTTTCCGGTGGGGGTATTTTCCGGGGGGGGGGTATATTTTCTGGGGGGGGGGTAATCACCGGGTGGGGTAATCACCAGGGGGGAGTAAACACCTAGAACCACGCCTCCCATGCCTCTTTTTACCCAAAATGGTCCAATCAAAATGTTGACATATTTGTTTTATTCAAAATAGTTGAATCTCCAATAACTATGCCTTTGGAGATGATGTAACCCGCACATCCACTGGGGACAGATCTTTAAGCTGAAAAATCTGCCCATTGTTTACGTATAGTATTCATTATTGGGAAATGTGCATACATTTCTCTGGTGGGCAGGGGCGTCGTTTTTTTTAGGGCATGGGGGCAAGGAAGGGCAGTTGCCCCCCAAAAATGTGGGGATTTTTTTATCCCATGCCCCTTGACTATCTGGATATGTACCCCTCTTGCCCCCCTAATAAAAATGGTGGAGATTTGCCCCTCTTGCCCCCCAATTAATATACTTTAGCTACACCCCAGGTGGCGGGGGGAGGCTGAATTTACTGCTGGTGTGATTTTCCATGGGGAATATTTTTCATGGTGAAGGAAGTTTCCAGAGGGTAAACATTTTCAGGGGAAATTTTACGCTATGGGAATTTGCCAGAATTCCTGTACAGTCTTCTATTTATTTGTCTTACTTTTTGTTTGCCAAATACATTTTACTTGAGGAGATGTTAATGGTAATGGTCATGGGTAAATTTTTACTGGAATTGAATTGTCTAAAGGATCTTTTCGTGAGGGGGATTCTTACGTGGAGGTGGAACCGGATTTCCCAGCATTATTTGAAAAAAAACATCAGAAATTAAATTAGAAAAAACAAGTTTTTACACCAAAAAATGGTAAGGTCAAAGTAAATAATGGTAAAGTAAAAAATAATGATTTACCATTAATATTGGTAAAGTAAAACACCATTCTAGTGTCCTTGCTCGTATAGGAGCAACTACTAATTTTATATTTCAAATTGCTACTAGTTCAAACGGTGAGAGAGGTGTGGTATATTTCCTGTCTTTAATTTCAAAATAAAGAGAAGGAAGGTCAACTTAATATTTGAGACTGCATGAAGTTGATCATGTATAACTCTAAAGTGCTTGGTTCCTTACTTTTAATCATGTCTATTTTGCTCTAATAGCATTGAATTGCTTGAACAAATTAGCAATCAAAACAACGCTGAATTGAAATTTGTTTAAAACTTAATTAAAGGGTAATTAAAGTTAAACACATATTTAAAACTTAGAAATTTGCTGTCGGACCCTTTAGAGAACTGATTATGTATCTAATAAACATAACGATCGTAGAATATAGTTTTTTTATCTTCCCATATTCACGAACCCGGGTATTATAGGTAACTGATATGCCCCTATTCAATTACCTCATTTTGAAACCTCAAGATTTCAAATGTATATTGAAGCTTCTTTTGAAGAAGTCAATAGAGGGATTTGCAGGAATAACATATCCAGGAAGATTGTTCCAGATAAAAGTGCAAAGCCGTTCCTGAAGCACATAGTCCTCGGTGTGTCCTCCTTAGTAGTAAGGCCATAGGCACCATGAGACTTCCATCAAATAAAGTGACCAGAACACGATATATTCCAACCAAATGGTATACTATACAGAGGTAAGACATCTGAGGGAATAAATCATACCATTGTATATGCAAGAATTATGCAAATGAGATACCAATTATGGTCTTGCGTCAGTATAGTATAGCAATCAAATGGCCTGAAAGGTGATAACTCAGGACATGAATATCAAAACAAAACCAAATGAAAATAATGTGATTTTTTTTTATTTGGATTGGATGAAATCGGTAAAGGGTTGAAATTTTAATCGCTTACCAAATAAATATAAATCTGACGGAATGCTGACTCCCACGCCACACCATATAAATGTCAGGATAGGATTAGCATACATTCATCCTTCACAAGTCGATTGATTTGACTGACCTACCTTCACTTCTTGGCTGGGATCCCTATAATACGCAAGTACCAAGTGAGGAGTGCAGCTAATATAAAATATGGTTTATTATTAGAGTATGCATACCATTGAAACTAATAAAGTCGTAGGTGCCGAGAATAGAATTTTAATATAAAAATCCAGAACAATCCTGAGAAATCCAGAATAATCCCTAGAAATCAAGTAGTGAGGTGGTTAGGGATTTGACGACACCCATAGTTGGTATTCTATTGGGGCTACTACAAGTTCTTCTTACGACAAATTCTAAAAACTCTTCAAATGCAAAAGCTACTACAAATTCTTCTTACAAAAAGTCGTATACATTTCAGGCAATGATATGGCAGCCATTAACCATCCTTGCCTCTACCTCCAAGGGCCCAATACCCCTCCCCGAGCTTTTTGGCCCCTCCCCAAAATTACTTTTTTATATTTTTTTAAGTTTAATTTTCTTGAAATTTTTATTTGAACTTTCATTTTTTATTTTCATATTTTTTTTAACATAGAAATTTTTTTCAACTTTTTTTTTAACTGTCTTTAAACGATAAAAAATATATTTAAAACAAAGAAAAATTCACATTTAATAATTTAGAAATACAAATTGAGAATGATATAAATATGTTAGTCGTGATTTTTACTATTATAAAAATAATGTTCGTAATAACACTTATTTTTTGTTTGACAGAATTTTTTTGGGACAGAAAATTTTTCAACTTTTATTTTTATTATGTTTTTTCTTTATGCGGCTATACCATTGGTACTCTATCGCAACTCATCGACACTACCTAGTTTTTTGTAAGTACCAAGTCGGTAATTTTTGTATATTGGAAAAATGAACACTTTTATCATATTTTAAAAAAAGTGAAAATGAAATGTTCGAAGAAAGAATGTGCACAAGATAAAATCATCTTTGTGTGGAAGGCTGACAAGGAGAAATATTTGAACTATGAAACAAGTATTAATGGGGAACTTATTGGAAATGTTGGCGTCCGTTGTAATGACAGCGAGGAGTTAAATTTCTTCCGAGTACCGAAACCATTCAACATTGCTGATGGTGAATATGTGAGAGCAAGATATCCAGTTATGATATCACTCAAAGAGAAAGCCAACATGAAAATAGTAGTTGATGAAGATGGGTATCTTCTTTCTCATGCTACTGGTAACACGTTACCTGATAATTGTTCTTATTGCCATCGTTCTGGTATTGGTTTTCAAGTTAAAGCAAAGGGAAAAAGAAAGGCAAGCTGCTGCACTAATATCTTAAGCCATATCTTGTCTATGTGCCAGAAGCGTTACCTGTGTAAAAATAATGTGAAAATAGACAGTTTTATCACAGGTAAAATAAAAAGGGCATTGGCAGACAATATCACTAATGAATATAAAGATGAATTGATGGATAACAAAGCATCTGTGAATATTATTAATACCATTGATCATATACCAACAGATATAGTAAATAAAGCCACTAATACCGAAGACGAAACACATATTGAACGTGTGACTGACACCACCGTAAAAATTATGATTGACTAAAAATGGATTAATGATTATTCTACTGGTTATGAACTAAGAGAAGACAATAGCTAAACTATCAAGAGAGAACACGATGAATTATTTTATGAAACAGATTTAGAATGTCCAAAGTTGTTCAATGATATTAACAATGTATAATAATGTATGTAACAAATTTTTATGTTAATATTTTACATGTTGTTACTTCAATAAAAATATTTTATTCATTACTTTTTTATGTTTTCATTATTTTTTGGGTACGCTAGCATGTCAAACGTTTAATGTGTTTATTAAATAGTCGGTGATGCAAGAAAAAGAATTTTCAGACGCATAGATACTACTAGCAGGCTCATAAGAAATACATTAGAAACATAAGATCACACAAAGACAGACACAGAAAAAAGCAAACAGCCAATCAAACAAACAGGCACGGATAGAAGAGGTAAACATACTCCCAAACACACAGAGTCAGTAACAAAATCACGCAAAGACAGACATAGGACCAGAAAACATTCGCTAAGACACATAGGGATGAAGAGAGAGAGAGAGAGAGAGAGAGAGGCAAAAACACCCAAAAACACACGAATCAGACACAAAATGACACATAAACAGACATAGACACAAGCAAAAATCCACTCAGACACACAAGCATAGAGAGAGAGAGGGGAAAAAACCACTTACAAGCACATAGAGTCAGACATAAATTCACACAAAGACAAAGTTAGATATAAGCAAACATCCGCTCAGACACACAGGCACAGAGAGAGAGAGAGAGAGACAAAGACACATACAAACGTTAAGAGTCAGACACAAAATCACACATAGACACACATAGAGAATGGTAAACATCCACTCAGACATACAGAGACAAGCAAACAACTGCTCAGACACACAGGCATGCAGAGAGAGAGAAAGAGAGAGGCAAAAATACTTACAAGCACACAGAGTCAGACACAAATCCCACGAAGACAGACATAGAGACGAGCAAACATCCGCTAAGACACATAGAGACAGAGAAAGAGAGGCAAAAATACCTACAAACACACACAATCAGACACAAAATGACACATAAACAGACACAAAGACAAGCCCACTTTTGCTCAGACACACAGCCATAGAGAGAGAGAGAGAGGGAGAAAAATACCTACAAGCACACAGAGTCAGACATAAATTCATACAAAAGGAAAAAACAGAGATAAGCAAACAGCTGCTCAGAAACACAGGCACAGAGAGAAAGGGAGACAAAGATACATACAAACGTAGAGAGTCAGACACAAAATCACACATAGACAGACATAGAGAATTGCAAATATCTACTCAGACATACAGAGACAGCAAACATTCCACTCAGACACAACGGGCATAGAGAGAGAGAAGCAAAAATACTTAGAAGCAAAAAGAATCAGACAACGAAATCACACAAAGACATACATAGAGAGGAGCAGACATACTCTAAGACACACAGGCACAGAGAGAGATAGGCAAAAATACTTCAAGCATACAGTGTCAGACACAAAGTCACACAAAGACAGACATAGAGACAAGCAAACATCCACTCAGACACACAGTCATATAGAAAGAGAGAGAGAGAAAGATAAATAGAGAGAGAGAGGAAAAAATGACTACACACACACACACACAGTCAGATACAAAATCAAACAATGACAAACATAAAGAATATCAAACATCCGCTCCGAAACAAAGGCGCAGAGAGAGAAACAAAATGATCTACAAACGAAGAATCAGACACAATATAATACTAAGACAGACATAGAGACAAGCAAACATCCACTCAGATACACAGGCACAGAGAGAGAGATAGGCAAAAATACTTACGAACACACAGAGTCAGACACAAAATCAAACAAAGACAAACATAAAGACCAGCAAACAACCGCTCTGACGCATACGGGCACAGAGAGAAAGAAAAAGAGGGAAAATACCTACAAACTCTTATTCACACAATATCACACAAAGACCGACATTGAGAGAAGCAAATCATCCACTCAAACACACAGGAAAAGAGAGAGATAGATCAAAATACCTACAAGCACAAAGTGTCAGACAAAATATCACACAAGGATAGTCATAAAGAAAAGTAAAGATCCGCTCAGATACACAGACACAGAAGGAGAGAGAGAGAGAGAGAGAGAGAGAGAGAGAGGAGAGAGAGGAGAGAGAGAGAGAGATATGCAAAAAAAACTACAAATGCATTTAGTCAGACACAAAATCATACAAAGACAGACATAGAGACTAGCAAACATCCGCTTAGACACAGAGGCACATAGAGAGAAACAAAACTATCTACAAACGCACTGAGTCAGACACAAAATCATACAAAGGCAGACATAGAAACGAGCAAACATCCACTCAGACAAACTGGCTTAGAGAGAGAGAGATGCAAAAAAACTACAAATGCAGAGAGTCAGACACAAAATCACAAAAAGACAGACATAGAGAAAAAAAACATCCACTCTGTTTTATCTATATATTTGTAGTTTTTTTGCATCTCTATCTCTCTCTCTATATATATCTCTCTCTCTCTCTCTCTTTCTCTATCTCTCTCTCTCTCTTTCTCTCTCTCTCTCTCTCTCTCTTTGCCTTTGTGTCTGAATGGATGTTTGCTTTTCTCAATGTCGGTCTTTGTGTGATTTTGTGTGACTGTGCGTTTTAGTTTTTTTTTTACCTTTCTCTCTCTGTTCCTGTGTGGGTCTTTTGCTTGTGGACGTTTGCTTGTCAAACTTCAAAACCCCTATGCCCTCCCAAGGCCAGTACAGAATTTGCACTTTACTGAAAAAAAATATAAATGTTTTTGCTTTTATAACTTTAATAAATCAAATAATTTTAACATTTTGATTACTAAATATCAGCATTGTATATTAAACTGACAATGCACATTCATTTGTATTTTTTCAGTAAAGTGCAAATTTTGTTCTGGCCTTGGGAAGGCATAGGGGTTTTGCGCCCAACTTATGTTAGTTTCTGCTCGATTTGAGTTTGACTCGGTTATTTATTGTAATTTCTGTTCGTTTTGGGTTTCATTTACTTATCGATGATGATTTGTGGTAGTTGCGAGCTTGGTAGATTATTTGATTTTATTTTTGCTCATTTTTTGTTTAATGGAGTTCTTTACTTTTCTTTGAAAAACTTATTTTGTGGAAACAGTTTTTTAATTAATTTCTGTTCGTTTTATATTGACATAGTCTTTTCAGGGAAAAGAAAATAACACTTTAAATCTTTTCGTTTTTTGAGACTTTATAATTTGGCCTGCTATTTGTATGCTGGAGAAAATTTTTCAGCAGTTTCTAACAACATACACCCTTTTAAAAATCTGACACAAATAGTACTGTTTAACTTAGTTTCATACCTGCCTCTAGTTGACATAAAATGGAAAACTTGATACCATTCGCAAAAAATCTGTTTACTTTCTTTGATAGCTTGGATACACTTACACTATTTTGATTTGGTTACATTTTAAGAGAAGAAGTAGCCTCGAAAGTTTGAACATAATACCCACACTCGTTTTTTGGGATACTGCTGAGATGCCTTAGTGGGAATTAGCATTATCACAGTGCATTTTGATTTAATCTTAAGGCAACATTTAGTTTTAAACATAATGGGCATATGGGAGGGTGGGAGTGGAAGGGGGATTAGTTGCCCTCCAATCACTTTCGACTACAAAAAGGGCACCAGCCCTTTCTATTTTCAATCGAATGAGCCCCTTTCGAAGTTCCCACGACAACTCCTTCGATACGAAGTGCCCTGGTCTAAACAAAAACAACAACAAAAAATATTACTAATCATTTTCGACTATTAAAAAGGGCACTATCCCTTTTTATGAGTCCTTCTCTGAAGTTTTATGAGCCCTTTTCAATCGAATGAGCCCTTTTCTGAAGCTTCTACGACAACACCTTCTATAAAACCTTATATGCCCCCAGGTTGTGGGTTTTGGGGGAGTGTCCTTCTCAAAACATATTTTCTATCTGAAATCAACTAGCCTACACTAAACAAAATGGCTATCTCAAAATTTTTATTGGATGTGTATGGGGGAATGATGGGTGTGGAGGGGGGGGGGGCTAGTTGCCCTCCAATCACTTCCCACTATTAAAAAGGGCACTAGCCCTTTGAATTTTTAATCGCATGAGCTTTTTTGAAGTTTCTACGACAACGCCTTCTATAAAAACATTATATGCCCCCTGAGCATAACTTAAAACCCTTGCCCTGATGGTTGTGGGGGAGTGTCCTCCTAAAAAACGTATTTTCTATCTGGAAATCAACTACGCTGAAGAAAATGGCTATCTCAAAATTTTGATTGAATGTGCTTGGGGGAATGATGGGCGTGGGGGCCTAGTTTCCCTCCAATCACTTTCGACTATTAAAAAGGGCACTAGCCCTTTGAATTTCCAATCGAATGAGCCTTTTTTGAAGTTTCTAGGACAACGCCTGCTATAAAAACCTTATATGCCCCCAGGGAATAACTTAAAACCTTGCCCTGAGGGTTGTGGGGGTGTCCTTCTCAAAAACATATTTTCTATCTGGAAATTAACTAGCGTACGCTAAAAAAAATGGCTATCTCAAAATTTTGATTGAATGTGTTTGGGTGAATGATGTACATGGGAGGGGGGGGGCTAGTTGCCCTCCAATCTCTTTCGACTATTAAAAAGGGCACTAGCTCTTTGAATTTCCAATCGAATGAGCCTGTTTTGAAGTCTTCTACGACAACGCATTCTACAAAAACCTTATATGCCCCCAGGGCACAACTTAAAACCTTTGCCTTGAGGGTTGTGGGGGAGTGTCCTTCTCAAAAACATATTTTCTATCTGGAAATCAACTAGCCTACACTAAACAAAATGGCTATCTCAAAATTTTTATTGGATGTGTATGGGGAATGATGGGTGTGGAGGGGGGGGGGCTAGTTACCCTCCAATCACTTTCGACTATTAAAAAGAGCACTAGCCCTTTGAATTTCCAATCGAATTAGCCTTTTTTTAAGTTTCTAGGACAACGCCTGCTATAAAAACCTTATATGCCCCCAGGAAATAACTTAAAACCCTTGCCCTGAGGGTTGTGGGGGTGTCCTTCTCAAAAACATATTTTCTATCTGGAAATTAACTAGCGTACGCTAAAAAAAATGGCTATCTCAAAATTTTGATTGAATGTGTTTGGGTGAATGATGGACATGGGAGGGGGGGGCTAGTTGCCCTCCAATCTCTTTCGACTATTAAAAAGGGCAGTAGCCCTTTGAATTTCCAATCGAATGAGCCTGTTTTGAAGTTTCTACGACAACACCTTCTATAAAAACCTTATATGCCCCCAGGGCATAACTTAAAACCCTTGCCCTGAGGGTTGTGGGGAGTGTCCTCCTCAAAAACACATTATCTATCTGGAAATCAACTACGCTGAACAAAATGGCTATCTCAACAATTTTGATTGGATGTGTTTGGGGGAATTATGGGCGTGGGGGGGTCTAGTTTCCCTCCAATCACTTTCGACTATTAAAAAGGGCACTAGCCCTTTGAATTTCTAATTGAATGAGCCTGTTTTGAAGTTTCTGCGACAACGCCTTCAATAAAAACCTTATATGCCCCCAGGGCATAACTTAAAAACCCTTGCCCTGTGGGTTGTGGGGGAGTGTCCTCCTCAAAAACATATTTTCTATTTGGAAATCAACTACGCTGAACAGAATAGCAATCTCACAATTTTGATAGGATGTGTTTGGGGGAATGATGGGCGTGGGAGGGGGGCTAGTTGCCTTCCAATCGCTTCCGACTATTAAAAAGGGCACTAGCCTCTTTGAATTTCCAATCGAATGAGCCTGTTTTGAAGTTTCTACGACAACGCATTCTATAAAAACCTTATATGCCCCCAGGGCACAACTTAAAACCTTTGCCTTGAGGGTTGTGGGAGAGTGTCCTCCTCAAAAACACATTATCTATCTGGAAATCAACTAGCCTACGCTAAACAAAATGGCTATCTCAAAAATTTTTATTGGATGTGTATGGGGGAATGATGGGTGTGGGGGGGGGGGCTAGTTACCCTCCAATCACTTTCGACTATTAAAAAGAGCACTAGCCCTTTGAATTTCTAATTGAATGAGCCTGTTTTGAAGTTTCTGCGACAACGCCTTCAATAAAAACCTTATATGCCCCCAGGGCATAACTTAAAACCCTTGCCCTGAGGGTTGTGGGGGAGTGTCCTCCTCAAAAACACATTTTCTATCTGGAAATCAACTACGCTGAAAAGAATAGCAATCTCACAATTTTGATAGGATGTGTTTGGGGGAATGATGGGCGTGGGATGGGGGGCTAGTTGCCCTCCAATCAATTTCGACTATTAAAAAGGGCACTAGCCCTTTGAATTTCCAATCGAATTAGCCTTTTTTGAAGTTTCTAGGACAACGCCTGCTATAAAAACCTTATTTGCCCCCAGGGCATAACTTAAAACCCTTGCCCTGAGGGTTGTGGGGGTGTCCTTCTCAAAAACATATTTTCTATCTGGAAATTAACTAGCGTACGCTAAAAAAAATGGCTATCTCAAAATTTTGATTGAATGTGTTTGGGTGAATGATGGACATGGGAGGGGGGGGGGCTAGTTGCCCTCCAATCACTTTCGAATATTAAAAAGGGCAGTAGCCCTTTGAATTTACAATTGAATGAGCCTGTTTTGAAGTTTCTACGACAACACCTTCTATAAAAACCTTATATGACCCCAGGACATAACTTAAAACCCTTGCCCTGAGGGTTGTGGGGGAGTTTCCACCTCAAAAACACATTATCTATCTGGAAATCAACTACGCTGAACAAAATGGCTATCTCACAATTTCGATTGGATGTGTTTGGGGGAATTATGGGCGTGGGGGGTCTAGTTGCCCTCCAATCACTTTCGACTATTAAAACGGGCAGTGGCCCTTTGAATTTCTAATCGAATGAGCCTGTTTTGAAGTTTCTACGACAACGCCTTCAATAAAAACCTTATATGCCCCCAGGGCATAACTTAAAACTCTTGCCCTGAGGGTTCTGGGGGAGTGTCCTCCTCAAAACATATTTTCTATCTGGAAATCAACTACGCTGAACAGAATAGCAATCTCACAATTTTGATAGGATGTGTTTGGGGGAATGATGTGCGTGGGGGGGGGCTAGTTGCCTTCCAATCGCTTCCGACTATTAAAAAGGGCAACTAGCTCTTTGAATTTCCAATCGAATGAGCCTGTTTTGAAGTTTCTACGACAACGCCTTCTATAAAAACCTTATATGCCCCCAGGGCACAACTTAAAGCCTTTGCCTTGAGGGTTGTGGGAGAGTGCCCTCCTCAAAAACAAATTTTCTGTCTGGAAATCAATTATGCTGAAAAAAATGGCAATCTCAAAATTCGCTTGGATGTGGTTGGGGGAATGATTGGCGCCAGGGGGGGGGGGAAGTTGTCCCCCAATCACTTTCGACTATTAAAAAGGCACTAGAACTCTCAATTTCCAATCGAACGACCCCTTTTGAAGTCTCCACGACAACCCTTCTATATGAAGTGCCCTGCCTTACAGAAAAAAAATAATAAACTGTACAGTGGTCAATATTGATTTTATGTGCCCTCAGGGCATAACTTAAAACTCACCTACAAAATTAAATTATTACAACAACTATTAAACAACTACAACTTAAACTCAACGGGCATAACTCAACTATTTTGCAAGGATTCTGAAATGCCACAGACATTTCGTTTTTACCAGATTTCCACTTCTCTTGATGAATAATGAAGAAGACCAGCGTCCAGCCATCGACTCGCAAAGTTTCTACCTCATGAATAGGTAGAATATCTTGTAAATAAAAATTGGATTGAGGAAGACTAAAATCTATTAGGAGTGTCCTCCTCAAAAACTATTTTTCTATCTGGAAATCAACTACGTCGAACAAAGTGGCTATCTCAAATTTTGATTGGATGTGTTTGGGGGAATGATTGGCGAGGGGAAGGGGGCTAGTTGCCCTCCAATCACTTTCGACTATTAAAAACGGTACTAGCCCTTTGAATTTCGAATCGAATGAGCCTGTTTTGAAGTTTCTACGACAACGTCTTCTATAAAAACTTTATATGCCCCCTGGACATAACTTAAAACCCTTGCCCTGAGGGTTGTGGGGGAGTGTCCTCCTCAAAAACATATTTTCTATCTGGAAATCATCTACGCTGAACAAAATAGCTATCTCAAAATTTTGATAGGATGTGTTTGGGGGAATGATGGGCGTGGGGGGGGGCTAGTTGCCTTCCAATCGCTTCCGACTATTAAAAAGGGCACTAGCTCTTTGAATTTCCAATCGAATGAGCCTGTTTTGAAGTTTCTACGACAACGCCTTCTATAAAAAACTTAGTTGCTTTCAATAAAACTTTATAAGCCCCAGGGCATAACTTACGACCCTCGCACTGACGGCTCTGAGGGGGTTATCATCCTAAAAGACAAAATTTCCAGAAATTTCAACTACGTTGAACAAAAGGAATATCTCAGAATTTCAATTCGATGTGTTTGGGAAAATGGTCTGCGTGAGAGGGGTGTTAGTCGCTATCCAATCACTTTCAACTATTAAAAAAGGCACTAGCCCTTTCAATTTCCAATTGAATGAGCCCTTTTGAAGTTTCAACGACAACGCTTTCAATAAAAACTTTATATGCCCCCAGGGCATAACTTACAACCCTTGCCCTGAGGGCCGTGGGGGGGAGGGGTTGTCATCCTTAAAGACCTAATTTTCAAAACTTTCAACTACGTTGAGTAAAATGGCTATCTAAAAATTTTGATTGAATATGTTTGGGGAAAAAGTGGGCGTGAGAGGGGGGTTAGTTGCCCTTAAATCACTGTCGACTATTAAAAAGGGTACTAGTCCTTTGAATTTCAAATCGAATGAGCCCTTTTCAAGTTTCTAGGACAAACATTTCAATGAAAACCTTAAATGCCCCCAGGAAATAACTTATAATCCTTGCCCTGAGGGTTGTGGTGGAGTGTCCTCCTCAAAAATATGTTTTCTATCTGGAAATCAAAATCAACTACCCTGAACGAAATGGCTATCTCAAAATTTTTATTGGATGTGTTTGGGGAATGATGGGTGTGGGGGGGGGGGCTAGTTGGCCTCCAATCACTTTCGACTATTAAAAAGGGCACTAGCCCTTTGAATTTCCAGTCGAATGAGCTTTTATTGAAGTTTCTACGACAACGCCTTCTTTAAAAACCTTATATACCCCCAGGGCATAACTTAAAACCCTTGCCCTGAGGGATGTGTGGGAGAGTCCTTCTCAAAAATATATTTTCCATCTGGAAATCATTTACGCTGAACAAAATGGCTATCTCAAAATTTTGATTGGATGTGTTTGGGGGAATGAAGGGCGTTGAGGACTAGTTGCCCTCCAATCAGTTTCGACTATTAAAAAGGATGAGCCTGTTTTTAAGTTTCTATGACAACGCCTTCTATAGAAACCTTATATGTCCCCAGGGTATAACTTAAAACCCTTGCCCTGAGGGATGTGGGGGAGTGTCCTCCTCAAAAACGTATTTTCTAATTGGAAATCAACTACGCTGAACAAAATGACTATCTCAAAATTTTGATTGGATGTGTTTGGGGGAATGATGGGCGTGGGGGGGGGGTCTAGTTACCATCCAATCACTTTCGACTATTAAAAGGGCACTAGCCACTGCAATTTCCAATCGAAGGAGCCCTTTTTGAAGTTTCTACGACGACTCCTTCGATACGAAGTGCCCGGGTATGGAGAAAAAAACAAAAAAAAACACATTGTACCTACATCGTTCTTTACTTAGGCAGCACTAGCGCGCTGCCTATGATTTGCGTCTAACTTTGTGTGTTTGTATGTATTTTCACCTCTCTCCCTTCATTTCTCTGTGTCTGAGCGGATGTTTATAGGTATTTTTGAATCTCTCTTTCTCTGTGCCTCTGTGTCTGAGCGGATGTTTGCTTGTCTCTTTGTCTGTCTATGTGTGATTTTGTGTCCGACTCTTTGTGTTTGTAAATATGTTTGCCTCTTTCTCTATGCATTTGTGTCTGAGTGGATGTTTGCTTGTCTCTATGTCTATTTTTGCGTAATTTTGTGTCTGACTTTCTGTGCTTGTAGATATTTTTACCCCTCTCTCTCTCTCTCTCTCTCTCTCTCTCTCTCTCTCTCTCTCTCTCTCTCTCTTTCTGTGCCTGTGTGTCCGAGCGGATGTCCGATTGTCTCTATATCTGTCTTTGTGTCTGTTTCTGTTTGATTGTAAGTATTTTCGCCTTTCTCTCTCTCTGTGCCTTGTATGTCTGATCAGATTTTCGCTTGTCTCTATGTCTGTCTTTGTATGACTTTGTGTCTGACTATGTGTATCTAGATATTTTTTCCTCTCTCCTCTATGCATGTATTTCTGAGCGGTAGTTTATATGTCTCTATGTCTGTCTTTCTGTGTCTGTAAGTATATTTTCCTCTCTCACTCTATTCTTGTGTGTCTGAGTGGATATTTACTTGTCTGTGGAGATTTTGGAGAAAAATCCAGCTTATCTCTCTCAGACTTTGATAAGAGGTCTCTCAACCTGTCTCAGTTTCTAATATATCCCTTGTGAGTCTGCTAGTAGTATCTATGTCTCTGAAAATTCCTTTTTAACATCACCGACTTTTTAATAAACATTCTAAATGTTTTACTTGCTAGCGTACCCTAAGAATAATGGAACATGACAATGTAATGCATAAAATATTTTTGTTGAAATAGCGACATGTAGAATATTAACATAAAAATATGTTACATACATTATTATACATTATTAAGATCATTGAACACCTTTGGACATTTTAATCTTTTCCATAAAATAATCTATCATGTTCTCTCTTGATAATGTTGCTAATGGCTTCTCTTAGTTCGTAACCAGTAGAATAATCATTAACTAATTTTGAGTCATTCACAATTTTTACTGTGGTGTCAGCTGCAGGTTCAATTGGCGTTTCGTCTTTGGTATTAGTGGCTTCATTTACTATATCTGTGGGTACATGATCTGTATATTATACATTAATGTCCAATGGGCTTTATTTTCCATCAATTCATCTTTATATTCATTACTGATATTTTCTGCCAATGCCCTAATAAAATTTTCCAGCGATTTCACTTTCTCTTATCACATTATTTTTACACAGGTAAGAGTTCTGTTACGTAGACAAAATATGGTTTATGATGTTAGTGCAGAAGTTGGCTTTTCTTTTTCTCTTTGCTTTCATTTGAACACTAATACCAGAACGATGAAAATAGGATCCATCAATAGAGAATGTGTTACCAGAACCATGAGCAAGAAGATGCCCATCCTAATCAACTATTATTTTTATGTTGGCATTCCCTTTGAGTGATATCATCTCTTGGTATCTCACTTTCCTATATCCACCATCAATAATGTTGAAGGGTTTGGGTAGTCCAAAGAAATTTAGCTCCTCGCTGTCATGACAACGCACGCATACATTTCCAATAAGATTCCCATTAATGCTTGTTTCATAGATTAAATATTTCTCCCTGTCAGCATTCAACTCAACAATGATTTTATCATGTGCACACACTTTCTTCGAATATTTCATTTTCACCTTTTTTAAAATATGATAAAAGCGTTTATCCTTCCAATGTACGAAAATTACTAATTTAACACTTACAGTAAAGTAGGGAGTGTCAATAACCAGCCAGAGAGTACCACTGGGACAGTTGTGACGTGTCGATGAGCGGCCATAGATTACCATTGGTGAAGCCGCATAACGGAAAAAAAAGTTGGAAAATTTTCTAAGTCCCAAAACATTTCTGTAAAAAAAGAAAAGTTTTACTACAAAAATTATTTTTCTAATATTAAAAATCACGACTAACATATTTATATCATTTTCATTTTGTGTTTCGAAAACATTAAATGTGAATTTTTTTTGTTTGAAGTATATTTCGTCATTTTAAGGCATTTAAAAAGTTAAAAGAAATTTCTTTGTTAACAAAAAAAAATAAAAGTTCAGAATAAAAATTCAAAAAAAATCAACAACAGTATAAAAAAATGGGGGGAGGGGCAAACAAATTGAGGGAGGGGTATTGGGGACACTGAGATTGAGGCTTGGATTTTTAATGGCTGCCGTATCATTGCCTAAAATGTATACGATTTTTTGCAAGAAGAATTTGCAGTAGCTCCAAGAGTGCACCCACTATGGGTGTCGTCCAATCCATAACCAACTAACTACTTGATTTCTAAGGATTGTTCTGGCTTTCTATATTAAAATTCTATTTTCGGCGCCAACGACTTTATTAGTTTCAACTTCAAGCACACTCCAATACTAAACAATATTTTATATTAGCTGCACTCCTCACTTGGTACCTGTGTATCATAATGACCACAGCCAAAAAGTAAATTTAGGTTAATTGAATCAATCGGCTTGTGGAGGTTGAATATATGCTAATCCTAAACTGATATTTATATGATAAGGCGTTAGAGTCAGCTTTCCGTCAGATTTACCTTTAGTTGGTAAGCGATCAAAATTTCAACTCTTTACCCGTTTGATTCATCCAAACATAAAAAATTATTCATATTACTTTCATTTGGTTTTATCTTGATATTCACCTCCTGAGTTAAGACGCTTCAGACCATTTGAATGCTATACTATACTGACGCGAGACCAAAATCTGGGTTATTGACTTACGTGAATACAGGTACCAAAAGGCATCTCATTTGCATAATTCTTGCACGGATAATGGCAAGATTTAGTCCCTTAGGGGTCATACCTCTGTATAGAATGCTATTTGGTCGGGATATATCGTGTTATGTTCGCTTTATATGATGGAAGCTTTTCGGTTTCCTATAGCTTTGCTACTCTCCTTTAGATAAGTGATCAGAGCTGTGTGCCTTCGCGTCTCTCTGTCGGTCGGACAAAAGGGGATACAATGCAACTGAGCTCGTTCGAGGGAGGCGAATTTGTGTACTTTTAGAAAAAAGCCATTGACGCTATATCAAACCTTATAGGCTTTACATTTATAGGCTGGGGCAAATCATATGTTGAGGCACAGCCCACCCTGTTTGCTCTATTTTGGATCTCCTGGAGTGTTTCTAACAGCGATTTTAGGGTGTCGCATATAGCGGGAATCCATATTCAGCTGTGGGTCTGATACAAGACTTGCAAAGCGGGATGATCGAGCTGAATGGAAAAAGTTTTGTGCAGCGTAGAGTAACTCAGAGCCTTCTTCCACATGAGGTTGTCACCCAATAAAAGTGGTTATTACAACATAGATCGGTGGGAAAATGAATACCCAGTAGACGAATTTAGTCGACTCTCCTTACAATTTCATTTTGAAAATGAATGTTGGGTGCTGATGTGGCAACTTTGATCGGGTAGTAACAAGTTTCTTTTTTTCGATACATTAAAGTTGATCATCCATTCATCAGACCACTTTTCGGTTTTATAAAGATCCATCTGCAGGGAAAAGGAGGCTTGTGTTGGGTCTTCGTGTATTGGGATGGCTGAGTGCGTCGTGGTATGATCGGCAAAGCGACGCTAAAATTTGTAAAAAGAACCATCAATTGAAAACATCCAATTATGTCATGTATTACTCATTCTATCTTTAATTTAAAGAGAAAGTTCCAAAATAGTAATTGCAGTTTATATAAAACGAGGATTTTAATCAAAATTATACTGTTGTTATTTATTACTTTGATTCGTTACGATTCTCGATTTCGGTTGTCTTCTATCCGAAGATTATGTCGTCATTCATTTTCATTTATGATTGGCCATAATACTTCTCTATGCAGGTCCTCTACTTTCATATTTTTTTGTGTAATTTTCGTCCATCATTATCATAAAAGTTTGTTGCTATGAATTTTGCCATAGCTGTTCAAATTGGTCTTGTCATGTCTGATGGCCCAGGGTGTTTATTTTCAACCATTGTGACATGGTGTTTTATGAATAATCCTCATGACTTGACATACATGAAAAATCTTTAATTCCAAAATTAAGGCTCCAAAAAATTTTTTTCCAACTCGTAACCAATTTAGATTATCTCTTACCATTTTACTTTACTGTTTTTAACTCCTCCATTGTTTTGGTGTTTTACTTTACCATTAGTAAATGCTAATTGTATTATTCACTATGTTGCTCAAACATCAAGGATAATTATTACCAATATCTGCAAATTCAAAAAAAAACACACTACACCAATTAAGAAAGGGGTAAATGCAACCATCTTACTCGAGTGTTTTTCCTTCCTGCGCCTTGGGGTGCGGAATAAAAATGCAATTGTCCAAGAGGGGGTAACATACTCCATACCACGTGTAGACTTGGCATAACTGAGCTTTATTGTGCTACGCGTGGCCCACTTTCCCCAGCCGTGGTATGCCTCACATGATGCACAAGATTTTTTAAAATCTGTCATCTCTCATTATTTTAATTTAGGGATTGCAAACATGTGAGTAAGTAGCAAGTGAAACAAGTAGCTAAAAGTTAAGAATGTAAATGAAATAAAAAGAAGTATCCAATTACTAGAGAATTGCATAGATTAATTACGATTTTGGTTGTATGTTAAAGTGACAGCAAGATATTGTTCCTTATCACGAAAAGGCTTTTAGCAAGATTAAGTGTCAGGTTGTGTTAATGAAAAATAAGGATTAAATACGACTTTTGTTTCACTAATTTATTTCACTACTCTCAGCAGAAATAACTAAAAGTCATCTTAAAAACGTAGTGATAGAATTTTGATTCAAATACTATAGTATTGCGCAATAATGAATGCATAGTATCGCCAACCCTTAGCATATCAGAGGTCACAAAGTTACTAATTTTCGGGTAAAATTTCCTCTACGCTTGCAGCATATTTGCAGACATATATATATATTATATATATATATATATTATATATATATATTTATATATTATATATATATATATATATATAATATATATATATATATAATATATATATTATATTATATATGTATATATATATATATATATATATATATATGATATATATATATATATTATATATTATATATATATATTATTATATATATATATATATAATATATATATATATATATATATATAATAATATATATATAAAACAGAAATTAAAGAGCAATATTAAACCTCAGACGAGCGGAAATTAAGTCAAATTTTGGTTCAAGTGTAAAACTAAATTGAACTAAATTGAACTTTAAACGAGCAGAAATTACGATAAAATGTCAAATTAAACCTAAACGAACAGAAACTACCACAAACAAGTGTAGAGATATCTGCATACTATTTGGCTTTTGACTAACAAGACTATTGGACTACATGTTTCTTTGACTCTTTGACTTTTTGACTACTATTTAACTTAATTTCCGCTCACCTGAGGTTTACTATAGCTCTTTACTTTTCTTTCATTTTTTGGGGAAAAAGATTTAAAAATATTTATACGAAAATGCTACTACTCATTCAAAATTAAATATGTGTTCATAGAATTAGGTACTCAGATGTTCAACTTCCACTTATATAAACAACCTATATCAGCTTAACGCTTAAATAAGTATTGTCGCATTTGGGTTAAAAAAAACTCAGAACACCGCTTATTTTATTGAGGAAATAGAAGATGCTCAGAAATGTAGTAGTAGCAAAATACTGAGACCAGGTTATAACAAGAACTTCTTCTAGTTCTTAAACTTGCATAATTCTCTCGATCGAAGGCATGATCTAAAAATGAAATTCAGAAAACTGATATTAGTAAACTAGAAACTTAAATCTATTATCTTACCTTCTACTACAGTCGGAATAAAATATAATCCGTCAAATAGCGTTACAAAGTCATCACCATCTATTTCGTTAGTGCTTCTAAAAAGTTACTTTGTTTTTACTATCTTTGTAATTGTTAAACAGCATTATATATCGATCATCTCTGACTTATACGATAGCTATTTGAGTAAATAAATAGAGATCCAAAATATAATAATAAATACCCGGGGGGAGGTAATTCTTTTAAAGTCTCACTTATGGTATTTTGGGGAAATAGCGTGCTAGTCTTTAGAGGCTACAGGGGTGATAGCCTTACTAATCTTTGTGTGTAATTTCTGCACGTTTTTAATCGGACTTGGTTATTTTTTGTAATATCCTTTTGTTTTCGTTTTCACTTATTTATTGATGCTGATTATTGGTTGTTTCTCGCTTGATGTATTTATTTTACTTTGTTCCTGTTCATCTTTTGTTTAATGCAGCTTTTCTTTGAAATGCCTCTTTTGCAAAAAAAAAAATTAATTGATTTCAGACAATTTTTACTTGGCATAGTTTTTCATTGGTTATGACAACGAATATTTAACTTAATACCCTTAGCTGAAGATATCGCAGATATGTTCTATTGAACAATTGTACGCATGGAATCTTTTGACTTAGTTTGTCTGTCCCAAAAGCAAGCCCTGAAGTTCCAACTAATAGCTTTACTTTCTCCTTAAATACTACACAGATGTCCTTTTCAAAATAGCTATATACATAGTTTGTTTCTATTTTGTTTTACATTCCGCTCAACTTTCGCTGAAAGTTTCAACTGAATGCCCTTTTCCAATTCTTGTATTTTTAAACTGTGCCATTTTGAAAACCTGGATGCACTCAATGTCTTTTGATGTAGTTCATGAAAGGTAAAAATAGTAGTAGCAACAGTAGTAGAACAAGAAGCAATTAAAGTAGCAGTGGTAGTTGTAGTAGTAGTAGTAGCAGAAGCAGTATTCGCAATCGCAAGTGTTGCAGTTGTAGTCAAATATCGTGAGACATGCACGTACTCACAGTCGCAGTTCAAGTATTTGGTGCCAAAAGTAGTCCGAGTCATAGTGCCATGTAGTCACGGTCACAAGTAGTTGCAGTTTGATTTTCATGTAATTGCAGTCACGGTTACAAATAGTCGCAGGTGGAGTTACAATCGTAGATGTCAGAGTCACAATTAGTCATAGATGCCAGTATTCAGAATGGAAAGAAGTCACAGTCGCAGGTTGTCACAAGCACCAGGAGCAACAAGTAGTTGCAGTCACAGCCGTAAATGGTTGAAGTTGCAGCCGTAAATAGTCGAAGTAGAAGTAGCAGTAGTAGTAGAAGTAGTAGTAGTGGTATTAGTTGCAGTAGTTGTAGTAATAGTAATAGTAGTAGTGGTAGTAGTAGAAGTAATAGTAGTTGTAGAAGTAGTAGTCAATAATTTCAGGTATCCTTTCACCGTTACATGGAAGGGTCGTCAAACTTTACTTGTGCTTTGTTTTAAGGTTAGAAATTTTTTCATTGTGTCCTTGGATTTTTATTAGTTATTTTTATTTTGTTATCGTGCACTGAGAACGGTCAAGTCTCCGTCTTGACCGACATATTTGCATTTCAGTCCAAATTTTTTACTGGCTTGTATAATCCTCGTTTTTCTCTTTTTTACTATATTTTCATTTTATGTAGTAGTAGTAGTAGTAGTAGTAGCAGTATTTGTAGTAGTAGAAGTAGCAGTAATAGTATTAATAGTGATAATAGCAGTTTAAGCAGTAGATATAGTAGTAAAAGTAATAGAAGTTGTTAAAATAACCTTGAAATTTTCAGTTTAATACCCTCAACCGTTCCTCAGACATTGCTGACACGTCCCTTTGACAGACTGCATGTATATAGTTTGTTCGCATTTAGTTTGAATTCAACTTAATATCTCCTAAGAAATTTATCCTAGTACCCTTCGCCATTTCATAGGTATAGCTGGTAAGCTCTTTTAACAACCCTATTTAGTTAAACACCCTTCTCAACATGCCCTGAAAGTTTTAACTTAATACCTTTTTTTTGAGATATCGTAAATGCGCCCTTATGACAAGCTTGGATGCACGTTCTGTCCCTTCATTTAGTTCAACATCTACAATAACATGCTCTGAAATTTTTTAACGTAGCATCACTTGCTGTCTTAGGGATTTTGTACTTGTGCTCTTTTGACAATTTGGACACATAGTACCTTTTGGCTTAAGTTATACCCTCTTAACTTTCTCTGAAATTTAAAATTTAATACCACATTTTCTTCCCGAGTTATTGTATCTCTGCCATTTTGACAAGTGGGATGCGCTTAATCGGTTTTGATGCAGTACAAAAGCAGAAACAGCAGTAGCAATAGTGGTTAGCCCGAGAATTTCAATGTATTACCCCAGCAGTTCCCTGAGATATTGCTGATATACCTTTTTGACAACCTGTATGCAGATAGCGACTTTTGATTTAGTTATATATTCACATGAACTTTCTCCAAAAGTTTCTACATAATACCTTTTTCTGTTTCTGACATATTATGTTTCTGCTATTTTGACAAACTGGATGCACATAAACTCATTTGATTTAGTTCCGCAGTAGTAGCAGCAGCAATAGTGAAAGTAGTAGCAGCCCTTAAAGTTTCAACTTAATGCCCTCAGCTGTTCCTGAGATATTGCTAATCTAACGGCATGACTCTCTTTGTTTATGTTTGTGGAATTGCCACTTGACTACTGGGTTTTTTGATATTCTGCAATTTATTGAAGATTCTACACAGAATATAGATTGAAATGCTGTTTGCAAAACATTTACTAGTTCAGACCAGTCTCTTTCGTCATGTGTTTTTCCGGGTTATTCGTTGGAGGTAAAAAATAGAAAGTCGCTGAATCGTGGCGGCCTAGGATTTTAGGTAAAGATGAACTTGAATCATTCTATACGAGATGATTTGATTGTTTGGATTGAGGGAAAGATCGAGAGTTTTTGTGTTGAATTAGAAATTGAACAGAATAAAATAATTATTTGCCTGGTGTATAAGTCGCCTAGCACTCGCTTGGACGAATTTATTGAAGGTTTTGAGCTGTTAATGTCTGGAATGTCCCGTACTAGTATAGATTTTATCTTCGTTGGAGATTTTGATTTTAACTTGCTAGATTTGAATGGTGATAATTTAGACTTTTTAAATGATATGGTTGCTAATGATCTTTAGGATTTCTAGGATTTCTAGTCATTCAGGTACTTTGTTAGATAACATTTTTGTCAGCTCTAAGTTCCTAATTACCAGTTATGCTGATGTGGGTTTTTATCCCGGATCTGACCATCTCCCTGTTATCGCGAGGATTACTTGTGTGCAGAAACCTAGAAGCAAAGCAAAGAAAAGGAAAGTGAGGCAACTGAAAAAGGCTAATTTAGATATATTTGCAGAGGAACTGAGTACACTTAGCTGGGATCCTGTTCTTGAAATAACGGGTGATGTAAATGATGCGTATGACACATTTTGCTCGATTATACAACCCATTTACGAACAAAGATGTCCTCTAAAAATTGTTAAGGATAGGAACGATGTGCCCCGGAAACCTTGAATGAGAGTTGAAATTGTTCATAAAGTAGAAAACAGGAGTCATCTTTATAAACAGTACCTTAGGACAGAAAACAGTACCTTAGGACAGAAAACAGTACCTTAGGACAGAAAACAGTACCTTAGGACAGAAAACAGTACCTTAGGACAGAAAACAGTACCTTAGGAAGAAAAAGTACCTAGACAGAAACAGTACCTTAGGACAGAAAACAGTACCTTAGGACAGAAAACAGTACCTTAGGACAGAAAACAGTACCTTAGGCGAAGCATAAAACAGTACCGCTAGGAAGACGAAAAACAGTACCTTAGGACGAATAACAACTTAGTGTTCTACTTAGGACAGAAAAAGTACCTTAGGACAGAAAACAGTACCTTATAGGACAGATAAACAGTACATTAGCGACAGGAAAACAGTACCTTTAGACAGAAAGACACTTAGCCTTATGACGAAAACAGATCTTAGGACAGAAAACAGTACCTTAGGACAGAAAACAGTACCTTAGGACAGAAAACAGTACCTTAGGACAGAAACAGTACCTTAGGACAGAAAACAGTACGGACGCTCCTAGGACAGAAAACAGTACCTTAGGACAGAAAACAGTACCTTAGGACAGAAAAAGGTGAAGATTTTGAAGAATTCAGGAGAGCCCATAACAAGGTAAACTATCTTAGAAGAAGAGCAAAGAGGGATTATTTTGAAAAGAAATTTACTGAAACCAAAGGTAATTCAAAGAAACCTGGAAAATCACCGGGGAGATGATATCAAAGAAGAGCAGTTGCGAACCTCTCTCAATAGAGGTAGATGGGACTAAACTCCATGATCTTCTGCAAGTGGCGGAACATTTTGCAGATTATTTCTCTAAAATTGGTCAAACAGTGCAACAGGAAAATAAACAGAGTCCTGAATCCTCCCGCGAGTATGAGTTTCCTGATGATAGTTTGGACAGATTAGCCTTTGAGATTGAGAGGTGTACCTGTGATGAACTACTTAAAATTGTTAGAAGCATGAGCTCCAATTCAGCGAGGAAAGATGATCTTTAGATCTTTAGGATTTCTAGTCATCTTTGCTTCTAGTCATCTTTATAACATAAACAGTACCTTAGGACAGAAAACAGTACCTTAGGACAGAAAACAGTACCTTAGGACAGAAAACAGTACCTTAGGACAGAAAACAGTACCTTAGGACAGAAAACAGTACCTTAGGACAGAAAACAGTACCTTAGGACAGAAAAAGGTGAAGATTTTGAAGAATTCAGGAGAGCCCATAACAAGGCAAACTATCTTAGAAGAAGAGCAAAGAGGGATTATTTTGAAAAGAAATTTACTGAAACCAAAGGTAATTCAAAAGAAACCTGGAAAATCACCGGGGAGATGATATCAAAGAAGAGCAGTTGCGAACCTCTCTCAATAGAGGTAGATGGGACTACACTCCATGATCTTCTGCAAGTGGCGGAACATTTTGCAGATTATTTCTCTAAAATTGGTCAAACAGTGCAACAGGAAAATAAACAGAGTCCTGAATCCTCCCGCGAGTATGAGTTTCTTGATGATAGTTTGGACAGATTAGCCTTTGAGATTGAGAGGTGTACCTGTGATGAACTACTTAAAATTGTTAGAAGCATGAGCTCCAATTCAGCGAGGAAAGATGGAATAAACCTCCGAGCTTTTAAGTCTGTTTTGGTTTACCTTCTACCTTGTATTGTTCATATAATAAATTTGTCACTAGAAACGGGAATTTTTCCTGAAGGTCTCAAAACAGCCAAGGTATTTCCCCTTCACAAAGGTGGCTCAAGATCTCATATTGGGAACAATAGGCCAATCTCCATTCTTCCCTTTTTCTCAAAAGTACTTGAAAATGTTGTTCATCAACGACTCTACCAGTATTTGACATATCATGGTATCCTTAGTGATACTTAGTTTGGCTTCCACAAAAGTCACTCAACTACACATGCGGTGCTACACTTATGTGATTTTGTGAATCAGTGTCTTGATAGTGGACAAATACCTCTCATAGTTTTTATAGATTTTAAAAAGGTATTTGGTACGGTTGATTTTAGCATTTTATTAAATAGATTAAAGCTTCTAGGGGTCAAAGGAGTTTGTTTGAATTGGTTTGATTCTTTTTTAAAGGGGAGGTCAATAAAGGTTGTAATCGATAGTGTAACCTTTAGTCCATATTTTGTGATTTGTGGTGTTCCGCAGTGTTCTGTGCTGGGTTCGCTTTTATTTTTGGTTTATGTTGATACTATGAGATTTTACCTTCGTGATTTGTGTCTTACTTCTTTCGCAGATGACACTGCCATTTCTTTTCGTGGTTTTTCTGTGGATGAGTTAATTAATAATGTAAATATGGTATTAAATTATTTAAGTGTGTTTACTTCCTTAAGTATGTTGGTGTTTAATAGAAAAAAGACAAGTTTTATGGTTTTTAGTCGAATTGGTGAGCCCATTGATCTCAGTGGGCGAATATTATTTTCTGCTAATTCTCTAGAACAGGTTAAAGGAATGAGGTATCTAGGTTTTGACCTAGACTGCAATATGTCTTGGAAATGTCACAGTGATCTTGTGGCATCAAAAGTCGCAAGAGGTCTTGGAATTATACGTCGACTGAGCACTTCGTACCAGGTCGGGTGATGTTGCTTCTTTATCATACGATTATTAGCCCTTATATATCGTACGGCTGAATGTTATGGGCTAGCAATTTTTTTGGTAGTTTATGGCGTGTGCAGGTATTAGAGAATAAGGCAGTCCGTCTGATAGGGGGGTACGTTAAAGAAATTAATAATACAGTAGCTTGTTTTAGGAAATTAAAGGTGATGGATGTGGGACAAGTTCGTGACTACCAGGCTGCGGTTTTTACTTACCAGTGTTTTCATGAAGTGTGCCCATTGGTGTTTTTAGATTTTTTTCGACAAAATAGGGATTTGCGTGATAATTATGCAAGGAATGCGATTAATCTGGTAACATAGTATAGGAGTGGAAGTCGTACTGGATTTCAAATGAAACATCTGGCCCAGGGAGTATGGAATTCCCTCCCAGATAGTGTTAAGGTGGCTGAACATCAGCATTTGTTTAAAAATAAAGTAAAGAATTTTTTTTTAGGGGGGTGAGAAGCCAGGATTCAGAGATTGAAGATTTATGTTATTATTTATTTTCTTTTGTTATAATATTGTCTTCTTCTTCCTTTTCTTTTTTCTTCTGTTTTTTTTGTGAATGTTCATCAGTATGTGTGAAAATAAAGTTTAAAATTTACTAGAGAATTTCAGGAATGTTGAAGGAGAATTTCAACATTCCTGAGAGTTGAACCGAAAACCCTATTCTGCTTCTGAGACATCCCTCCTATACTATTGCGAAAAAAGGATATGGTTAAACTATTTTTATTTAGTTCAATAGTAGCAGTAGTAGTAGTAGAAGTACTAACAAAAGTAGAAGTAATAGTACTAGCCACGAAAGTTCTAGCGTAATACTCTAAACCGTTCCTGAGATATTGCTAATAGGTGTTTTTGAGAGCCCACGAGCAAAAACATGTTTTAGTTTAGTTAAAGACAGCCCTCATCAATCCCTTAATATCCTTAGCCTTAACAAGAAGAGCAGTCGTAGTAGCAGTAGGGGAAGTGGGAATAGTAGTAGTAATAATAATTGTAATGGAAGTAGCAGAAATAGTATTCAAACAGTGCCTTTTCGTTAGATGAACATCCTCCTCAACATGCGATAATGATTTAAACTTTATACAGTAAGCCGCTCTAGAGATATTGCTGATACACCGTTTTGTAACCTGAAGACACATAGTGTGTTTTTGGCTCTGTTAAGTATCCCCCTCAAAATTCGCTAAAAGTTCTACCTTATGCCCTTGCCCTTCTACATCCTGCTCAACATTTCCTTGAGAAAACTATCAGTAGTATTAATATGCACACATTGCCTTTTGGCTGGTTAAAAATCCTCCTCGGTATGACCACAGAGTTTCAACTAAATACCCCAAGCCGTTCCTGAGATATTGATGACACGCCCTTTTAACAGCCCCCATGCACATGATGTATTTTGATTCAATTCAACATCACACTTAACATCCCCTGAAAGTTTCACCTTAACAGCGTTAGCCTTAGTATTAGCAATTATAGCAGTGGTAGAAGTAGTAGTAGTAGCAACAGGAGCATGTAAATATTGCTTTTTTGTCTGTCGAGCATCCCCCTAATCCTGGTCAGGAGGAGAGGGGGATATTAGTGCCCTAGTAGTAACCAATTAAAAAAGAATAAATTATATAATTTACAATCCTTGTCTTTGAGGGCCATTGTATTCCCGGAGATATAGCTACTAAACCTTTTGCCTATATTGAACAGAATTGCTGGTCAAATTTTGATCTGTTTTGAGGGAAGGGGCATCCGAAAAAAAGACAAAGAGGGATGGGGGCACATAGCTTTCCAACCCCTTTTCAATATCTCCCTCAAAATACCCTGTAAGTTTCAACTAAATACCCTCAGCCGTTATTTAAACATTATTGATAGCCATTTTGACAAATAGCATGCACATAGTATTTTCTTATTGTGTTTGGCAAACCTCTCCAAAGTGTTGGAGTGTTAAATCATCCCCATAGGCATATTTATTTGACATTTAGACTATTTGGAACAAACTAGCTATTTCATAAATTTTGCTTGAATATTATTTGACAAAGGGCAGCTAAATATGGTAAGGAAGGGGAAATGGTAGCCCTCCAACCACTTCAAACATCACGCTCAAAATGTCCTGAAAGTTTTGAATTAATACCTTCAACAGTTCTTAAGATATTGCAGATTCACGTTTTTGATGAACTCAATACACATGGTACCTTTTGATTTAGTTTAAGATGTCCCTCAACATTCTCCGAAGTTTCACCTTGATACCCTTGGCCTTTTCTAATGCACCAAGAATCATTACTTTCCCCCATTACTTATGATAAATCGTGCGTGTGAACAATGGAAAAATTGCTTAATTTATAATCCTTACCCAGAGACTGTGGGGGGAATGGCATTCCTGGAGGGATAGCTATTAGACCTTTAGACTAGTTTTAAAAAAGTGAAAATTACAAAATCTTGACTATTGTTAAGAAGAGGGGGCAGATAAAAAGGCAAAGGGGGCTGGTTGCCGTCAAATTACTTTTCAACTAATCTCTTTCCAATCTCTCCTAAACATACATTGAAAGTTTCAACCTAATGCTATAAGTCGTTCTTTATATATTGCTGATATTCCCTTTTCACAACCATTAAGTACAAAGTATGTTTTATTGTGATGGGCATCCATCTCAACATTTCCCTAAGGACTCACCTTAATAATCTGAGCTTTATTGGAGATACAAAATCAAACATGCTCTTTTTTTCAATAAGAGACCTTATATATTAACAATGATCAACTTCCAGCTCTTAAAGCCCTTCCCTCGGCCTTCGAGGGAAGTAATTATTTTTCAATCCCGAAGGCATAGTTTTTTAGCGTTTATACTATTTTGAACAAAATTACTAACTGAAAAGTTTGATCAGATGCATTGGGGAAAAAAAAGATGTGGAGGGAGTGGGTCTGGTTGCACTTCGATCATTTTTGACTCTTGAAAGGGCGCTATAGCTTTATGTGTGCAATCGTTTGAGGGGATTTTTTTGTTTTAATGGTTGTATTTTATACAAGTTTCATTTTTATATATTCATTTTTGTTATGCTAAGGACAGCCTTTGGACATAGGATAGAAATATTCACTTAATTTTTTGAATTTCACTGTCTTACGGAAAAAATCTCTATAGCTCTACTTGGTTATTTGTTGTTTATGATGGAAAGGCAGTGTGCTCCTTGTCACTATTTACATATGAAGTCTCTTTAGAAAAAAAAATAATTCTTGAAGTCTTATGGCTCTTTACTAGAGGTAACGCTATCACGTTGCCTCTGACTTGCCTCTAACAGGTGAGTGGAATTTTCAATTTCCTTTCTAATGAACCTGCGAAATTA
>CM051269.1:7816019-7821019 GCA_027921565.1 Artemia sinica
TTTTTTTTATTTAATTTTTCAATAAAGGTCGTCACCATCCCGTGGATAGCTGTCCCTGAACATAAATCTGTGAAAATTTGTTGACATATAATCTTTGGGTTTATTATAATTACCCGCAAGGGTATTGTGCAAACCTGGACAGCAGTATTGATGAAAATTCTAAGTTTGGCCATTTTCCCACTAAGTTCAGAAATTTATCTATAACATTAATTTTCCTTTTTTTTAGCAAAGAATTACCTAAAAACGGAATTCTGCCTGGAAATGTACTTTATGAATTAAATCTAAGTACAGCCCGTCCCTTAAGTAATTTCTTCTGTCTCCTTCCCTTTTGCCAAATAGATCAATTAAAGAATCGTTATATAATATTGTGGATATTCTCCCTGTGAGTCTTAGTGTGCACTCTTCTTTATTTTTGGTTAAAGTTAAATTCGACCGTGGAGCTCTTCCTATATATTTTTATTAAGTGAACCTGTAATCCTTATGTCCCAAAAACCAAGTTCTACTCCACCTGGGTCTCGTCTCTTAATCCCTTTGCCTAAACGTGAGAGGTCAAGATATACAGTGCGGTATATGGTTCCATTGATTTGGTCAAAATTTGTCGCATCTATAGACATAACGTTGTCACTTGCTGCCATTAGATCTCGAATCTGAAAGTTGCTCATTCAATGCTTTAAAAATTAAAAACTTATTTTGGTGAAGGATATTGTCTCGTATTTATTATTTCTATTATTTTTGTGATTGTTTGGATATGATCTTTCTGCCCTCCCTGCCTACTCTAGCCTAATAATTGGTATTATGAAGTTAGTATTGTCTCGAATGAATGTGTGTTGGTAATGTGTTGGAGCGGAATGTCAATGATATATCATAGGCAGCGCATTAGCGCTGCCTAAGTAAACAGTGTTGTCACAATGTATTTTTTTTTTTATAGTTTATTGGTTTTAGACCAGGGCACTTCGTATCGAAGGAGTTGTCGTAGAAACTTGGAAAACGTCTAATTCGATTGGAAATTGGAAGGGCTTGTGCCCTTTTTAATAGTCGAAAGTCATTGGAAGGCAACTAACACCCCTTCCACGCCCACAATTTCACCAAACATCTGATCAAAATTTTGACATAGCCATTTTGTTCCACCTAGTTGAAGGATCTAGAAATTATGTCTTTGAGGAGGACACTTCCTCCAAAGTCCTCAGGCCAAGGGCTGTAATTTTTGCCCTGGGGGAATATAAGATTTTTATTGAAAGCGTTGTCGTAGAAACTTAAAAAGGGCCCATTCAATTAGAAATTCAAAGGGCTAGTTCACCTTTTAAGAGTCGAAAATGATTAAAGGGCAGTTAACCCCCCTCTCACACCCATCATTTCCCAAAACACATCCAATCAAAATTTTGAGCATTATGTTCAACGTAGCTGAGAGCTCTGAAAATTAGATATTTGAGGATGACAAACCCCCCAGAGCCCTCTGGGCTAAGGTTGTAAGTTATAACCTAAGGACATATAAGGTTTTTATAGAGAGCATTGCCGTAAAAACTTCAAAAAGGACTCATTCAATTGGAAACTGAAAGGGCTAGTACCGATTTTAATAGTTAAAAATGGTTGGAGGGCAATTAACCTCCCTCTCACGCCCACAATTTTCCCAAACACATGCAATCAAAACTTTAAGATATCTATTTTGTTCAATGCAGTTAAAAGTTCTGAAAATTAGGTCTTTGGGGATGATTAGCCCCTCAGAGCCCTCAGGGCAAGGATTGTAAGTTATGCCCCGGGGGCATATAACGTTTTTGCAGAAAGTGTTGTCATAGAAACTTCAAAAAGGGCTCATTTGATTGGAAATTGAAAGGGCTAGTGCCCTTTTTAATAGTCGAAAGTGATTGGAGGACAGCTAACCCCCCTTTCACTCCCACCATTTTCTCAAACACATCCAATCAACATTTTGAGATAACCATTCTGTTCAACGTAGTTGAAAGTTCTGTAAATTAGATCTTTGAGGATCAAAAACCCCCTACACCCCTCAGGGCAAGGGTTTTAAGTCATGACCGTGGGGCATATAAGGTATTTATAGAGATAGTTGTTGTAGAAACTTCAAAAAGAACTCATTCAATTAGAAATTGAAAAGGCTAGTGCCCTTTTTAATAGTCGAAGGTGATTGGAGGGCAACTAACCCCCTCTCACTCCCACCATTTCCCCAAAAACGTGTAATCAAAATTTAGAAATATCAGTTCTGTTCAATGCAGTTAAAAATTATGGAAATAAGGTCTTTGAGGAAGATGACCCCCCGCCCCTCCATCTCTCAGGGCATGGGGTGTAAGTTAAGCCCTAGGAGCATGTAGGGTTTTTATAGAAAACATTGTCGTTGAAACTTCAAAAAGAGCTCATTCGATTGGAAATTGAAAGAGTTAGTGCCCTTTTTAATACTAGAAAGTGACTGGAGGGACACTAACCCCCCTCTCACGCCCACCCTTTCCCCAAACACATCCAATTAAAGTTTAGAGATAGCCATTTTCTCAACTTAATTGAGAGTTGAAGAAATTAGGTCTTTATGGATGACGACCCCCCACAGCCCTCAGGGTAAGGGTTGTAAATTATGCCCTTGGAACAAATAAAGTTTTTACAGAAAGCGGTGTTGTAGAAATTTCAAAAAGTGCTCATTCTACTGGAAATTGAGAGAGCTAGTGCTCTTTCTAATATTCAAAGTGATTGAAGGGCATAAAACCCCCCTCTCACACCCACCATTTCCCCAAACACATTCAATCAAAATTTGAGATAAGTATTTTGTTCAACGTAATTTAAAGTTCTGGAAATTAGGCCTTTGAGGCTGACAACCCCCCCCTCCCCTCCACAACCCCTCAGGGCAAGGGTTGTAAGTTGTGCCCTGGGGGAATATAAGGTTATTATAGAAAGTGTTGTCGCAGAAACTTATAAGAGGGTTTATTCGATTAGAAATTGAAAGGGCTAGTGCCCTTTTAAGAGACAAATGTGATTGGAGGGCAACTAACCCCCTCTCACGCCCACCATTTTCCTAACACATTCAATCAACATTTTGAGATAACCATTTGATTCAACGTAGATCAAAGGTCCAGAAACTATGTCTCTGAGGATGACAAATCCCCTCAGCCCCCATGGTAAAGTTGTAAGTTATGCCCTGGGGGCGTAAAAGGCTTTTATAAAAAAGTCTTTTCGTAGAAACTTCAAAAAGGGTCCTTTCAATTGGGATTTGAGAGGGCTAGTGCCCTTATTAATAATCAAAAGCGATTGGAGGAAGAATGCCTCCCTCCCCATACCCCCTTCAGTTCCCAAAACACTTTCGATCAACAGTCTGATATAGCAATTTTGTTGAACGTAGCTGAAGGGTCCAGAAATTATGTTTTTGAGTCTGACAAACCCTGTAGAGCCCTCAGAGCTAAGATTGTAAGTTATGCCCTGGGGGCATATAAGGTTTTTATAGAATGTATTGTCGTAAAAACTTCAAAAAAGGTTCTTTCAATTGGGAATTGAAATTACTAGTGCCCTTATTAACAGTCAGAAGTGATCAAAAGTCGAATGCCCTCCCACGCCCATCATTTCCCTAAATACTTCCGATCAACGTTTTGATATAGCCATTTTGTTGAACATAGCTGAAGGGTCCGGAAATTATGTTTTTGAGTATGACAACCCCCCTACAGCCCTCAGGGCTAAGATTGTAAGTTATGCCCCGGGGGCATATTATGCTTTTATAGAAAGCGTTGTCATAAAAACTTCATAAAGGAGTCTTAGGATTGGAAATTGAGAGGGCTATCGTCCTTTTTAATAGTCGAAAGTAATATAAGGGAGAATTAACCCCGCCCCATGCCCATCATTTCCCTAAACAATTCCGATCAATATTTTGATATGACCATTTTGTTCAACGTAGTTGAAAAATCTGGAAATTAAGTCTTTCAGAATGACAGCCCCCCCCCCCCACAGCCCTCAGGACAAGAGTCCTAGGTTATGCCCTTGAGCCACATAAGGTTTTTATAGAAAGTTTTGTCACAGAAGCTTCATAAAGGGCTCATTCAATTGGAAATTGAGTGGACAATTGCCTTTTTAATTAGTCGAAAGTGATTAGAGGGCAAATGCCCCACCCCCATGCCCATCATTTCCCCAGACACTTAAAATAACAATTTTGAGATAGCCATTTTGTTCAGCGTATCAGAAAGGTCTCCAAATTATGTTTTTGAGGATAACAAATCCACCCAGCCCTCAGGGTAAGGGTTGTAAATTATGCACAGGGAATATATAAGGTTTTTATAGAAAGCGTGGTGATATAAACTTCGGAGGGGGCTTTATTTAATATGAGTTGGGTTCTAAACCCCATGCTTTCCAAAAGCCAGAAACTAATTTGTACTTTACTGAAAAAAAATTCTTTTAGATGCTTTACTTTTACAACTTTAAGAAATCAAAAAATAATTAAGATTTTAAGGAATTTATATAAGTATATGTATTTAAAACTGACGATGCACATTTTATTTCAGTAAATTCATTTGAATTTTTTTCAGTAAAGCACAAATTATATTCTGACTTTTAGAAAGCATGGGGTTTAGAACCCAACTCATATTAATATCTGCTCGTTTTGAGTTTGACTCTGTTATTTGCTTTAGTTTCTGTTTGTTTTAAGTTTCATTTATTCATTGATATTGATTTGTGTTAGTTGTATGCTGGGTAGATTATTTAATTCTATTTTTGTTTAGTTTTGGTTTAATTGAGTTGTTTACTTGTTTGTGAAAAACTTATTTTGTGGAAAAAGCTTTTTAATTAATTAATCTTTAATAAGAAATTGAGGCAAGAATAGCTGTGATTGTTTCAGTAATATGATGTATTTTTTTTGTTTTTTTTTGTTGTTTTTCTTGTCTCGTTGGTATACGAGCTCTTCTCCCCAACAACGGATATAAACGTATAAAGTTATGTAATTAATTGCTATGTTATAATAAAGAACCTTGAACCTGTAAATGGCATCCAAAAAGTCCTGGCCCCCAATTAACCTGGGAGGTATT
>CM051269.1:7826019-7863519 GCA_027921565.1 Artemia sinica
TTTTTTGATGTTTTTTCTTCTGTTTTGTTTAACTTTCATTTTTATATTTTGTAAGAAAGAAATTTTTTCACCTTTTTTTACGAGTCTTAAAATAACATGAAATATACTTAAAACAAAAAGAAACCACATGTAATGTTTTCGAAATACGAAATGAGAATGATACAGATATGTTTGTTGTGACTTTGACTATTAGAAGTATAATGTTTGTAGTAGCACTTTTCTTCTTTTTTGGACTGAATTTTTTTGGACTTGGTAATTATTCAACTTTTTTTTAATTTATTTATTCGTCTGTACCAAAGGTATTCTATGGCTGCTCATCGACCCTACGCGGCTGTCCCAGTGGTACTTTAGGTTTGGTTATCGACACTACCTACTTTATTGTATCTTTTCAATCAGAATTTTTGGTACATTGGAAGGATAAACACTTGTATCATAATTTTTAAAAAGTAAAAGATGAATTATTTAAAGAAAGCGTGTGCACATGATAAAATCATCGTTGCGTTGAATGCTGACAAGGCAAAATATTTGAACAATGAAACATGCATTAATAGGGATCTTATTGGTAATGTAAGTGTGCGTTCTCATGACAGTGAGGAACTAAAGTCCTTTGAAGTACCCAAGAATTTCTGTCTTGCAAATGGTGAATATACGAGAGTACAGAGTATCAAAAAAGTTGAATAGTTTCCGTCCACAAAAAATTCAGTCCATAAAAGAAGAAAATTCCTACTACAAATATTATTTTTATACTAGTAAAAGTCACGACTAAAAAATCTATATCATTCTCATTTCGAAATATGAAAATTTAAATTTGATTTTTTTTTTGTTTTAAGTATATTTCATGTCATTTTAAGATATGTAAAAAATTAAAAAAATTTCTATGTTAAAAAAACATAAGAAATAAAAGTTAAAAAAAGTTCAAAAAAATGAAAGTGTTAAAAATAGGGGAAGGACCAAAAAGTTAGGGGAGGGGAAATGGGGCCCCTGGAGGTTGGGGTCCTTGGTGGTTGGGGTCCTTGGTGGTTGGGGTCTTTGGTGGTTGGGATCCTCGGTGGGTGGGTTCCTTGGTGGTTGCGGTCCAGGGTGGTTGCGATATGGACGTTTAAGGTGTGTCGCATCATTGCCTGAAATGTATACGACTTTATTAATTTTGACTTTATGGATATTCCCAATACTATGTAATACTTTTCAAAAGGTATTGGTGAGTAGTCTGCATCCCCTCAGATTTCACTCTCTTTGGAAATTTAAATAATTATTGTCAAGACATCCCTCCCCCAGAAAATATGTATCTCTTAGGGAGTCACCATTCCCTCAGATTTACCCTTTGTTGGTAAGCGATTAAAATTTCAACCTTTTACTAATTTTATCCAATGCAAATAAAGGAATTTATTCATATTATTGTCAGTTGGACGTATAACCCCATCACTACTTGATTTCTAACAATTTGTTCTGGATTTCTAAGGATTGTTCTGGATATCTATAGTAAAATTCTTTTCTCGGTGCCTACGAGTTTATTAGTTTTGACTTTATGTATACTCTGATTCTAAACAATATTTTATACTAACTGCACTCCTCACTTGGTACTTATAAATTATAGCGACCACAGCCAAGAAGCAAAGTTAGGTCAATCGAATCAAGCGACTTGTGAAGGATGAATATATTCTAATCATATTCTGACATTTATATAATGTGGCGTAGGAGTCAACATTCCCTCAGACTTACCTTGAGTTGATAAGTGATTGAAACTTCAACCCTTGACCGGTTTCATTCTTATCTTGATGTTCATGTCCTGAATTAAGACCCTTCAGACCATTTGAATGCTATACTATACTGACTTAAGACCATAATTTGGGTCATTGACCTACATAAATACAGATAGCAAAAGGTATCTCATTTGTATAATTCTTGCATGGACAATGGCATGATTTAATCTCACAGGAGTCTTACCTCCGTATAGTATACCATTTTGGTCGGAATATATCGTGTTTCTGTCTCTTTATACGATGTATATTCAATGTTGCCTATGGCCTTACTACTCTGGTGCTCTTTTTATCTTAATATTCATAGCCTTACAAGTAATTGCAATTGAAGTAATAGTTTTAGTAGTTTAGTAGTAGTAGCAGAAAAAGTAGCGATGGTAGTAGTGTTAGTAGTAGCATACACGAAATTACCTTTCGGTCAATTGATCTTTCCCTTTAAGAATTCTCTGACAGCTCAAAATTAGAACCCAAATGTGTTCTTGAGTTACGCCCTTTGACAATATGCGTGCACATAGTGCATTTCGATTTAGTTCAAATTCCCCCTCTATATTCATTCGAACTTTCACCTTTATTCGTGTAGCTTCAATAGTAGTAGTATCTTAATAGTAGTGGTAGTACTAAGAGCAATAGTAGCAGTAAGAGTGTCGAGTTAGTAGTATTAGTAAAGGCAGTAGCAGCAGTATTAATAGCACTAGTAGCAGGAACATGTTACCTTTTGGTCAGTTGAACATCCCACTCGAGATGCTCCGGAAGTTTCATCTTGATACAGTAAGCCGTTCCCAAAATATTGCTGATACGCCTGTAATAGCAATGTTTGCACATGAAATGTTTCGATGTAGTTCAACTTTCCCCTTAAATTTATCTCAGATGTTCATTTATGTAGTTTTACCCGTAGTAGTGACGGTAGTAGCAGTAGTGGTAGCAGTTGCAGTAGGGTAGTTTGTAATAGTACTAGTAGTAGCGTGGAAATATTGCCTTTTTGGTCAATTGATCAACTCCCTTATCATTTCATGAAAGTTCCAAATTAATATGCTCAGTAATCCCTGAATTACGCCCTTTTGACAACATGTATGCAGATAACTCGTTTTATTTAGTCCCACACTCCCCTCAACATTTTCTGATTGGCTTACATTCATTCCATTCATCTTTTTGGAAAGTAAAGTCAAAAATGCCCACTTTTTTCAATAACATATACTATGTGCAAACAATGAACAGATTGCCTAATTCACAGCCCTTACCCTGAGGCCTGTGGGAGGATTGACATCCCCAAACACATAATTACTGGACTTCTTACAATGGTGAACAAAAAAGGTGTCTAAAAATTTTAATTGGATGTGTGTTGGGAAATGATGGGCGTGGGTGGGAGGCTGGTTGCCCTCCAATCACTCTTGACTCTCAAAAAGGGCACTAAAACTTCTAATTTCCAATCAAATGAGCCCCATATAAACTTTATACTACCACACATTCCCTAAAAACCTTATATGGCCCCGGGGCATAACTTACAGCCCTTGTCCCTGGGCTCTGGAAGGTGGCGTCAACCCTGAGGACATTGTTATGTGATCTTTGGACTATTTTGAACGAATTTGCTATATCACTATTTCGAACAAATTCGTCTGGGAAAAAGAAGACGTGGGGGAGGGGGGGGGGGGTTTCTTTGCCCACATTCACTTCTGACTCTTATAAGGGAACTAGAGCTTTCAATTTTCAATCGAATGAGCCTCCTCAAAAGTTAATACGACTACCCCTTCCATAAGAGCCTTATTTGCCCTCGGAGCATAACTCACAAGCCTTGCTTTTAGGCTCTGCAGGGTTGTTTCAACCCCAAAGGCCTTGTCATATGATCGTTAGACTATTTTCAACAAAATGGCTATCTCAAAATTGGTATCAAATACACTTGGGGAAAAGAACGTGGAGGAGGGGGGAGAGATAGTTGAGGTTCAATCACTTTTGACTCTTAAAAAGGGCACTAGAACTTTTAATTTCTAATTGATTGAGCCCCCTCCAAAGTTTATATGACAGCCCCTTTTATAGAAACTTGTTATATTAATAATGAGCTACTAGCTTATCTTATAGCCAATGCCCTGAGGGGTATAGAGCGGGGGGGGGTCATCTTCCCAAAGACATGATTACTTAGCCTTTCAACTATGCAGAACAAAAGGGCTATTTCACAATTTCGATTAGATGGGTTTGGGGGAATGATGAGCGTAGGAAGCTGGGGGCTGGTTGCCCTCCAATTACTTTTGACTCTTATAAGGGGCACTAGAACCTTAAATCTCCAATCACGTGAGTCAATTTAGCGATTTCTATGACAACTCCTTCTATACGAGGCGTCTCGGTCTAAAAAAAATGTATTGTGTTCATACGCTATTTACTTAGGCAGCGCTATTGCGCTGCCTATGATTAATGGACCTGGGAAGGAAAAATATAAAATAGAGAGGATTGTAAGGCCCAGAGTTAGAGTTTTAAACCATGAAGTTATGATAGTACCCTTTTAATTCTTCCCAGCCATTCCATTCTGGAAATGGAACCAAAGTGTAATTTTTGAGGGCCACGTGTCATTTTATGATGGCGTTATGAATGAAGTTTCAGTACCATACCCAGCCTTTTTATTCCCCAAATGTCACGCAAATTTTGTAGTTTGGATGCAAAATATCGCTTTATGATGTCATTATCAAGTGCAAGAAGCAACAAAATATAAAAATTATCTTTTAATTGAGCCCTTAAAAAGCTCTCTATGATGTACTCCACCAGTGGTGAAGGGAAAAAGGAGGATGCACTAGTTTTACCCATGCAAAAAAGCAATTTTACCTGGTGTTCAAGGGTCTATAACTGTCTTGAAAACAGAGTTTTAGCCAATGGTAGTTTCAATGGTGAAGTTTTCGTTTTGATCTGACGTCATTTAAAATGGGTCTTAGACTCTTTTTCATAATTTATAAAAAAAAAATGATTTCAAAATAAATTTTTACCATCAATAATAATCGTAAGAATAATTACTTCTCCTGAATCAGTATCAAATGCCAATTTTTTTAAAGTTTTTTTTTTACAACCGTATTTTCAAAAATTTGGCTACTATGCGCCGTGGTTTCTTCTCGACTAGGTTACAGTAATCGCTGCAACCATAATACCTTATTTCTTTCAAGTCATACGACAATTCAAAAGTCAGAAGACGGGCATGTGAACATTGGCTACACATGGCCTAACTAAAAGGGTGATGCTCATTTGAAAGGGTAAAGATTAGCATATGGGAAGTCAATATTAAAGCGTAAATTCAGTTGTTTTAGATAGTGGAATTATTTAAACATCGATAGATATGCCCTGTTAAACTAGATCCAAAAAGGATTAAGGTAATCACAACTACCTTGATGCAAACTCTGCGGTAAATTTGCTTAAAACCATAATGTTAGGATATTTAGATGGGAACTTGGACCTAGAATTTAGTAGTAGTAGTAGTAGTAGTGGTAGTAGTAGTAGTAGAAGTAAGAAATAGTAGTAGAATAGTAGTTGTAGGATTAATAGCAGGAGGAGTGGTAGTAGTAGTAGCAGTAGTAACGACAGAGCATTAATTTTCAAATAACAAAACCATTTAATTTTTAAACTTAAAACTAAAAGAAGTTATTCCGTATTTGAAAGGGGCTGTCCCCTCCTCAACGCCTCTCTGTTTACGCTAAAGTTTGACTCTGTCTGACAACTTTAATTTTTAAAACAATAAAAAACTTTAGCGTAAAGAGCGAGGCGTTGAGGAGGGGACAGCCCCTGTCAAATACGGAATAATTTCTGTTCGTTTCAAGTTTTAATGTCGCTCCTTACTTTAAGTTAAAAAAAGTATTTTTTTTTTAATTTCTGAACGTTTTTGAATTAGTTCAGGTTTTGATTTTGGCTCACCGTACATGAATAATTAAAACGAAATTTGCACATTAATTTTACTTTTGTTTTGCTTAAATGGCTTTCTCGAAAGTTGTTTAATTTTATTTACGAACTTTTTTATTAGTAATAAATATACGTAACTTACGTGACGAACTTCTATATTCGTCTGTTTTTATTGTGTATATTAGGGGATTCACCCCCTAGTCAATACCTCGCTCTTTACGCTAAAGTTCGAATTTTGTTCCAATTCTTTAACAATGACCCCTTAATTACAAAGGTCGTTTAAATTAGAATAAATAGCTCTTATGAAATAAATAAAAAAAAACTTTAGCGTAAAGAGCGAGGTATTGACTAGGGGACGAACCCAATCATATACGTAATGATTTCTGTTTATTTTAAGTTTTGATGTTGCTCCGTACTTTCAGTTGAAAAACTTGTTTTTTTATTTAATTTCTGCTCGTGTGTTTAAATAATGCTGGGAAATTTGGTGCCCCCTTCATAGAAATGTCCCTTCCTCCATGAAAACTTCCTAGGAAAACTTCCGAAATGATCTACAAAAACTTCCTCCGTTGAAAGATCCTCCCACGTAATCCACGGCCCCCCACTACCAGAAAAAAACCCTGAAAACGTCTGCATGCTTCCCAATAACCAATACTATATGTAAATATTGGGAAAGTTCATAACTTGCAGCCCTTCCCCAGGGGCCATGGGGGATTAAATCACCCTCAAAGACATAGTTACTATATATTCGACCATGCTGAACAAAATGGCTATCTCAAAATTTTGATCGGGTGACGTTGTGAAAAAATGAGCGTGGGAGGGGTTCTAGTTGCCCTCCATTTAAAAAGGGCACTAGAACTTTTAATTTCCGTTCAGATGAGCACTCCTGAAATATTCTAGGGCCACTGGGTCAGTACGATCACCCCTGGGAAAAATAAACAAAAAACTAAAAAATAAACACGCATCCGTGATCTTTCTTCTGGCAAAAAATACAAAATTCCAAATTTTTGCAGATAGGAGCTTGAAACATCCATATTAGGGTTCTCTGATACGCTGAATCTGATGGTGTGATTCTAATCAAGATTCTATGACTTTTAGGGGTTTTCCCCCTCCTTTCGAAAATAAGGCAAATGTTTTCAGGCGTGTTACTTTTAATGGGTAAGACTAAACTTGATTTTGGTGATTCTTTTGATGTATCTATTGTTATCAAAATTCCGTTTTTTAGAGTTTCTGTTACTATTGAACCGGGTCGCTCCTTATTTACAGTTCGTTACCACGAACTGTTTGATTGAGCCCTTCCAGTTCATTCTTCACTTTATTTCTTTTAATAAGAAATGATGCTAGCTTTTGTTATCAAAAGAGAAACAGGCAAACTTTTGTTGTTGTATTAAGAAATGATTAGAAATTATTCCTTCACTGTGAAACCAAGTTAAGAAATGACGAAAAATGTTGGGTTATTCCCCACCGTTCCTTAACTTTGGAAGACAATGAAGGAAGCTTGATCCAGGATTTTGTTCCTGGTGGAGGGCGAGGGGAAGAGGGAGATTTAAGAGAGGGTAAAAAATCTCCAAAACCTCTTAAAAATTTTTAATATACACCGTTCTTAGCCTACGTTTTTACAAGTCGGAAAAAAATTAAGTGAGGGGGCAAACCTTGGAACCCCCCCCCCCCCGGGAAAGCGTCATTTCTTAAAAAAAAAGTTTGCCTGTTTCTTTTTAGTTAGCCAAAACTAGCTTAATTTCTTAATACAAGGAAGGAAGTAAAAAGAGATCTGAACTGAGACTTTCTTAATGAAAAGGGTCCTTGTAAAATTTTATTAAAATAGACTAACATACCATCTTTTAAAAAACTTCAGTTCACACAAAACATTGTAGATAATCAAAGCCAAAGCAAGGCCTATCGTATTGATGAAAATAATGTGTACACATCACACCGTCAATACCTTTTATAGAAGTTTTGGCAGATACAGAACTTAAAAGGCATCAAAAATCCAATAAGATTGACATCCTTATCTGAAACAATCATTTGATTGATGACCTTTTTATTGCCAGAAAACATAGTATAAACCAGATTTTAATCCTACATCATGCAAAACACGCTAGGGGTGTAACCAGCTAATTTGTGTTCCTTTTACTTATGACTGGACCGCTCTTTTAATATTTTGTTATAATTAGGATTAATCTACTCATTAGTGTTACCATCTGTTATTCGTATCTTAGATTGTATTATTCATCTTAAGGACGTTCGATACCGTAAATGTTATTTTACGAGCGTCAGTATAGGCCACAGTTTATATAATTATCCAGTATGATCTCTCCCTATCTCGCCCATTATAAAAACCCGGACCGAGGTGCGAGTGCTCCAGAGAACGTTTTTGCAGATATAAACATAAGCGGCATTAGATCTTTTCACGGGTAGACAAAGAATAATCACCTAGGAACAAGTACTGACAAAACCACTTGGCCGGCTCACCAATAAGTGGGAGGAGCTTTTTGTTCGCACCGAGAATGAAGAGCCAGAAATCATCTGCGGTAAACTTACTGGATAATTATATAAACTGTGGTATAGGCTGACTGACTGAAAGACAAAAGGTCCATTATGAAATTTACCCAGATCCAAAGGAAGCTTCCAAAGCAATTTCTGTAAACAAATTTGAAAGGTGATCTTAAGTGTGTCAACAGTTGTAAATGCTAATGAGAAGATAATTAAAACAAAGAAAACCTATAATCGCTTGCCAGTTGATAATCAAAGTTCTGTCGACATACAACACATGTTATATGCATTCCAGTGTCGGCAAAGATTTCAATCAAAGTGATTAGCAGAACAATAAGCCTCCAAAGCTGTCAAATTATAGAAGGACACTCCTTTTGAGTTGATTTTAATGTTTTTCAAGGAAGTATACTAGAATAATTTAAGGCAGTGGTGGAACCAGGGGAGGGGGCGCGAACCCCCTAACGTAGTCTAAAGTAGTGTAGTTTACTTAATTAACGCAAGTTTGCGTTAATAAAACTTGCTCCTAATGCAAGTTTATCGGATAAACCTTTTTTGCAATCCCCCCCTCCCCCTAAAAAAAATCCTGGATCCATCTCTGATTTAAGGAACTGTCCTTTACTGAATTTTAAAAGGAAAATTTTGAAATCTTTAAAGGAAAACAAAATTCACGTTTTCTAATGATGTAAGTTTTGTCATACCTGAATCTCTATCTTCAGAATAAAACAGAAGAAGTTAAATGGTTTTCTTAAGATTTTTGGGAAAGTAGGGGTCGACTTTTAGTTTCCTGTCGTTTACTATTATCCAACATTGCTATAACTATTTACTACTACTCGTTTACTATTACTATTATCGTTTACTATTATCCGTTTGTCGTTCTATTATCCAAGCTAGACAAGTTATAGAAAGACCCCCAAATTAATTCTGAGTAGTTTGACTACACAAACTAAAAAAAAAAGTTTACAACAGACGAGAAAGGGTGATCCTCCATTACATCGAACGGGCTTAATTTCTGTTTCTTTTTAGGTTTCATTTGTCTATTCATAGTAATTTCTCTCCGGCTTATATGTTTTCAATATGACTCCTTAGTTTTTCTCTAACAAAATTCTTTTTGAATTTTCTATTAAAATTAATTTCAGTTCTTTTTTTAGCGACACAGGATGAACTGTTGGTTCATGGTAGGATCTTTTTTAGATCTTTTCAAGATCTAAAATATTAAGTCTTAATAATATTCGGACGAAATTTGAGCATACCGTCAAAATATTCAATTTACAATAGTTTTGTGCAATTACGTGTTTACTAAAGAATCTTGAGTGAATTGGAAATGGAACTTTCATTAATGTGAATTACAAATATGAGTAACTATTGGTCTTCTACAACGCCGAAGCCACAGTAAAGAGAATATACACTAGTGATGGTTCTAGGTCCCCCCCCCCGGTGATAAACACACAGAAAATACAAACCCCGTAAATATCCCTCCCCCCACGGAAAATACCCCGCTGGAAAATAATCCCCGCAGAAAATACCCTGCCGCGGAAAATACACTTCCCTGGAAAATACCCCCGTGGAAAGTAACCCCGGAAAATACTCCCAGTGGAAAATACCGGTAAATACCCCCCCCCCCGTGGAAACTAAGGCTTTCTAAATTTGAGAATTTTTTTGAGTTTAATTTTTTTAATTTCCTTAGGGGGAAGGAATTTTGGTACTTGTGTATTATGCGCTACCTATTCAAGTTTACGCTGTGTAAAATTCGAGAACACAACGGTTTTTCGTTAATTTATTCGTTACTTAATAAATAAATTTGGGCTATAGATTTGCATATTAGGGGGGGGGGGGTAAATTATAGCGGGTCTGCATGCAAAATGTGTTTGGTACAATTATTCTCCATATTAGACAGATAGATACATAAGAGTATTTTAAAGCCAAATATATGGTCAAGAACACAGTAAAATAACATAAGCTGAAAAAAAGCTAACGAAGAAACCGGTTTGTTGTCGAGTTTTACATCTCGTAAGCCTGAGTGAGTTGCCCATAATACACAAGTACCAGAACTCCTTTCCCCTACGGAAATTACAAAAGTAAAACTGAAATAAAATTCCCAAATTTGGAAAGCCTTCTTTTCCACGAGGGGGGGGGGGTATTTACCAGGGGGTAAAGTATTTGGACAGTTTGAAGTCAGAAAACAATTCTTTCTACATTAAAAAACTACAAAAGAATAGCTAGGTATCTGGAAATCTTGTAAACTAAACTAAAAAAAAAAAAAAAAAATCCCAGTATAAAGCAAATGTAATGTTTCATTTAAGAATAGTATTAAGTGTTTTTTTTTTCAATTAACGTTTTTTCAAGTATTAAGTACTATTATTAGGCTAATGTAGTGTTTCATTTAAGTGTTTTATGATGATCGCTGATGAAAGTTTACGTTATTTCTGCCTTTCATTTATGTTATTTGAGCCTACTCTGTTCATTGCCGTATATTTGGCTTTAGAATACACTTATCTATCGATCTTTCTAATAAACATAATAATTGTACCAAACACATTTTCCATGCAGACCCGCTATACTTTACCCCCCCCCCCCCCTCTAATGTAGAAACCTACAGCCCAAATTTATTTCTAAAGTAACGAAAAAAAAACTAACGAAAAAAAACGGTGTCTCAAATTTTACACAACGTAAACTTGATTGAGTGGCGCATAATACACAAGTACCAAAATTCCTTCCCCCTACGGAAATTAAAAAAATCAAACTCAAATAAAATCCAAAAAACTTGGAAAGCCTTATTTTCCACGGGGGATATTTACCGAGAGGGGGGCATTTTCCGCGAGGGGGCATTTTCGGGGGTATTTTCTGGGGGGATATTTTCCGCGGGGGGGGGGGGTATTTTTCCAGGATTGGGGTATTTTAGGGGGGGGGGGTTAACGCCGGCCACCAGTAGCGAAAAAGGCTATACTCTCCTTTAAAAATATGTGACACAGATCTAAAACCACACAAGATTCATACGACGCCTTCGCGCACGCGCGATTCCGATGTACACATCACGATGAGCTTATAGGAGATGAACAAAGCTGTGACGATATGGCTCCAAGTCTTTTGATTCTGACCCAGTTTCGTCTTACTTCATTAGTGGTACAGGACAGGAATCATTTTGTTAGCACAATTTCATTAAGAAAAGACTTTTACATTTACGGTTTTTCGTTGTAAATATTTTTTTATTTAAATAAATAAACTATAAGATCATTTAAAAAAGAATTTGTTTATTATAATAGAAAAGAAAAAAAATTACGTCACAATTCCATTCAATTGGATGTGTATACGTAGGAATATTTTTCGCATTGTCAGTAGTGTAGCTATAACAGTTCCGACGAGGGTGTCTCCCCACCATACAACGAGGCAGGTAGGAAATTACTGTATACAATTAAAGGTACGAGACAGATAGGAAATTACTACAGTACAATGACTGGATTCAACTACCATGAAAAATTCGTGCTGATCTCTGTTCAAAGTGCGTGATGTTTCTGTTAAAAGTCGTGCGTGTTTTTCATGGTAGTGATTCGTTTCCTTTGTATGAAGTTGTGAAATTCATTCTGTAATTTAATTTGTTAGGTGTGGTTGACTTATGTTTAACCTTGAACACGGATATAAAAACTCTGACAATTTGTTATTTTCTCAGTTCAAAATTGGCATTTGAAGTATAATGATGCATTCAAATAAAAGGAATATTGACGAAAGCAACACGCAAGAAGTAAGTTATTCTTTTATATTCTTAGTGGGTAAAGAAATTAATTCTACTAAAATTTATACAGACCCTATTATAGTTAACAGATTGTTAAATATTTTTTGAACCTGGATCTCCAGAGGTCGATAAAGAGCAATATCAAAACATGAAAAAAAGTATATAAACACTGCATTTAAATGGCTTGCGAGCTTAGCACATGAGGTAAATCATACCTATTTTTTATTCCGGCCCAAAGTTCCCCAAATTCGTTCCCCACCGGCCCAAAGTGCCACAATCGTCCACCCCCTCCCTCAAACCCCCTCCCTCCAACCCCCCCCCTCCAACCCCCCACCCCTATTTTTTTTACTTTTTTTTATACATCTCTTAGAATGTCATGAAACACACTTAAAACACAAAAAATTCATATTTAATATTTTCCAACTTCAAAATGGGAATGATATAGATATGTGTGTCGCAACTTTTACTATTAGAAAAATAATGTTTGTAGTGACCAATTTTTTTTTAATTTTTTTTATCTTTATTTTTTAACTTTTTTTTTTACTTTTTTTTACATCTCTTAGAATGTCATGAAACACACTTAAAACGTATGAAATTCACATTTAATATTTTCCAACTTCAAAATGGGAATGATATAGATATGTGTGTTGCGACTTTTACTATTAGAAAAATAATGTTTGTAGTGACCATTTTTTTTTGACAGTTTTTTTAACTTTTTTTTTCTGAGTTTTTTTTAACTTTTTTTTACATCTCTAAAGCATATCAGAAAAATAGAATGACACTTTTAATTTAAATTTTTAAAACTTATTCTTGTGCATACTATTGATGAGGACTGATGGTTCTCTTTCAAGATTTTTTTTCATGAAAAACAAACATTTTTTTAGGATTTTCCAGAGCTCACCCTACCCATTAAGAAGATAAGAAGGGGTGAAGCGACTCCAGTGGTCATTTCAAACAGACCGACGGTTATACAACATGGTCGTAGGTGGAAGCCATTAATACCATCAACCAAGAAAGTATGTTCGCATGATAGTGTTATTGTAGCATTGAATGCTGACAAGGAGAAGTATTTAAACTATGAAATAAGTACAAGTGGTAGCACCATCGGAAACGTATGCGTGCATTGTCATGACAGTAAGGAATTAAATTTCTTTGGAGTACCAAAAAAAATCAACTCTTATGATGGTGGATATGCGAGATTGAGATCTCCGGAGATGATTGCACTCAAAGACAATGCCAACATAAAAATAATAGTTGATGAAGAAGGGCATCTTCTTGCTAGTGCTTGTGGTAACATGTTACCCAGTGTTAAGTCATATCGTCAGCTTTCGGGTATTAGCATTCAAATGAAAGCAAAGACGAAAAGAAAGGCCTACTTTTCTGCTAATATCATAAACCATATCTTGTCAACGTGCCGGAACTGTTACCTGTGTAAAAATAGTGTGATAATAGACAGTGAAGTTGCCAGAAAAATAAAAAAGGTATTGACAGGAAATATCACTAAGGAATATAAAGATGAATTGATGAAAAACAAAGTACCATTAAACGTTACTGCCATTGATCAAACAGTCAATGAACCAAATAATACTAAAGACGAAAAGCATATTGAGCCTTTCGATGACACACCTGTAAAAATTGTGTATGACTCAAAATGGAATAATGATTATTCTACTGATTACGAACTAAGAGAAGACAACAGCTATAGTATCAAGAGAGAACATGGTGAACCATTTTATGGAACAGACTCAAAATGACCAAAGCTGTTCATTGATATTAATAATGAATAATAATAATATATTTTTTGTATTAATATTCTACATGACATTATTTCATTAAAATATGTTATGCATTACATTGTTATAGGTTCATTATTTTTAGAGTAAGCCAGCATATCAAACGTTTAGAATGTCTATTAAAACATCGGAGATGTAAGAAAAGGAATTTGCATACATCATATGTCGGATAGATAGGTTAACATAGAGAAAATCTAAGTATAAGAATGAATAAATTCTCTATCAACATCTATTGACAGATACTTGGGATAGCTTTAACGGAATCTAAGTATTAGAGTCAGTAAATTCTTTATCGATGTCTTTTGACAGATACGTTTAATAACACTGACATAATTTAAGTATCAAATTGAACAAATTCTTTATTAAAATTCGTTATCGATATCATTTGTCGCCTACGTCAGATAAAATTGACAAAATCTATCTATTAGAATGAATAAATTCTTTATCATCACCCGTTGTCGGATTTGTCATTATGAAAAATTGTAAGTAAGTAACAAACTCTTTCTTGAATTCACCTCTTGCATACACAATACAGAAATTAAAAAAAAATAGGCATTGAGATAGGCAAACATCCGCCCAGACACATAAGCAGAGGAAGTGAGAGAGACAAAAACACGTATAAATGTAAGGGTTCAATCATACAAACCGACAGAGACAGGTACTGAGATAAGCAAACACCCGCCTAGACACATAAGCAGAGGAAGTGAAAGAGACAAAAACACATATAAATATATAGATTCTGACATACAAATCGACAAAACAGTCACTGAGATAAGCAAACATCCGCCCAGACACATAGGCAAGGAGAGCGAGAGAGACAAAAACACATGCAAATATATTGATTCAGACATACAAACCGACAGAGACAGGCATTGAGATAGGCAAACACCCACCCAGGCACATAAAAAGAGGAAGTGAGAGAGACAAAAACACATATAAATGTAAGGATTCTGACACACAAACCAACAAAGACAGGCATTGAGATAGGCAAACACCTGCCCAGACACATAAGCAGAGGAAGTGAGGGAGACAAAAAAACATATAAATATATGGATTCAGGCATACAAACCGACAGAGACAGGTACTGAGATAAGCAAACACCCGCCCAGACACATAAGCAGAGGAAGTGAGAGAGACAAAACACATATAAATGTAAGGATTCTGACATACAAAGCAACAATCACAGGCATTGAGATAGGCAAACATCCGCCCAGACACATAGGCAAGGAGAGTGAGAGAGACAAAAACAGATATAAATATATGGATTCAGGCATACAAACCGACACAGACAGGCACTGAGATAAGCAAACACCCACCCACACACATAAGCAGAGGAAGTGAGAGAGATAAAAACACATATAAATGTAAGGATTCTGACATACATAGCAACAATCACAGGCATTGAGATAGACAAACATCCACCCAGACACATAGGCAAGGAGAGCGAGAGTGACAAAAACACATATAAATATATAGATTCAGACATACAAAGGAACAATCACAGGCATTGAGATAGGCAAACATCCGCCCAGACACATAACCAGCGAGAGTGAGAGAGACAGAAACACACTGCAAATATATTGATTCTGACATACAAACCGACAAAGACAGGCATTGAGATAGGCAAACATCCGCCCAGACACATAAGCAGAGGAAGTGAGAGAAACAAAAACACCTATTAATATATAGATTCTGACATACAAATCGACAAAGACAGGCATTGAGATAAGCAAACATCCGCCCAGACACATAACCAGCGAGAGTGAGAGAGACAGAAACACAGTGCAAATATATTGATTCTGACATACAAACCGACAAAAACAGGCATTGAGATAGGCAAACACCCACCCAGACAAATAAGCAGAGGAAGTGAGGGAGACAAAAACACTAATAAATAAATGGATTCTCACATACAAACCAACAAATACAGACACTGAGATAAGCAAACATCCGCCCAGACAAATAGGCCCAGAGAGTGAGAGAGACGAAAACCCATGCAAATATATAGATTCAGACATACAAAGCAACAATGACAGGCTTAGAGATAGGCAAACACCCGCCCAGACACATAAGCGGAGGAAGTGAGAAAGAGAGACAAAAAAAACACATATAAATAAATGGATTCTGACATACAAACCAACAATGACAGGCATTGAGATAGGCAAACTCCCGCTCAGACGCACAGTCATAAGGAGAGAGATATCTAAAAAGTTGGGTTGATCTAGGTTCACTTAGAGTGGCGCACACTCTTTGTCGATTTGTATGTCAGAATCTATATATTTATATGTGTTTTTGTCTTTTTCACTTCCTCTACTTATGTGTCTGGGCGGGTGTTTGCCTATCTCAATGCCTGTGATTGTTCCTTTGTATGTCTGAATCTATATATTTATATGTGTTTTTGTCACTCTCGCTCTCCTTGCCTATGTGTCTAGGCGGATGTTTGTCTATCTCAATGATGATTATTGTTGCTTTGTATGTCAGAATCCTTACATTTATATGCGTTTTTGTCTCTCTCACTTCCTCTGCTTATGTGTCTGGGCGGATGTTTGCTTATCTCAGTGCCTGTCTCTGTCAGTTTGTATGCCTGAATCCATATATTTATATGTGTTTTTGTCTCTCTCACTCTCCTTGCCTATGTGTCTGGGCGGATTTTTGCCTATCTCAATGCCTGTGATTACTGCTTTGTATGTCAGAATCTTTACATTTATATGTGTTTTTGTCTCTCTCACTTCCTCTGCTTATGTGTCTGGGTGGGTGTTTGCTTATCTCAGTACCTGTCTCTGTCGGTTTGTATGCCTGAATCCATATATTTATAAGTGTTTTTGTCTCCCTCACTTCCTCTGCTTTTGTGTCTGGGCAGGTGTTTGCCTATCTCAATGCCTGTCTTTGTTGGTTTGTGTGTCAGAATCCTTACATTAGGATGTGTTTTTGTCTCTCTCACTTCCTCTGCTTATGTGTCTGGGCGGATGTTTGCCTATCTCAATGCCTGTATTTGTCGGTCTGTATGTCAGAATCAATATATTTGTATGTGTTTCTGTCTCTCTCACTCTCGCTGCTTATGTGTCTGGGCGGATGTTTGCTTATCTCAATGCCTGTCTTTGATGATTCGTATGTCATAATCTATATATTAATTGGTGTTTTTGTCTCTCTCACTTCCTCTGCTTATGTGTCTGGGCGGATTTTTGCCTATCTAAATGCCTGTTTTTTGTCGGTTTGTATGTCAGAATCCATATATTTATAAGTGTTTTTGTCTCCCTCACTTCCTCTGCTTATGTGTCTGGGCGGGTGTTTGCCTATCTCAATGCCTGTCTCTGTCGGTTTGTATGCCTGAATCAATATATTTGCATGTGTTTTTGTCTCTCTTACTCTCCTTGCCTATGTGTCTGGGCAGATGTTTTCTTTTCTCAGTGACTGTCTTTGTCGATTTGTATGTCAGAATCTATATATTTATATGTGTTTTTGTCTCTTTCACTTTCTCTACTTATGTGTCTGGGCGGGTGTTTGTCTTTGTCAATGCCTGTGATTGTTCCTTTGTATATCTGAATCTATATATTTATATGTGTTTTTGTCACTCTCGCTCTCCTTGCCTATGTGTCTGGGTGGATGTTTGTCTATCTCAATGCCTGTGATTGTTGCTTTGTATGTCAGAATCCTTACATTTATATGTGTTTTTGTCCCTCTCACTTCCTCTGCTTATGTGTCTGGGCGGGTGTTTGCTTATCTCAGTGCCTGTCTCTGTCGGTTGGTATGCCTGAATCCATGTATTTATATGTTTTTTTTGTCTCTCTCACTCTCCTTGCCTATGTGTCTGGGCGGATGTTTGCCTATCTCAATGCCTGTGATTGTTGCTTTGTATGTCAGAATCCTTACATTTATATGTGTTTTTGTCTCTCTCACTTCCTCTGCTTATGTGTCTGGGCGGGTGTTTGCTTATCTCAGTACCTGTCTCTGTCGGTTTGTATGCCTGAATCCATATATTTATATGTGTTTTTGTCTCCCTCACTTGCTCTGCTTATGTTTCTGGGCAGGTGTTTGCCTATCTCAATGCCTGTCTTTGTTGGTTTGTGTGTCAGAATCCTTACATTTATATGTGTTTTTGTCTATCTCACTTCCTCTTTTTATGTGCCTGGTTGGGTGTTTGCCTATCTCAATGCCTGTCTCTGTCAGTTTGTATGTCTGAATCAATATATTTTCATGTGTTTTTGTCTCTCTCGCTCTCCTTGCCTATGTGTCTGGGCGGATGTTTGCTTATCTTAGTGACTGTTTTTTCGATTTGTATGTCAGAATCTATATATTTATATGTGTTTTTGTCTCTTTCACTTCCTTTGCTTATGTGTCTGGGCGGGTGTTTGCTTATCTCAGTACCTGTCTCTGTCGGTTTGTATGCTTGAATCCTTACATTTATACGTGTTTTTGTCTCTCTCATTTCCTCTGCTTATGTGTCTGGGCGGATGTTTGCCTATCTCAATGCCTAATTATTTTTTTTATATTTTCTGTATTGTGTTTGCAAGAGGTGAATTCAAGAAAGAGTTTGTTACTTACTTACAATTTTTTCATAATGAAAAATCCGACAACGGGTGATGATAAAGAATTTATTCATTCTAATAGATAGATTTTGTCAATGTTATCTGACGTAGCCGACAAATGATATCGATAACGAAATTTAATAAAGAATTTGTTCAATTTGATACTTAAATTATGTCAGTGTTATCAAACGTATCTGTCAAAAGACATTGATAAATAATTTACTCACTCTAATGCTTAAATTCCGTCATAGCTATCCCAAGTATCTGTCAATAGATGTTGATAGAGAATTTATTCATTCTTATACTCTATGTTAACCTATCTATCCGACATATGATGTATGCAAATTCCTTTTCTTACATCTCCGATTTTTAATAGACATTCTAGACGTTTGATATGCTGGCTTACTCTAAAAATAATGAACCCATAACAATGTAATGAATAACATATTTTTAATGAAATAATGTCATGTAGAATATTAATACAAAAATATATTGTTATTATAAATTATTAATTTCAATGAACAACTTTGGTCATTTTGAATCTGTTCCATAAAATGGTTCACCATGTTCTCTCTTGATACTATAGCTTTTGTCTTCTCTTAGTTCGTAATCAGTAGAATAATCATTATTCCATTTTGAGTCATACACAATTTTTACAGGGGCGTCATCGACAGGCTCAATATGCTTTTCATCTTTAGTATTATTTGGTTCATTGACTGTTTTATCAATGGCAGTAACGTTTGCTGGTACTTTGTTTTTCATCGATTCATCTTTATATTCCTTAGTGATATTTCCTGCCAATACCTTTTTTATTTTTCTGGCAACTTCACTGTCTATTATCACACTATTTTTACACAGGTAACAGTTCTGGCACGTAGACAAGATATGGTTTATGATATTATCAGAAGAGTAGGCCTTTCTTTTCGTCTTTGGTTTCATTTGAATGCTAATACCCGAAAGCTGACGATATGGTTTAACACTGGGTAACATGTTACCAAAAGCACTAGCAAGAAGATGCCCTTCTTCATCAACTATTATTTTTATGTTGGCATTCTATTTGAGTGCAATCATCTCCGGAGATCTCAATCTCGCATATCCACCATCATAAGAGTTGAATTTTTTTTGGTACTCCAAAGAAACTTAATTCCTTACTGTCATGACAATGCACGCATACGTTTCCAATGGTGCTACCACTTGTACTCATTTCATAGTTTAAGTACTTCTCCTTGTCAGCATTCAATGCTACAATAACACTATCATGCGAACAAACTTTTTTAGTTGATGGTGTTAATGGATTCAACCTACGACCATGTTGTATAACCGTCGGTCTGTTTGAAATGACCACTGGAGTCGCTTCACCCCTTCTTATCTTCTTAATGGGTAGGGGGAGCTCTGGAAAATCCTAAAAAAAAAGTTTTTTTTCATGAAAAAAATCTTGAAAGAGAACCATCAGTCCTTATCAATAGTATGCACAAGAATAAGTTTTTAAAAGTTAAATTAAAAGTGTCATTCTATTTTTCTGATATGCTTTAGAGGTGTAAAAAAAAAGTTGAAAAAAAAGTTAAAAAAAAACTCAGAAAAAAAAGTTTAAAAAAAACTGTCAGAAAAAAAAATTGGTCACTACAAATATTATTTTTCTAATAGTAAAAGTCGCAACACACATATCTGTATCATTCCCATTTTGAAGTTGGAAAATATTAAATGTGAACTTCTTATGTTTTAAGTGTGTTTCATGACATTCTAAGAGATGTAAAAAAAAGTTTAAAAAAAAATAAAAAATAAAGATAAAAAAAGTTAAAAAAAATGGTCACTACAAACATTATTTTTCTAATAGTAAAAGTTGCGACACACATATCTATATCATTCCCATTTTGAAGTTGGAAAATATTAAATATGAATTTTTGTGTTTTAAGTGTGTTTCATGACATTCTAAGAGATGTATAAAAAAAAGTTAAAAAAAATTAAAAAAAAATTAGGGGGGGGGGGTTGGAGGGAAGGGGGGGTGGACGATTGTGGCACTTTGGGCCGGTGGGGAACGAATTTGGGGAACTTTGGGCCGGAATAAAAAATAGGTATGATTTACCTCATGTGCTAAGCTCGCAAGCCATTTAATTGCAGTGTTTACATACTTTTTTTTCATGTTTTGATATTGCTCTTTACCAACCTCTGGAGATCCATGTTAAAAAAATATTTAACAATCTGTTAACTATAATAGGGTCTGTATAAATTTTAGTAGGATTAATTTCTTTACCCACTAAGAATATAAAAGAATAACTTACTTCTTGCGTGTAGCTTTCGTCAATATTCCTTTTATTTGAATGCATCATTATACTTCAAATGCCAATTTTGAACTGAGAAAATAACAAATTGTCAGAGTTTTCATATCCGTGTTCAAGGTTAAACATAAGTCAACCACACCTAACAAATTAAATTACAGAATGAATTTCACAACTTCATACAAAGGAAACGAATCACTGCCATAAAAAACACGCACGACTTTTAACAGAAACATCACGCACTTTGAACAGAGATCAGCACGAATTTTTCATGGTAGTTGAATCCGGTCATTGTACTGTAGTAATTTCCTATCTGTCTCGTACCTTTAATTGTACACAGTAATTTCCTACCTGCCTCGTTGTATGGTGGGGAGACACCCTCGTCGGAACTGTTATAGCTACACTACTATTGTCTACATTTCTTGAAACTTTGTTCGTGCTGCGGACAAATGGAAGTAAAATTTTTCTCTCAGCATATTGAGGCCTCAAAACGGTCATTTCTGCCTTTTCTTCTTATACTGGAAACTTAATGCTACTTGAAAAAATATTGTGGCCTATTTCGCAACAGAAGAATCTATACTGTGCAATTTTGTCCTTATTATATTTCTCCTCTAAGAAGTCGGACACACGTGGCTTTCTTGGGACTAATTTAAAAAATCGGTTCCGAATTTAACAAATCGGTTCAGAATTTCAAAGACAACGCTAGCAATTTTAGCTTGAAGTTTCCTCATAGTTTTTTGGTGCTGATTTGCAAAAACGGCACCGAATTTCATTATTATTATTTAAAAAGAAATCTTCAATCATTTCTTTCTCTTCAGCAGAAAAATCAAAAGAACTAAATAACAATAATATTAATAAACTACTTGATAATAAAAGAAATTCATAATTTAATAATGAAAGACTACAAAATTTAATAAAAAGTTTTTAGTCAAATATAAATAGAAAAAATACTAATAAATTTAATAACGAGAAAACGCAAAAAATAATAATATAAGAACTAAATAATAAGTTGAGCAATCATGCAACTATTGGTAAACTGTATTTGGCTATTTGTATCCATGATGTTTAGTTTTGAAATTCCCAAACAAAGGGCACTGTTTTTATACCTCTATCGTTTGCCCACTGAGTTGCTATAAACAGTGCCAGAAAAACGTTACATGTGTCGGGATCCTCTGGTTTTATTTGCCCCGTATATTTGGCCAGTTAGTTGCGAGCGAATTAGAGACCAGCAAAATTTGGACCTTTCTTGAGCGACACGTGTCAGTAGAGCTAGTTGTTCTTTATAGTTTGTTCCTTATTTGAGATCCTCTTGCCCCTTTCAACATGTCCTGTAATTTTAAGCTAAGCTAAGCACGGTCGTATCCATTATTTTTTTGGGTGGGTTTTACAAAAGAATTTTTCCGGGGGGTGGGGTAAAAAAAGCTTTAAAAAACGTCTCAAAAATTTGTTTATGTTCATTTTACGTTTTTCAGTCGGACAAACATTTAGAGGGGGGTTTCAACCCCTAACCCCCGGGGATACGGTCTTGAAGCTAAGGTTTTGTTTCCTATGAAAGTGGTAACGCTATTAAGCAATAGAAATATGACTGTTGTTAAGAACAGGTGGCTGGCGCAATGACTAATCTATGGTTTCCTTAAAAAAAGGTGTTGTCTTCCGCAATCGTAGCCTCTTAGTACTGAATCGAGCGATAGGTCATACACTGATGGAAAAATGGGCAATTAGGATAAACCCAAGGCTGTATCTAGGGGGTCAGAGGGTCTGATACCCCCCCCCCCCATGTTAATGTTTGTCCAACTCGTAAAAACACAACAAAACTAAATATAAACAAATTTTTTGGCGTTTTTTGAAGTTTTTTGTACCCCTTTCCTCCGAAAAAAATCGTTTGGTAAACCCCCTCGCCGAAACGAAAATCCAAGATAGAGCCCTGGATATACCCTTATTAGTTTATTTGTATAATGAAGAGTAATCAGAAGACGAAAAAGATCGTATGGGGGAGAGTTTGGTGCATGAAATACGATATTGTGGAATCATTTTACATTTTTGACAATTTTGATCAAAATTCATTAGTTGGTCGTCATCTTCACAGGTCCAAGTCAAATTTTTACTCAACATTTTACACACAATGGTCATCTCTGCACGCAAAACCTACCCACAACTTTCTATCATCGCACTGAAGGCGATCATGCAAATAATAGGTCCTGTATTTGGCTTTACGGTGAAACTCCGCGTTTTCTAGGGAATATACTCTGATGGTGACGTCATTGATCATACATTTTTGGTGACGTCACTAAAAGCTACTAGGTATTGGGATCGCTTTTCTTGGAAACTATAGATTCAAATAAAAAAAAATGGTGCTTGATTTCAGGTGTCACATTTCAATGAAAATAAATTTTGAATACATCTTTAATTAGATCTACCTGCCCTTGTCTACATCCCCTGTAAGTTTATAGCATATGAGAGATGAAACATATTCATGCATATTTTTGAGGGTCATGAATTCATATATCCAGAATTAGCTCCTTAGGTATTTTAATTATTAATTATACTTACTTTCTTTAAAAAAAATCTGAGTTGCTTTTTTAAGAAAGTATCAAGTTCGTAAAGGTACTGCTTTTTCAATTATTAGCAAACCTTTCAGGCCATAAGTAAGGAATCTCTTCGGTTTTGTTTCTTTTTTGCAAATTCATAGAATCACAGCTCAGGGCGAATCAAGGATTATTTTACGGGGGGCAAAAAATATTTTACTCCAGTAATCTTGCGAACAAAAAAATACCAGAATTTTAAGGGAACCTGAATGATTACACCGTAGTTAGGTTGTGGAAATGATCGTAAATTTAATCTGAAATCTGATAAAGGTTAACATCTTAATAAATCTGTTGAATTTAAAATCATTTAAAAATATTGATACAAAAAATAGTAAGTTATAAGAACCGCTCCGCTAAAAAAAGCTGTTCACCCTCTGCGAAAAATATGATATTTAATATGACAATATGATATTATCCCCAAATCCACTACTAGGGGAGGGTGCACCCCCGGTGTCCCCCACCTGGATCCGCCACTGCCACAGATTAAGCTTATGTTGTTTTCGTAATGTTAAACAATCAAAAAAGTTCATCATATTATAACTGCTTGAATAGATCTTGTCTTACTTCTCTGACGGTTAAATAAAGAAAAATAAGTTTTGAACTGAAAGTAAAGGGCAACATTAAAGCTTAAAATCAAAAAAAAATATTCCGTATATTAAAGGGCCCGTCCCCTCCTCAACATATCTCTCTTTATGCTAAAGTGTGACTCTTTAGCGCAGCTGCACTTTTTATAGTAATTTGAGATTTGAACTGAACCCTAGCTGTATTTTATGTATTAGGTATTATGTTCTTTAACTTGTTTGCCCGTGACATTCATTTTGTCAGGGCTTAATATATTGTTATGACGAATCCAGTGAAATAATTTTATCTGGATCAGAGAAAAGAATTTCCCCGCTGAATTCAATATTTAGTAGTTTGAACCCCAAATATTTGTGAACTCCAATAACTTTGAACTTTGAACCCCAGTAATTTGAATTATAAATTTTATCTTGAGGCTAAAGTTCAGTATTAGTGGAAGTAGTAGTAATTTAGGTAGTATGGTCATGTTTAATTTCTCAAAAAGAAAATGGGTATTTGTCCATTAGATGGAAACCACGCAAGAAGTCAAGTTTGGTTGATGCTAATGAAATAAAACAAAATATGATGAAAATATAATAGTTTAGAAACAAATTTGGGCTATATATTTCCACATTAAGGGGTGGGGGGGGGCATGGCATAGTCAAATACTTAATCTAACCTAGGTACCTTTTCCCCCCTTTGCCCCCCAAAAACAAAAGTTTAAATATTGTAAACGCAATACCAAACCACGGTTTGCAATCCAATTCTTTATTGAAAGAAACCCGTTTGACTAGTTTCTAAAGCATCTTCCGTATACAATATATTGCGTGGGTTCCAGCTAATTGACAAGTACCAAAAAAATGCAAACTGTCTTCTTGAAATACAAAAATTTGTGCTATTCTTTTTAGAGCCAGCTAGAGAGTTTAATTTTACACCTCATTTTCAGCCTAGTACTTTAAAGATTTGCTGAAATTCTATTTAAAGAGGTTCCATTTCGAGAGCCTTTGTCGTTATAATCCAACCAAGCGATTCTACACTTACTAAGAAATGCAAATAATATACCATAAGAGTTTATGGTATATAAGGTAGAGTTTATGGTACCACAAGAGTACCACTCCTGTATCATTGTAATGGCCCTCATGCTCGGAATGTACTTGATTTATATATCAAGATATATATCTTGTTTTTTAAAGAACGTCCATTCAAAGCATATACAAAGAAGTTCCTTTCATCTTGTGATAAATTTTAAAAGACATTTTAACAAAGAACTTCTTATAGGGACAGCATAGAGCTAAAATAAACCAAAGATGAGCAAGAATAAAGTCAAATAAAGAATAAAATCGAATAAAGTCAAGCGAAAACTACAATAGATCACTATCAATAAAGAAATCTAACCCAAAACGAATCAAAATTATAATAGATAACCAAATTGAAGTCAATAGGAATAAAAACTACCACAAAGAAAAGTATGGCTAACGCGCCTTGTGCTTTCTAAAGACATGAACGTAATAATAATTTGGACTTCACTTCTTTTTTTTTCGTTTCGAGCTGTGTGTTTATTTAATTTCCATCATAAGCAAGATTGCTGAAAAGAACAAATTAATGTGGATTGACAATTAGATATATATTAAAAATCATTCTTAAAGTCTTAATGATTTTGAATTTATTAAAATTATAAAAAGAAGACGTTTTAAAAGTATTTTGTTTTCATTAGAGTACAAATTAAGTTTTTGTTTTTACATGGCCCAGGTTTCTGCTCTTTTCGTGTTTGTTTCTGCTCTTCTGCACTGCTCTTCTTGTGTTTGACTTCGTTGTTAATTGTTAATTACGCTTGAAATATTATTTCACTTTATTTTTTTCATTTTTCTACTCATATGCTCATAAAATGTGGTCATATTTCTGCTCATCTTTGATTTAATGCAGCTTATTATTTTACATTGAAAAACACGGAAAAGGCCTTATAAAATTTATATACTTTCTTTTTTATTTAATGTTAAATAAACAAATACATTTTTTTCTAGTGAATGCGAGGAGCAATATTAGAACTTAAAGTGAATACAAATCAATCCAAATGAGGGGGATCCCCCTTGCTTTCTACACAAAAGTCGTACATTTCTTAAAAGTTACTCATCATTCAAATTCACATCCTTTTGTATTTTAGGCGTTGTCCTCAAGGAATAGTGACAAAAATTCAAAATTTAGCATAAAGACATAGGTAGGAGGAAAGAGCGGCCCCCTCATATATGGAATAATTTCTGTTTGTTTCAAGTTTTACTCTTGCTGCGTACTTTTGATGGAAAAACTAGTTTTCTATTCAATATCTGACAGTCTCCAATTATTCCAGCAGATACCACCAAGCAATGCAGATCCTACCCACTTAAAATCCACCCACAAAAATCTCCCTTCCCCAAAAACATCCAGATAATTCTCAATAGCAAATACAATATGTGAACTTAGGAAAGCTCTAACTCAGAGTTATTTTCCCTGGAACTCAAGAAGTCATGGAATCTCCAAAGATTTTTCTCTTAGATCTTTCAGCAATGCTAAATCAAATTATATCTAAAATTTTTATTGGATTTCGTAAAAGGGGCGTGGGAGGAAATTTATTTACCCCTCAATCATTTTGGTCACTTAAAAAGGGCGCTAGAACTTTTTATTTCCGTTCGAACAAGCCCTATACTGACTTCTTAAAGCCATTATTTCCAAGAGCACCCCCAGGAAAAACAAAACACACACGAAAAAAAACGAATCCATGATCTTTCTTCTGACAAAAAAAAAAAAAAAAAATTATGTATTTTTTATTAGATTTGAGGTGGAAACCTCTGCAGCAGAGTTTCACTAAAATCACTTGGCATTTGGGGGGTTTTCTTCTTTTTCAAAAATCCGGAAAACTTTCTCAGGCTTTCAGCTTTTATTAGATAACATTAAACTTAAGGAATTTTATTTCTTTAGAATCAAGATAAAAAGCCATTTTTGTCATATGTCTATTGGTATTAAAATATTGTCGTTTTTATCGAAATTTCAGTTTCAATTGGGCAGAGTTTCTCATTACTTACATTTTGTTACCACTGTCTGTTTAAAAGTCTTTTTCATCGCTAAAAAAAAAAATCTAGATTTTCTCAGATTTCTCTGTAAGAATCCATACTTGGGCTTACTTTTAATATACTGGACAAAACTTTAAAACAATGCTTAATAATAGTTGTACTATAGCACTAACCCCATCATTCTACACAATTTCATGTTCACACGTTCGATTACTTTCTAATTTCCAATTCAATATGTCCACCCAATTTTAGCTTTATACTCTTAGTCTTTTATGAGACTCTACCGAAATGCCCTTTAGACAAGATTAGATGCACATAATATCTTTTTATTTAGTCTCATATCCCCATAAATACAGTATAAATTTTTAACTGTGTTTTTTGCCAGACACATTGCATAGCACCTTTTAACAGTAAGGATGCTCATATTTTGTTTTCATTTGGTTTTAAATTCCTTTCAAATTTACTTGCAAATTTATACTTTATGCCTTATTCAATTCTTAAGATGTTGCATCTGCAACATTTTTGACAACCTGGATGCACTTAAACTCTTTTGATTTAGTTCAATAGTAGTCGTAGTAGTAGTAGTAGTAGTAGTAGCAGGTGTGGTGAAGTAGTAGTAGTAGTAGTAGTAGTATCAGTGAAACAAGCGATAGTTGTATTAGTACTAATAGTAGAGGTAGTATTAGTTGCAGGAGCCTTCCAACACTCAATTAAATATCCTCAGTCGCTCCTGAACTATGGATGATACATGATTTTGACAACCCACACACATGTAATGCTGTTCAAATGTGTTCAACATACACCTAAGACCCCCTGAAAGTTTGGCCTTAACATTCTTAGCCATTCAAAAGATATTTTTGACACGCCTTTCTAACATCAAGATTTAGTTATACATTTCCGACAATATCCTCTGAAAATTACAACTTAATACCTTTATTCATTCCTTAGGCACCGTAAGTACATCCTAATAGCTTGGATGGACATATTGCCTTTTTATTTAGTTAACATTCACCAATGACCTGCTCTGAAAGTAATAAAGTAACATCCCTAGCTCTTCCTGGAATAGCCCATTATACCCCAATAATACCCCATTTCATTCCTAAGACATTTTATCTATGCCATTTTGACGATCTGGATGTACCTAAACCCTTTTGATTTAGTTCAATAGTAATGGGAGCAGTAGTAAGCAGTAGAAAAAACAATAGAACTCGCCCTGTGAGCTTGAGCTTGAACCTTCTATGTCTTGTCATTTCGGAGATATTTTTGACAGCTGGATGTCAAAAGAGACAGCCAGCATGGACATAGTTTCTTTTAATTTAGTTTTATTGTAATTTGAATTTACTTATTTTGAAAATATAGATGTAATTAATCCATTTTAATTTAGTTCAATAGTAACAGCAATAGTAATAGAAATAGTAGCACAAGTAGCAGCAGTTTTAGTGGACCTGAAAGCTCATGCCCTAAGTCGTTGCTGGTTTATCAACCCCCATCTGATAACCCGTTTATAAATAGTGGGGTTTATTTAAGATAAGAAAGGATTTTTTCATAACCAATACAAGTATAATGACACACTAAAATAATCCCCTCAAAAGCTCTTTTACCAGTAAATTAGGGGAAACATGCACGGATCACAATCTCAGAGAAAAATAGCCATTCACTTACTGAGAGAAAATAAACGAAGGAAAAAATAATACATATGTTGAGTAGACAGATAAATCTGTTCTAACAAGAGTAAACAGAAAAAGAAAAGAAAGAAAAACAGATATTAAACAAAAACACGATATTTATCTTGAGAAAGGCTCCATGAATTTTAAAGGAGAAGGAAGATACACCTACTGTTAAAACACTAATTCGGGAAGAAAAAAAGAAAAAAGAGAAAGAGAGGGGAGAGGCGGGGAGGGACATAGAGAGAAAAAGAAACATGGAAAAATTTCAATTGTTTATAAGAATTAATTTAAAAAACTTTCCATATAATAAGTATTGCAAAGAAAAGTAAAGAACTCCATTAAACAAAAAATGAGCAAAAAAAAAAATCTACCAAGCGTGAAACTACCACAAATCAGCATCGATAAATAAATGAAACCCAAAACGAACAGAAATTACAATAATTAACCAAGTCAAACTCAAAACGAGCAGAAATTAACATAAGTTGGGCGCAAAAGTCTTTGCGTTGCTTGTCAAACGTCAAACCCCCTATGCCTTACCAAGGCCAGAACAAAATTTGCACTTTACTAAAAAAATATAAATGGTTTTACTTTTATAACTTTAATAAATCAAATAATATTAACATTTTTGATTACTAAATATCAGTATATGTATATTATACTGATAATGCACATTCATTTGTATTTTTTTAGTAATGTGCAAATTTTTTTCTGGCCTTGGTAAGGCATAGGGGTTTTGCGCCCAACTTATGGTAATTTCTGCTCGATTTGAGTTTGACTCGGTTAATTATTGTAATTTCTGTTCGTTTTGGGTTTCATTTATTTATCGATGCTGATTTGTGGTAGTTTCACGCTTGGTAGATTATTTGGTTTTAATTTTGCTCGTTTTTTGTTTAATGGAGATCTTTACTTTTCTTTGAAAAACTTATTTTGTGGAAAAAGTTTTTTTTAAATTAATTTCTGTTCGTTTTATATTGACATAGTCTTTTCAGGCAAAAAGAAAATAATACTTAAAATCTTTTCGTTTTTAAGACTTTATTGTTTGGCCTGCTATTTGTATGCTGGAGAAAAATTTTCAGCAATTTTTAACAAAATACACCCTTTTAAAATCTGGACACAAATAGTACTGTTTAATTTAGTTTCATACCTCCTCTAGTTGACCTGAAAAGGAAAACTTGATACCATTCGCAAAAAAATCTGTTTACTTTCTTTGATAACTTGGATACACTTACGCTATTTTGATTTGGTTAAATTTTAAGAGAAGAAATGGGAGGGTTGGCTTGGGAGGGTGGGAGTGAAAGGGGGATTAGTTGCCCTCAAATCACTTTCGACTATTAAAAAGGGAATCAGCCCTTTCTAATTTCAATTGAATGAGCCCTTTTCGAAGTACCCACGACAACTCCTTCGATACGAAGTGCCCTGGTCTAAACAACAAAAAATAATACATTATACCGACTTCGATCTTTACTATAAAATGTTAAGACTTCCAATCACTTTAGACTATTAAAAAGGGCACTAAGCCTTTCGATTTCCAATCGAATAAGCCCTTTTGGAAACGACAACGCTTTCTATAAACACCTTATATGCCCCCGGGGCATAAATTACAACACTTACTCCAAGGTCTGTTAGGGTGGTTGTCATCCTCTAAGACTGAATTTCCAGAAATTTCAACTACGTTAAACAACATGGCTATCTCATTTTGATTGGATGTGTTTGTGAAAATGGTGGGCGTGAGAGGGTTGTTAGTGGCCTTCAAATCACTTTCGACTATTAAAAAGGGCACAAGCCACTCCAGTATCCAATTGAATGAGCGCTTTTCGAAATTTGTACGACAAGTTCTTCGATACGAAGTGCCCTGCTCTAAAGGAAAAAAAAATACTAAATAACACATTGTACCAACATCGTTCTTCTATGCCCCCAGGGTATAACATAAAACCCTTACCCTGAGGGTTGTGGGGGAGTGTCCTCCTCTTTACTTAGTCCTCGTTTCTTGTCTCGTTCTCGAGTATACCCTTTCTTTACTTAGGCAGCGCGATCGTGGTGCCTATGGTTTATGCAATAACTTTCTATATAAACATTATATGCCCCCAGGGCATAACTTACAACCCTTGCACTGAGGGCTCTGAGGAGGTTATCATCCTAAACGACCTAATTTCCAGAGCGTTCAACTACGTTTAACAAAATAGATATCTAAAAATTATGATTGGATGTGTTTTGAAAATAGTGGGCGTGAGAGGGGCGTTAGTTGCTATCCAATCACTTTCAACTATTAAAAAAGGCACTAGCCCTTTCAATTTTTAATTGAATGAGCCCTTTTGAATTTTCAACGATAACGCTCTCAATAAAAACTTTATATGCCCCAGGGCATAACTTACAACCCTTGCCCTGAGGGCTGTGGGGGGAGAGGTTGTCATCCTTAAAGACCTAATTTCCAAAACTTTCAACTACGTTGAATAAAATGGCTATCTAAAAAATTTGATTGGATGTGTTTGGGGAAAAGGTGGGCGTGAGAGGGAGGTTAGTTGCCCTTAAATCACTTTAGACTATTAAAAAGGGCACTATCCCTTTAAATTTCAAATCAAATAAGCCCTTTTTCAAGTTTCTAAGACAACCTCATATGGCCCCAGGGCATAACTTATAATCCTTGCCCTGAGGGTTGTGGGGGAGTGTCCTCCTCAAAAAAATATTTTCTATCTGGAAATCAACTACGCTGAACAAAATGGCTATCTCAAAATTTTTATTGGATGCGATTGGGGGAATGATGGGCGGGGGGTGGGCTAGTTGCCCTCCAATCACTTTCGACTATTAAAAAGTCCTCCAATCACTTTCGACTATTAAAAAGGGTACTATCCCTTTGAATTTCCAAATGAATGAGCCCTTTTTCAAGTTTCTACGACAAAGATTTCCATAACAACCTTATATGCCCCCAGGGCATAATTTATAATCCTTGCCCTGAGGGTTGCGGGGGAGTGTCCTCCTCAAAAATATATTATCTATCTGGGAATCAACTACGCTGAACAAATTGGCTATCTCAAAATTTTTATTGGATGTGTTTGGGGGAATGATGGGCGTGGGGGGGGGGTAGTTGTCCTCCAATCACTTTAGACTATTAAAAAGGGCACTAGCCCTTTGAATTTCCAATCGAATGAGCCTTTTTTGAAGTTTCTACGACAACGCCTTCTATAAAAACCTTATATGCCCCCAGGGCATAACTTAAAACCCTAGCCCTGAGGGATGTGGGGGAGTGTTCTCCTCAAAAACATATTTTCTATCATGAAATCAACTACGCTGAACAAAATGGCTATCTCAAAATTTTGATTGGATGTGTTTAATCACTTTAGAATATTAAAAAGGCCACTAGAACTCTCAACTTCCAATCGAAAGAGCCCCCTTTGAAGTTTCTACGACGACCCCTTCCATATGGAGTGCCCTGCTCTAAAGGAAAAAAAATAATACATAGTAAATTTTGCCAATATCGTTCTTATATGCCCTCACGGCATAACTTAAAACCCTTGTCCTAAGGGTTGTGGGGGAGTGTCCTCCTCAAAGGAATATTTTCTATCTGGAAATCAATTACGCTGAACAAAATGGCTATCTCAAAATTTTGATTGGATGTGTTTGGGGGAATGACGGGATATGAGGGGGGGGGGCTAGCTGCCCTCCAATCACTTTCGACTATTAAAAAGGGCACTAGCCACTTCAATTTCCAATCGAAAGAGCCCTTTTGGAAGTTTCTACGACAAATCCTTCGATACGAAGTGCCCGGCAGAAGAAAAAAATCACATTGTGTCCACATCATTCTTTATTTAGGCTGCGCTAGTGCACTGCCTATGAAATGGTGGATGTAAGAGGGGCGTTAGTCGCTATCCAATCACTTTCAACTATTAAAAAAGGCACTAGCCCTTTCAATTTCCAATTGAATGAGCCGTTTTGAAGCTTCTAAGACAACGCTTTCAATAAAAACTTTATATGCCCCAGGGCATAACTTACAACCCTTGCCTGAGGGCTGTGGGGGGAGGAATTTTCATCCTTAAAGACCTAATTTCCAAAGCATTCAACTACGTTGAATAAAATGGCTATCTAAAAATTTTGATTGGATGTGTTTGGGGAAAAGGTGGGCGTGAGAGGGGGTTAGTTGCCCTCAAATCAATTTTTACTATTACAAAGGGTACTATTCCTTTGAATTTCAAATTGAATGAGCCCTTTTTCAAGTTTCTACGACAAAGATTTCCATAACAACCTTATATGCTCCCAGGGCATAACTTATAATCCTTGCCCTGAGGGTTGTGGGGGTGTCCTCCTCAAAAATATATTTTTTATCTGGAAATCAACTACGCTGAACAAAATGGCTATCTCAAAATTTTTATTGGATGTGTTTGGGGGAATGATTGGCGTGGGGTAGGGGGGCTGCTAGCTGTCCTCCAATCACTTTCGACTATTAAAAGGGCACTAGCCCTTTGAATTTCCAGTTGAGTGAGCTTTTTTTGAAGTTTCTACGACAACGCCTTCTTTAAAAACCTTATATGCCCCCTGGGTATAACTTAAAACCCTTGCCCTGAGAGCTCTGGGGAGTGTCCTCCGCAAAAAAATATTTTCTATGTGGAAATCAACTACGCTGAACAAATTGGCTATCTCAAAATTTTGATTGGATTTGTTTGGGGAGATGATGGGCGTGGGGGCGCTATTTGCCCTTCAATCACTTTCGAATATTAAAAAGGGCCCTAGCCCTTTGAATTTTCAATCGAATGAGCATTTTTTGAAGTTTTTACGAAAACGCCTTCTATTAAAACCTTATATGCCCCCAGGGCATAACTTAAAACCCCTGTCCTGAGGATTGTGGTGGACTGTTCTCCTCAAAAATATATTTTCTATCTGGAAATCAACTAAGCTGAACAAAATGGCTATATTAAAATTTTAATTGAATGTGTTTGGGGAAATTATGGGCTTGCGGGGGGGGGGCTAGTTGCCCTCCAATAGCTTTCGACAATTGAAAAGGGCACTAGCCCTTTGAATTTCCAATCGAATGAGCCTTTTTTGAAGTTTCTATGACAACACCTTCTATAAAAACCTTATATGCCCCCAGGGCATAATTTAAAACCCTTGCCCTGAGGGTTGTGGGGGAGTTTCCTCCTCAAAAACATATTTTCTATCTGGAAATCAACTACGCTCAACAAAATGGCTATCCCAAAATTTTGATTGGATATGTTTGGAGGAATGATGGGCGTTGTGGGGTGGGGGGTAGTTGTCCTCCAATCACTTTCGACTATTAAAAAGGGCACTAGAACTCTAAATTTTCAATCGAATGAGCCCTTTTTGAAGTGTCTACGACGACCCCTTCCATATGAAGCATGATTTTATTTACTTCAACATTCCCCTCAGGAGTCCCTGAAATGATCTTCTTAATCTGCTTATCCTTAGTAATGGTCCCAGTAAAAGTAGCAATAGTTTTAGTAGTAGTACGAGTAGTAGTTGTAATAGAAGTAGCAGTATTAGTAGTAGTATTAGTATTAGTATTAGTCATTGTAATAGTAGCAGTAGTAGTCGTAGTAGTAGTAGTAGAAGTAGTAGTAGCAGTAGAAGTAATGGTATAAATTCACAACTAGTCTTAGTCATAAGGACACATGTTAACCCTATAGAGGCAATTGTTGTAGAAAAACAAAAATGTACTTTTCGAGCTTAGACTGCCATCTTACTGTCAAAAATATTGCTTATAGCAGCATCTTTTGATGGTGCAGAAAGATGGCAGTCGATTGATGTCTTCGGGAGCTGCTGTGTGACATGTGGTCTAAGCAGTGAGTCATCAAACTAAGGGGATAAGAAAAACGAATGAAAAGGTAGGTATTTTCTAAGCTAGAAACTCGAAATAAAACGAAAAGGTGGGAGATTCCTTGCATATCCTATGTGCATAAAATATATACAGTTTTGAATTACTGTAGATTAAATTCATGATGTAAGCAAGAATTTGGATCAGTAGCAAGATATATTTCCTTGTGTTGTAAAAATACGACATCGGACGATCGTGGCTCAAAATTATGAAGCGAACAACTAAATAAGAAAATAAAAAGGGTGAAGCAAACAGTATAAGTTTACATCAGCCACTATGCAGGAGGGGTCCCTCCTGCATAATAGCTCACACCACCCCTCAGGTATGGTGGATCATTGAGTAGGTAGGGTGTGTCATATATCTAATTTTCGTTTTCTTTCTAGATGGCGGAATCTTACGACAGAGTAAGAAAACGAGCTCAAAATCGTCAAATTGACCCAGAAGAGGCAGCCAAGTATATATTTGATATTCCAGAAGAGATGTTGTCTGATTTGTCGGATGATGATGATGACAATGATCCAGACTTCCTGTCTCCAGAAGATGACTCGAGGGAAACTCCTCTAGTAAGTAACAGTGACCAGTAGCAGCAAGTACTGAAAAATCAAATAAGAAATCGAAAGTCCAAGAAACATTCTGCTGGAAAAAAGTAGAGATAGAAAAAGTTGATCTGCCTTGGAAAGGAAAGCCTCGCCAAGTTCCAGACATCCTGGAGACTCCACTGAAATACTTCCAAAAATTCTTTGACAATAAAATTCTTGAGCTGATAGTTGAACAAAGTAACGTCTTTGCACGTCAAACTGAGGGATACAACCTCTGCCAAACTGTTGAAAAGCTAAAAGTTTTCATCAGCATTATTTTACTACTGGGGGTGATAAAAAATCCCTATTATAGAATGCATTGGGAAGCAGCAACCAGATACCCTGCAATTGCCGACAAGATGGGCCAACAAAGATTTGACAAGATCAAACATTTTCTTCATTTCAACGACAACGAAAAATCTAAGAAACCTGGAGAACAAGGATCTTACAAGCTATACAAGATTCGACCCGTCCTGGGTCATATTTGTTCCAAGTTTATCGAAGTCAGCCCCAAAGAGCACCATTCAATTGACGAGCAAATGATTCCTTTCAAGGGACGAAGCAACTTGAGACAATTTATACCAAAGAAACCGACGAATTGGGGAATAAAAGTGTTCACAAGAGCTGGTGTGTCAGGGTTTGTACATGATTTTGAAGTTTATCAAGGTAAGGGCACTCTTGTTGAAGATGACATAGAGCCAGATCTTGGAGTTGGAGGCAACATAGTTTTACGTCTGGTGAGTAGCTTACCAGAGAAAATGAACTACAAGATTTACTTTGACAACTGGTTTTCCAGCTTGAAACTAATGAGTTTTCTCAAAATTAAAGGATTTCTTTGTATTGGTACGTTGAATAAAGCGCGACTGAAGGGCTGCCCACTCCTCACAGATGGTGAAATGAAAAAAACAAGTGAGAGGAACTTCTGATTACAGGACTGACAATCATTCTGGTGTTATTGTAGTGAAATCGTTAGATAACAACACAGTATGCCTTGCTTAAACGTATGCAGGAATAACGCCACAGGATATGTATAGATGCTGGAACGTTAAGGATAAATCCAGGGTTGAAGTTTCAAGGCCAGCCATTTTTATGAGTACCGTATTATACTTTTATGAGTACATTTCTTAACCGTCATATGGGTGGCGAAGATTTAGCAGACATGCTGGTGGAGATGTACCGAACTCATCTTCAGACCTGAAAATGGTATATGAAAATCTTCTGGTGGTTTATTGACGCAGCAGTCTGCAATAGTTGGCTTCTTTTCAGGTAAGACGTCAGAGCGTTCACTTCAAGGACAGACGAACCGATGATCTTGAGAGCCTTCAGGTCTGAAGTTGCAGAAGGGTTGTATACCTTGGGGCGTGTGATGCCCCAACGTAAACGTGGTAGACGGTCCGACGATGTCGAAGAAAGTCCCAGTCCCATTCGAAGTCGCAATCGAATCTGACTGGCAATATCTTCTCAAGCCGATGAACTTGATCACTGGCCAAAGAAGCCTGAGAAACAGGGCCGCTGCCAACAGTGCAAATCAGGATATACAACTTTTGAATGCGAAAAATGTGAACATTCACTGTGCCTTACTGCCAAAAACAACTGTTTTAAAGCCTTCCACAAGAAGTGAAAATGCCCTATTTTTATACATTTGAGAGGCTAATATCGTATTTTTACACTATGGTCAAAAATTGAAAATTTTGAATAAATAGTGCAAAAACATTTTTTTTTGTCAATAGTCTGACCTAGAGATTGCATGGGAGGCGTTGGAGATTTTTCCTATTGTTCGTTCTTATAGTGGCCTGTCATGGGTTAAGAAAACAATTCTTATTTTATAATATTTATAATAATCCTAGTTAACATATTATCCAAGGGGAGAACCTTTATCTTCACTTTTTTCCTCTTTTTCCCTTCTTTTTTCAAGTTAAAAAAAGGAATAACCCATGCTTCCAACAAAACGGTTACATGTTTGAAATTTGTGCTATGTTTTTTTTTATTTATGGCGTTCATCTCGACCGTTCTAGTTTCGTTTTTTTTTAATTAAAATACGGTTCTAAGACATTCATGAATATCTTAGAACTTATATATTAAAAGAGTATATACCCCAACCCCTCTAATGTGCAACTATACATCCAGAATTGCATTCTGAATCTAAATATAGCCTTCATTTGCATCACAAATGAATTTTACCCCCACCTCCATGATGTCCAAATATATAGCCTGATTTCGATATTTAGGGGTAAAGTTCATTGGGTTATATTTAGATTCAGAATACAATTTTTGGTACATATTTGCCCACTAGGGGATGGGGGTATATACTCTGTTAATATATGGGTTCTAAGATATTCATGAATGTCTTAGAACCGTATTAAAAAAAACTAAATTAGCGAAACTAGAACGGTCGAGACGAACGCCATCCATAAGAAATTTTATAGCACAAATTTCAAACATATAGAATGTTTTGTAGGAAACATGGGTTTTTCCTTTTTTTAAGTTGGAAAAAGAAGAAAAAAAACAGGAAAGAAGTAAGGATAAAGGTTCTCCCTGTAGATAATATAATAACTAGGACAATCATACATATTATAAAGTAAAAATTGTTTTCTTAACATGTCTTCTTATAACTAGGACTAACTGTAAATTTATACGGGAAGTAATAATAGTAGTAGTAGTAGTAGTAGAAGTAGTAGTAGTAGCAGTAGTAGTAGTAATATTAATAATAATTATAGTAATAATAATAATAGTAGCAGTAGCAGTAGTAGTAATAGTAGTGGTAGTAGTAGTAGTAGTAGTAGTAGTAGTGGTAGTAGTAGTAGTAGTAGT
>CM051269.1:7866019-8087328 GCA_027921565.1 Artemia sinica
TAGTAGTTGTTGTTGCAGTAGTAGTAGTAGTAACAGCAGTAGTAGCAGTAGTTGTAGTAGAAGTACCAGGAGTAGTAGCAGTAGCAGTAGTAGTAGTGGTAGTAATAGTAGTAGTAGTAGTATAGTAGTACGATTAATAGTATTAGTAGTGGCCGTAGTAGTAGCAGATTAGTAGTAGTAGTAGTTGTTGTTGCAGTAGTAGTAGTAGTAACAGCAGTAGTAGCAGTAGTTGTAGTAGAAGTACCAGGAGTAGTAGTAGTAGCGGTAGTAGTAGTGGTAGTACGATTAATAGTATTAGTAGTAGCCGTAGTAGTAGCAGATGTAGTAGTAGTAGTAGTTGTTTTGTAGTAGTGGTAGTAGTAGTAACAGCAGAAGTAGCCGTAGTTGTAGTAGAAGTACCAGGAGTAGTAGCAGTAGCAGTAGTAGTAGTGGTAGTAATAGTAGTAGTAGTAGTATAGTAGAACGATTAATAGTATTAGTACTGGCCGTAGTAGTAGCAGATTTAGTAGTAGTAGTAGTTGTTGTTGCAGTAGTAGTAGTAGTAACAGCAGTAGTAGCAGTAGTTGTAGTAGAAGTACCAGGAGTAGTAGTAGTAGTAGTAGTAGTACGATTAATAGTATTAGTAGTAGCCGTAGTAGTAGCAGATGTAGTAGTAGTAGTAGTTGTTGTTGCAGTAGTGGTAGTAGTAGTAACAGCAGTAGTAGCAGTAGTTGTAGTAGAAGTACCAGGAGTAGTAGCAGTAGCAGTAGTAGTAGTGGTAGTAATAGTAGTAGTAGTAGTATAGTAGTACGATTAATAGTATTAGTAGTGGCCGTAGTAGTAGCAGATTTAGAAGTAGTAGTAGTTGTTGTTGCAGTAGTAGTAGTAGTAACAGCAGTAGTAGCAGTAGTTGTAGTAGAAGTACCAGGGTAGTAGTAGTAGCAGTAGTAGTAGTGGTAGTACGATTAATAGTATTAGTAGTAGCCATAGTAGTAGCAGATGTAGTAGTAGTAGTAGTTGTTGTTGCAGTAGTGGTAGTAGTAGTAACAGCAGTAGTAGCAGTAGTTGTAGTAGAAGTACCAGGAGTAGTAGCAGTAGCAGTAGTAGTAGTGGTAGTAATAGTAGTAGTAGTAGTATAGTAGTACGATTAATAGTATTAGTAGTGGCCGTAGTAGTAGCAAATTTAGAAGTAGTAGTAGTTGTTGTTGCAGTAGTAGTAGTAGTAACAGCAGTAGTAGCAGTAGTTGTAGTAGAAGTACCAGGAGTAGTAGTAGTAGCAGTAGTAGTAGTGGTAGTACGATTAATAGTATTAGTAGTAGCCGTAGTAGTAGCAGATGTAGTAGTAGTAGTTGTTGTTGTTGCAGTAGTAGCAGTAGTAACAGCAGTAGTAGCAGTAGTTGTAGTAGAAGTACCAGGAGTAGTAGTAGTAGCAGTAGTAGTAGTGGTAGTAATAGTAGTAGTAGTAGTAAAAGTAGTAGTAGTATAGTAAAAGTAGTAGTAGTAGTAGTAATTGTAGTAGCAGTTATAGTACCATAGTAGTATTAGTAGAAGAAGTAGTTTTAGTAATAGTAGTAGTAGTAGTAGTAGTAGTAGTAGTAGTAGTAGTAGTAGTAGTAGTAGTAGTAGTGGTAGTAGTAGTAGTAGTAGTAGTAGTAGTAGTAGCAGCAGTAGTAGTAGCAGTTTTTTGTAGCAGTAGTAGTAGTCGTAGTAATGGTAGCAGTAGTATTATTAGTAGTAGTAGTAGTAGTTTTTCATAGCAGTAGTAGTAGTAGTAGGAGTAGTAGTAATGGTAGCAGTAGTAGTATTAGTAGTACTAGTAGCAGTATTTTTAATAGCAGTAAAAGCAACAGTCATAGTTCTAGACGCGTGCAAATATTGCCTTTTGCTCAATTATTCATCCTTCTCATCATTCACTTAAAGTTCCAACTTGATACCCTAAGCTGTTCTTGAGATTCGTCTTTTTGACAACCAGCGTGCAAACAGTGCGATTTAGTTGAACCTCCCTCTCAACAATCTCTGAAATTTTCTCTTTATATTCTTAGACTTTTTGAAACACCAATGATGAAACATGCGTCTCTTTCCCAATGACAAATATTATGTGTCAGCAATGAAAAATTGCATAATTTACAACACTTGCCCCAAAGAGACCAATGTTGTAATCCCCAGAGCCATAGCTTTTGGAACTTTTGACTATTTTAAACAAAATGGCTACTTAAGAAAATTCTAAGTTGTATAAGGAGCGAAAGGGGGGGGGGGGTTGTTTGTCATCCGATCACTTATGACTCTTAATTAAGGTTCTAGAATTTTTAATACCAAATCAATTGAGCTTCTTCCAAAATTAAAAAAAAAATTATAATAATGTTTAATAAATATTCAGATAAACAATAAGAGATGAAACAAACTTCACTCTTTTCTTAGGCAGCGCTAATAAGCCGCTTTTGATTTTTTTTTTTTCTGAGTAACATACTCTAGATTATCGGCATTCAAATTACTGTTTTCCGTTTTTTCTCTTTCGTTTGTAAAATTTTAGCGTTTGGATATTTCAGTCTGAATTTGCTGAGTCTTTTTTTCACACGAAGGTCTAACAAATTTTGAAACTCTTTTTTCAAATTTTATCAATAAAGGTCGATCGAACTGGGAAACTACTAAATAAGAAGTGAGGTGCCAGAATACACAAAATCATGCTTTAATTTTTTCCCTTTTGAAGTTAGAAACTGAATGAAAAAATAAAAATTGTCATCTTCAGTCGACTTATCAAAGTTGGCAATAGTGCAGTTTATCCCCTCTATTGAATGAAGCAAAGGAATATCAGAAATTCTTCCTTAAAAAGTTCGGCGAAAAAGTTCTGACTACATTTAAAAGTTTTTATGAACTTAAAAGCTATTGTAAAAAACTTTAAGCTTAAAAAAATAATTCTGACGTGTAGCCTATAGCTATGTCCAGGCAATAGATTTGGAGGAGGTTGGGATTTACATTTAGCCAAATCAATTATGAAAATTAAATTCAATGGAATTGTCTGAATGTAATGAATTAAGAATTGTGTTGTAGTAATTTTTTATTCAGAAGAAGAGGATAAAAAAATATAAAAACATTATCTGTTAATTTTTTTTATCCACAATGTGTACTTAGCTTACATTGTATATTTTTGTCACTTGCTCCCCTATGGTTCAGAAGGAGCGCTGTAACTATACTTCCAAACCTGCATATTGTAGCAACAAGTGGAACCAACACACAAAAGTATACGAGGAGGAAGGGACAAGAATGTGTCTTTTAGAATTTGGAAATGAGCATTTTATGTTTGGGTTTCTGTCTTTGAAAATCTAGGGAGCTGAGCCCACACCCCTGATTGGTGCAGCTCGCAACATCTTCTTTGCCTCAGTCCCAGCCTCATATGTTTTGAAGTTTTTATCAAATTTCATCTCCTGTCTTCCACTTACATCCATTTGCATGGTCCTAATTTACACAAATTTGCTTAATGGATAAAATGTTCCTGATAATATTTGTCTCCTTTTATATTTCCCTAAGAGGGGGAAAGTCACGCATAAATTTTACCTCAATTAATCATCATTGATAATACATGTGAAGCACAAAAGATAAGATAACATTTTTCCATTGCATTCTTGTCACAGCAAAGGGAGACTGGAGATTTTTTTTTTATCTGAAAGCATCCAAATTGGATAGAGCAAAGAGATTGCGTAGTTAATGTTGGGAATTCCTTCCTGAGAAATCTCCAAGGGTTTCCCTGCAGAAGGAAAAAAAAGAGATTACATTTTTCCCTGTTCTACTAGTCCTGGAACATTGCCATATACTATTTAATCAAATCAGGAGAAATAACGTAAATACATAATACACATGAATCAGAGACATGAATTGAAGTGTGGCAGGGTTTGCTCTTTTTCCTTAAGTTAAAATTAAGACGATCTCATACTTTCCCAACCAAATTTCACTATCGTCAAAACTGTTTTACGGATGAACTTTTACCATTAAAGGTGATGCTCATGGGCATCGACAGGGGGGGGGCATGCCCCCTGGAAATTTTGGACTATAAAGTAATTACAAGAAAACCAAAGGAAAGAGAGCAGAATAGGGAAAAACCATAAAATGTGTGTTGCCCCATTTTTGGCTGCCTGCAAACAGATTTTGACCCTTCTTAAGGAAAATAAAATTCTAATTTGTGACTCAGTCACCCCTTTCCAGTTTTCCACAAACATTTTTCTATATAATTTGCTTGGAGTAACAAACAAAAAATCAAATTCTTCAAAGTAATGAATTGTAAGTAAATAACGATCCTTGTCAATAACGAAAGTATAAGAGCCTAACTGTGGATCACATTCAATCAAAGAATCAGCTTTTTATGGTGATCCTAAATATTTTTTTTGTTTATTACTAATTAGTGCCGTTATTAGTACGCAAGAAAGTTCGTATAATTATAGAAATTTCGGTAATTATAGAAATAAGGGGCAATTTCGGTAAAAATATGCCGTTTTGTTGCATCGCAAGAGGTCCCATCAGGGCCGTATCCAGGATTTTTGTTCGGGGGGGGGGGGGGGTGTACCTGATTTTTTTCCCGTGGACTTTGTCTAACATCTTCGAGCAAAATTATGTTAGCTTGAGACCGTTAGTCCGCCCCTTGCGAACACGAGGACGCGTCCACTAGTATTTACATACAGTTAAATACTACAAGCTGATTTTTTCTTTTTTTGGAGACAGTAAAAACAGTTAACGCAAAAAGAAGCCAAATAGTAGAAGTAGTCTATATATTTTTTAGTTTTTTTTTTTTTAGCTAAAAGTAAGAGCGAATATCTATAAAACAAAATCCAGGTGACGATTTTTCTTCCCTGCAAAAAATGTCGATGACCTTGTCAGGGCAGATGTCAACGTCCGTATGGACTGCAAGGAGGGCTAAGCCACTCAATGGTTTCTTCTCCTGTTGAATTTCTCAGCCAGTTTTTGAGCCTTCTGAGCGTTGAGAAACTTCTTGCCGGAGTAGCAGTGCTAACAGGTAACGTCGCAAGAACAGCCAGAAGAAGAAAAACATTTGTAAAAAAGGTGGCGTCGCATGCCTGAAGCGAAGACACAGCACAAGTTGGCCTCTCTGATACCGGAACATTCTCCCACTTGAGGCGCCATAGCTAAAATTCTTGCTTCAGACAGTCTGGCTCGGGAAGATATCGCCATACAATTCAACCAATGACTCCAGGTTTAATGCCTTCAGATCGACAGAAACAATTTTGGCAGGAGAAAGGACGCTGAGATTTGACAGCAGTTTCTGGTGAAGCACAAATCGTTGTTTCAGCTCGGAAGTGAAGTGGTCCAGGAAAGGAATAAAGAGCAAGGTTTTATAGTGGTTGAGAAGGTCTAGATCATCTGCATGCATACTCCAGCCACCTCTCGTCCTCGGACGAGTCATCTCCAGTCCTAAGTCGCTGGCAAAAGGCTGAGCTTCGTCAAAATAGACGTGAAAGCAGTAGCAGCCTTTCCTCGTATTTCCTTTGTCTTTTGAAAGGACAGTTTCCACGTGCCTGCATGCGGCTGCCAAATCACAGTCAACTGACTGAAGCGTCTTGCACAGTGGAATCGTAAGGCAGAAAAGCTCTTTGACCACATGGAGACACACAACAAATTGCAACAGGTTCATCGTGTCCAGCAACTGCGCCGCTTTTTGCAGAATTTTCTGCATTTCCGTCCCTCTTCAAGAGCCTCTAGGGTTCGCAGGATTGGTCGGTACAGCTCAAGAAAATGCATGACTGAATCGTGGCACTCCACCCATCTTGTTTCACAGATTCCGGTTAAAGTATGTTTCCTTGAATCCGGTAGTTATTTCGTTGATCTTTCTTTAAAATTCTGTGTCCTGGTGGGGAAGTATGGTGAAACTGTAGACTTTGTGACAAGACACCGAAGAAATGCTTAAACGCCAGAATAGACCATACAGAAGAGATGACCAAGTTGAGACAGTGCGCACTACAATGGACGTAAGCACCTTTGGATACTTTTCACGTATAGCGGCCTGGAAACTTCTAAGATGCCCAGGGGTTGTGTCAACCCTGGAATTTTAATATCTGATGTTTGAACTATTTTTAACAAAATGGTCACCTATTATTTTTATTGGATGGTTTTATCCATCCGATACACACCCAAGGTGTGGAGGGCGGGAGGGGCTAGTTGACCTCCCGATCTTTTTTTTTTCGCTCTGAGAAAATGAACTACAACTTTTAAATTTTCCATTCAAATGACCCTCCCTGAAGTTTTATACGAGCATACCTTCCATAAGAACCATATATGCCCCCAGAGAAATACTTACTAACGCCTGCCCCGGCCTTGGGGAGGGGGGGGGTGTTTAAAACGCAGGAGTTTTTCTTATCTGACCTTTGAACTAATTTTTAAACGAAATGACCATATGTAATGGAGTTTTTTGTGATATGATCTTTGAGCTATTTTTAGCAACAATGGCTACCTCAATTTGTATATTAGATGTATTTTGGGGAAAAGGGCTTGGGGGGGCCAGGTTGCCCTCTGATCACTTTTAACTCTTAAAAAGCGCACTAAAACTCTCGAATTCCAATCGAATGAGCCCCGTTTAAAGTTTATTCGACGACCCCTTCTATATGAAGTGCTTCCGGGAAAAAAATAAATGCTGTGTTGAGGGGGGCTAGTTGCCATCAAATCACTTTTGACTCTTAAAAAAGTGAGTTCACACTTTCAATTTCCAATCAAATGAGCCCTCTAGGAAGTTTTAAGAGCATCCCTTCCATACAACCATATATGCCCCCCCGGGGCATAAGTTACAACGTCTACCCCCGGGCCATGGGGGGCTGTGTCGACCAATCAAATTTCCATTCAAATGATTCCTCTCTGAAGTTTGATATAATAAATAAATAATAATAAGACATTGGAGCCTTATATTTTTTGCACACCGAAGTTTTTTTGTTATCAGAACTTTGACGATTTTTAACAAAATGTCTATCTCAAATTTTTTATCTGATGCATTTTAGGGCATAGAGGAGGGGGGCTAGTTGCCCCTTCAGATCTCTTTTTGACTCTTAAAAATGAACAAGAACTTTCAATTTCCCTATCAAATGAACCCTCTTCGAGTTTATACGGAGCATCCCTTCCATAAGAACTATATATGCCCCTAGAGCATTACTCATAACACCTGCCTCCGGGGCCTGGCGGGTTCCGTCGACACAGGAATTTTTCTTATCTGACCTTTGAACTATTTTTAATGAGATGGCTTTTGTAAAAATTCTTATCGGATGGGCTTTGGGGAAAAAAGGTGTTTGAAGGGGGGGGGCAAGTTACCCTCGGATGTCTTTTTACTCTTAAAAATTGAACTAGACCTTTCAATTTCCAAACCAATGGGCCCCCTCTGAAGTTTATACGAGCGTCCCTTTAATAAGAACCATATACGCCCCTAGGACAACAATTACAACACCTATCCCCCGGGCTCTGAGGGGAGTTTTTGTTATCTAATTTTTGAACAATTTCCAAAACACTGGCTATCTCAAAATTTGCAGGGGATGGGTTTGGGGAAAAAAGAGCGTAGGGGAGGGGGGCCTAGTTTAAACTCTCTTGACTCTTAAAAATTGAAGTAGACTTTCATATTTCCAATCAAATGGGCTCTCTATGAATTTATTCGAGCATTTCTTCCATAAGAGAACCATATATGCCCCCAGGGTATAACTTATAACCCTTGCCCCTGAAGACTGTGGGGAGAGTGTCCTGCCAAACATACAATTTCCAGACTTTCAATCCCGTTCATAAGAACCATGCATTCTCTTAGGGTATAACTTAGAAGGCCTTTCCCTGTGCCCTGGGGAATTCTATTGACACCGTATTTTTTCTTATCTGACCTTGGAACTATTTTAACAAAATGTCTATCTCAAAATTTTCAATCAGATGGGTTTTGAAAAATAAGCGTGGGGCGGGGGGTAGCTGCCCCGATCTCTTTTGATAATTAAAAAGCGAAATCAACTTACAATCATCCATCAAATGAGCCCTCTCATTTGATCGGATGCTCGTATTAAAATGAAGTTTATACGAGGCATCCCTTTCATACGATAACAATATTATGCCCCTGGCATAACTTACAACGCCTGCCCCTGGGCCCTGGGGGTTTTGAGAACACCTGAGTTATAGTTTCTGACTTTTGAGCAATTTTTAACTTAATGGCTATCTCTCAGAATTTTTATTGGATTATTTGGGGAAAAAGGGGCGAAGGGGGCTAGTTTGAACTCCAATCTCTTTTGACTCTAAAAAACTGAACTAGAACTTTTATTTTCCAATCAAATGAGCCATCTCCGAATTTTGTACGAGTATCCCTTCAATAAGAACCATATATTCCCCCGGGCATAACTTACAACACCTGCCCTCGGGCCCTTGGGGGTTGTGTTGAGCCTGAGTTTTGTTATATGGCCTTTGAACTATTTGAAAAAAAAATATGGCCTTTGAAAAAAAAATATCTCAAATTTCTTATCAGATGGGTTAGAGGAAAAAAGGGCGTAAAGGTGGGGGGGGGGCTATGTGCCCTCCAAATCTATTTTGGACTCTTAAAAAGTGAACTAGAACTTTCAATTTCCTATCAAATGAGCCCTCTTTGAAGTTAATACGAGCATCCCTTCCATAAGACCCATATATGCCCCCAGGGCATATCTTAAAACGCCTAAACCTGGGCCCTGGGGGGTTGTTGTCGAGACCGGAATTTTTTGTTACATGATCTTTGAACTATTTTTAACAACATAACTATCTTAAAATTTTCATTGGGTGCATTTGGGAAATTTTTTTTTTTGTGGGGGGGGGGGGTAAGCTGGTTACCCTCCAATATCTTTTGACGCTTAAAAGTGAAATAGAAATTTCAATTTCTAATCAAATGAGCCCTCTCTGAAGTTTATTTGAGCATTCCTTCCATAAGAACCATACATGCCCCCATGGCATAACTTATAACCCTTGCCCCTGAAGACTGTGGGGAGAGTGTCCTGCTCAAACATACAATTTCCGGAACTTTCAACTACGTTGAACAAAATGGCTATATCAAATTTAGATTGGATGTGTCTTGGGAAAAGGTGGGCGTGGAAGGGGTGCCAGTTTCCCTTAGAAGCATTTTCGACTATTGAAAAGGGAACTAAACATTTAAATTTCAATCGAATGAGCACTTTCTGAAGTTTCTACAAAAACATTGTTTATACAAAACCTTATATGCCCCCAGGACATAACTTACAACCCTTGCCCTGAAGGCTGTTGGGAGTTGTCATCCTCAAAAACCTAATTTCCAGAACTTAAAACTACGTTTAATAAAATGGCCATCTCAAAATTTTGATTAGATGTGTTTGGGGGAAAAGGTGGGCGTGAGAGCCCACCTTTTCCCCAATTGAACCAGCCTTTTCCCACAATTTAACCAGCCTTTTTTGAAGTTTCTAAGACAGCACCTTCTATAAAAACCTTATATGCCCCCAAGGCATGACTTAAAAACCTTGCCCTAAGGGTTGTGGGGGAGTGTCCTCCTTAAAAACATATTTTCTATCTGGAAATAAACTACGCTGAACAAAATGGCTATCTCAAAATTTTGATTGGATGTGTTTGGGGAATGATGGGCGTAGGGGGGGACTAGTTGCTCTCCAATCACTTTTAACTATTAAAAAGGGTACTAGCCCTTTGAATTTCCAATCAAATGAGCCTTTTTTGAAGTTTTTACGATAACACCTTCTATAAAAACCTTATATACCCCAGGGCATAACTTAAAACCCTTGCCCTGAGGGTTGAGGGGGAGTGTCCTCCTCAAACATATTTTCTATCCGGATATCAACTACGATGAACAAAATTGTTATCTCAAAATTTTGATTGGATGTGTTTGGTGGAATGATGGCATGGGGGGGGGGACTAGTTGCCCTCCAATCACATTTTGACTAGGAAAAGGGCACTAGACCTTCTCGATTTTCAATCGAATGAGCCTCCTTGAAGTTTCTACGACAACCCCTTCCATATCAAGTGCCTTAGGGGGAAAAAATAATAATAAAACATTGGAGCCGTATGGCCTTTAACTATAGGCAACGCTATAGCGTTGCCTCTGATATGCCCCCAGGGCATAACTTACAACCCTTGCCCTGAGGGCTGTGGGTGAGTTGTCATCCTCAAAAACCTAATTTCCAGATCTTAAAACTACGTTTTATTAATGGCTATCTCAAAATTTTGATTCGATGTTGTTTGGGGAAAAGGTGGGCATGAGAGGGGGGTTAGTTTGCCCTCCAATCACGTTCGACTATTAAAAAGGGCACTAGCCCTTTGAATTTCCAATCGAAAGAGCCTTTTTTGAAGTTTCTATGACAACGCCTTCTATAAAAATCTTATATGCCCCCAGGGCATAACTTAAACCCTTGCCCTGAGGGTTGGGGGAGTGTGCTCCTCAAAAACATCTTTTTCTATCTGGAAATCAACTACGCTGAACAAAATTGTTATCTCAAAATTTTGATTGGATGTGTTTGGGGGAATGATTGGCGTGGGGGGGGGCTCGTTGCCCTTCAATCACTTTCGACTATTAAAAAGGGCACTAGTCCTTTGAATTTCCAATTGAATGAGCCTTTTTTGAAGTTTCTACGACAACGTCTTCTATAAAACCTTATATGCCCCCAAGGCATAACTTATAACCCTTGCCCTGAGGGTTGTGGGGGAGTGTCCTCCTCAAAACTCGATTTCCAATCGAATGAGCGCCCTTTAAAGTTTCTACGACGACTCCTTCCATGTGAAGTGCCTCTGGGGAAAAAAATAAATGAATAATAAGAACAACGCTATAGCGTTGCCTATAGTAAAGGCCATACGGCTCCAATGTTTTATTATTTATTATTATTATTTTTTTCCTAGAGGCACTTCATATGGAAGGGGTCGTCATAGAAACTTCAAAGGAGGCTCATTCGATTGAAAATCGAGTTTTTTGAGGAGGACACTCCCCCACAACCCTCAGGGCAAGGGTTATAAGTTATGCCTTGGGGCATATAAGGTTTTTATAGAAGGTGTTGTCGTAGAAACTTCAAAGCAGACTCATTCGGTTGGAAATTCAAAGGGCTAGTGCCCTTTTTAATAGTCGAAAGTGATTGGAGGGCAACTAGCCCCCCCCCCATGCCCATCATTCCCCCAATACATCCAATTAAAATTTTGAGATAGCAATTTTGTTCACCGTAGTTGATTTCAAGATAGAAAATAAGTTTTTGAGGAGTACTTTCCCCCACAACCCTCAAGGCAAGGGTTTTAATTTATACCCTGGGGGCATATAAGGTTTTAATAGAAGGCGTGGTTGTAGAATGTTCAAAAAGACTCATTTGATTGGAAATTCAAAGGGCTAGTGCCCTTTGGAATAGTTGAAAGTGTTTTGAGGGCAACTAACACCCCTCTCACGCCCACCTTATCCCCAAACACATCCAATCAAAGTTTTGAGACAGCTATTTTATTAAACGTAGTTTTAAATTCTGGAAATTAGGTCTTTTGGGATGACAACTCCCCCACAGCCCTCAGGCAAGGGTTGTAAGTTATGCCCTGGGCAATCAAAATTTTGAAATACTTTTTTTATTCAGAATAGTTGAAAGGCCCAATAACTATTTTTTTGGAGATGCAGTGACCCCCTACAGCCCCTGGGGAAATGTTTTTAAGTTAAAAAATTTTCCAATTGTTTTATTTGTTATTGGAAAGTATGCATACATTTTTCGGGTGCGGAGGGGAGGACAAATTTTCTGCTGGGAGGATTTTGCACATGAAGAATTTTCTCTGGAGAGGGAAATTCCTAGGGGGTAAGCTTTTCAGGGAAAATTTTACAGTGGGTGAATTTGCCAGAATTCCTATACGGATTTTCTTTATATGTCTTGCTTTCTCTTTACCGATTCAATTTTACGCGTGGAGATGTTAAGGGTAATTGTACGGGGTAAATTTTTGCCAAGATTGAATTTTACAGAGGATATTTCTGTGGAGGGGGGGATTTTTCCGTGGAGGTGGATCCAGGTGTCCTCGCGTTATTTAAAAATGATCAGAAATTAAATAAGAAAAACAATTTTTTTCAACTGGAAGAAAGGAGCAACATTAAAACTTAAAACAAACTGAAATTATTGCGTATATGCGAAGGTTACCCCCCTCCTCATTACCTTGCTCTTAACGCTAAAGTTGAAATTTTGTCCCAATTCCTTAAAAATGACTCCTGAAACACAAGGGTTGTTTAATTAGAACGATAAATTACTTTTTTTTAAGTGCCGAAAAACTGTAGCATGAAGAGTGAAGTGTTGAGGACGGGGGAATCCCCTAAGTATACGTAATAATTTATGTTCGTTTTAAGTTTTAATGTTGCTCCTTACTTTCAGTTGAAAAAAAACTTGTTTTTTTTATGTAAGGAAGCTTTGAGACAAACATTTTTCTAAAGGCAATGAAAAAAGTATGTTAATTAAAGTAAAAGTATATAAAAATGAAAGAAGTAAGTAATTACAAAAAATACACAAAACAAGAGCCTACTTACAGAAACTAAGGTATAAGCTCCCAGCATTCAGTTTCGTTGAGCAATGTCGGAGCGTTGGACAGATAGAAGCAACGCTGTAGCGTTGCTTATAGTAAAGGTCATACGGCTCCAATGTTTTATTATTTATTATTAAAAAGATTACATTAAATTTTTAAATTCCAAAAAATTACATTATTAAAATTTACATTAATATCTATTGTATGTTTGTCTGCATTGATTGTTTATTTAATTTCTGTTCGTTTTAAGTTTCATTTATGCTTCAATAGGAAAATACTTTTTTTCGTTTTAAGCTTGATGTTCATATTCAATCTAAGCATTACTCGCTATAAGATCTATTTATTCATTTATATTATTACTTGTTGTATGTTTTTGCTGTGATAGTTTATTTAATTTCTGTTCGTTTTGTGTTTCATTTATTCTTCAATAGTAATTTCTGGTAGTTTTGAATTTGAATTTTCAAAGGTATTTGTATCTGCTGAGCTTAAGTTTAAAATGACCTTTACTTTTCTTTGAAAAACTTAAGTTTCAGAAAGTTTTTTTTTTTAATTAATTTTTGCTCGTTTTTGATTGTAAAAAATTTCAAGTTTTTAAAAATTCCATATTTCAAAATCAAAATTAAAAAAAAAAAATCGTATATTCATCAAAGTAACAAAACTGGTATCAAAGTAACAATATCAAAGTGAAAAAATAGGTTTGTGTCAACCTCGGAGTTTTTATTATCTGATGTTTGAACTATTTTTAACAAAATTGCTATCTCAAAATTTTTATCGGATGGGTTAGGGGAAAAAGGGCGGGGGGGGGACTAGATTAAGCTTCGGTCTCTTTTAATCTTTAAAAGTGAACTAGAACTTTCTATTTTCAATCAAATGAGCCCTCTCTGAAGTTTATACGAGTATCACTTCTAAAAAAAACCATATGTATCCCCATAGTGTAACTTACAACGCCTATCCCTGGGCCCTGAGGGGTTGTGTTGACCTTGAAGTTTTATTATCTGATGATTGAACTATTTTAAACAAAATGGTCACCTGAAATTTTTATTGGATGGGTTTATCCATCCGATACACTCAAAGACGTGGAGGGTGGGAGGGGCTAGTTGCCCTCTGATCTTCTTCACTCTGAGAAAATGAACTACAACTTTGAATTTCCATTCAAATGAACCCTCTCTGAAGTTTATTCGAGAATACCTTCGATAAGAACCATATATGCCCCCAGAGCAACACTTACAACGCCTGCCCCGGCCCTGGGGGGTTGTCGACACAGGAGTTTTTCTTATCTGATCTTTGAACTATTTTTAATGCAATTACCATACGTAAAGGAGTTTTCGTTATATGATCTTTGAACTATTTTTTAACAAAATGGCTACCTCAAATTTTTTATCAGATGTATTTGGGAAAAGGTCTTGGGGGGGGGGCAGTTGCCCTCTGGTTACTTTTGATTCTTAAGAAGAGCACTAGAAATCTCGATTTCCAATCGAATGAGCCCCTTTGAAGTTTATACGACGACCCCTTCTATATGAAGTGCCTCTGGTAAAAAAATAAATAGAGTGTGGGGAGAGGCTAGCTGCCCTCAAATCTTTTTTGACTCTTAAAAAGTGAATTACAACTGTATTCCTAGAGGGCTCATTTGATTGGAAATTTTTTGGTCCCTTAAAAAGGGCACTGGAACTTTTCATTTCCGTTAGAATGAGCCCTCTCTAGACGTTTTAGGCTCACTGGGTTGATACGATCACCCCTGAGGTCAAAAAATAAACACACATCCATAGTGGAAATCGGACAAATTTTTTTAGGCTCGTAGCTTTTGATTGTAAGACTAAACTTAAGGAAACTTATTTATTTAGAATCAGCATAATAAGCCAATTCTTTTGATATGTTTTTGGTGTCAAATTCCGTTTTTTAGAGTTTCGGTTACTATTGAGCCGGATCACTCCTTGCCAACAGTTCGTTACCACAAACTGTTTGATTACCCATCAAAATCCAAACAGAGATCATTGAAATATTCATAAACTTTACAGTTTCATGAAATGTAATAAGACCAATAGAAAAGGTTTTTCACTAAAGTAAGGAGCAAATTTAGAAATTAAAACAAATATGAATTACTCTGTATGCAAGGGGGAGGTCCCCTTTCTCAACACCTTGCTCATTAAACAAAAGTTTCTTAGTGCTTTGAAAAATTTTTTTTTCCAATTGCAAGTTTTCTTTAAAATTTGGAAAAAAGTAAAACTTCACAGTAAAGAGTACGGAGCTAAAAAGGAGACAGCCCTTTTTATATAAAGAATAATCTGTTCAAATAAGTTACAAATCTGTTCCTTGCTTTCAGTTGAAATGTCCTTTTTTATTAATTTCTGATTGTTTTCCAAATCTTACCCAGGCCTTATCAAGATATATTTTGGGGTACCAGTCCCTTAAATCCCTGGTTTGTTGCTTTTAAAATGTGTAAATCAATGATTATACATTACTTACTACCGCCCTACGTTTTAATCTGCAAGTTCAATTTTGGATAAAATTTGAATATACTTAAAAAATTTGCGATGAATAGTAGTTTTGGTAAAAGTCCTTGTTAATATTACTACTAAGAAATTTCGATTGGATGAAAAGGAGTATTAATGTTTGTATGGATTGAAATTCTGTGATGCTTTGATCTTCTACATAACTGACGCCATCACAGCCTCTAAAATAGCATTTGTTGTTGAGATACACTACCTACATTTGTTTAAATACATCAAAGTACTTCATATAAATAGAAAAAGAAAAATATTACCATTTAAAATTGCTGAAAACTATGTTCCTAGGAGTATTTACCACCCCAAAGAAATTTTCTGGCGGGGCTGACGATGACCTGCCTTGCCTTTTCCACCTCTCTGCTGGTAAAAATGGGAATGTAACATTTGAGCTGTACAGAGAAACTTTTTAAGTAATTCCTACTCCCCCTACATCTTTCAACATTTATCTGAAACTTCATGGAAATTAAGCAGCTTGTCCATTAAAATTCACTTTTTTAGGAATCTGCCCTACCCCTACCTAAACAATGACTCGCCCCCTCTCATTATAGCTGATATGAAATAACAGATAACCAAAATTATCCCAATTTCATTACAACTAAAGTGAATCAACTTGGTTGAATCCAGTACTGCCACCTTGTGGCATTATTTCTTTTTCAACTGGGAAGCCTAAGATATAGTTATTGATACTTTAAAATCAATTAGCTCCTCAGAGTTTTAAATTGATTACACATTCGTCCTTTTCGGGGTAAAGTCGTAGTTTGGTGCCCTAAAATGGCAGAAAACAAGACTTTCCCCCTGTCCAAATTGTTTGGTCACTTAAAAAAGAGCTATAAATTGACGTTTAAATTAACTCCCTCCCAATTATCTTGGACCTTCGGTTTGATGCAATTGCTTTTGGGAAAAAAAACAAAACAAATAAACATGCATCGACGGTGTTTCTTCTGAAAAAAAAAATACAAAATTCCACATTTTGAAGATTCGCTTGGCTTTTGGGGGTGTTTCTCCTTTTTTCGAAAATAAGGCAAATTTTCTCAGATTTTTGGTTTTGGGTGGGTAACAATAAACTGAAAGAATTTTATATATTTAGAATCAGCATAAAAAAGCAATACTGCTGGTGTAGCATAGTCATGAGAATTCTATTTTTAGCTTTGGTGAATATTGGTCCAAGTCACCAAATCACAAACTATTTGATAAAATTCTCTTGTGACGAAATTTTTTTTGAACCTGTGCATTTTATTTAGTTGAATATGACAATAAAAAGTAAGGGGGTCAATTTGACAGCTGGATATTAAGTTTATATTTTGTTTTTCTTTCGCTATTCTTTTTTTTTAATGTCTGAATGTATAAAGGATTTAAGTTCAAGGCAAGAAATATCCTATTATAAACGAGATACATTTTACATGGCCGTTATAAAATCAAAACGTAGAATGGTTCGGTAAACTATTCTAAGGCGTAGGAAATCGCATAAGGACAAGTCTGCATCTGTTATAATCTACGGAAGCAATAAATCTTTCTGTAATTTTGGTTTGAGTTTGACTTTCATTTAAGATAAAATACATAATGAATAAAGACATTACTGATGAAATAAATTGATCTCTGCCAGGAATCCTTGTCGTTAAAAATTTACTGTATTTTGTTTCATTTTGCATGCCATTTAATTGCTTTTTTTATTTGAGAGTTTTATTTCTAAAAATATTAAAAAAAACTTATTCCTACCAAAAAAAATCTTGAAATATATTCCCTGTCACCCAACCACCACTCCTATTTTGGCGCTGCCCCCCGCCCCCTGGGGGGATTATAATCCCTTTATAATCCCCCCCCCACAATAAAAATACTGTGGCTAAGCCCCTGTTTATAATATATATTTTTGTTGGTTTTTATAGTTAGAAAATTTGTCTCGTTGTTAACTTAATTTTACTAAAAAACAATGTTTTAAATGTGTTACAGTCTTAATAAGTACACATATTTTTTGTAATAACAAAAGTCCTTGCATAAGAGGAATTTTTATTTCCACAATGAACACCACCTTTACCGTTAGAACTGATAAGCTCTTCAAAAAATAGTTCTTGCTTTTATGTTCCACAAATTTGTTGCTAATGCTAAATAATGAATTTAAAAAAAATTATCCCAAGGAAGAAAATGCCTATAGATGTATTGGTACTTATGAACTATCTGGTACACGACGCTATATACTGTATAGGGAAATGCTAAGGGAAACCAGTCAAACGGGTAACAAAACTATGCTAAATCATATGTCAATAAAAGGTTAAGAGGGTTTAGCTTTCTTTTGAAAGCATAGTTGGCTTTAGGAACTCAAATTCTTAATGTTAAAATTTTTACGTCTTCTACGGGTTAGTTTTTCTTATCTTCCAATCTTAAAACTACCAAAAATCATCATCAACAAATAAATGAAACCTAAAACGAACAGAAATCGCAAAACGTAACCTAATAAAACTCAAAAGAAGATAAACTCCTATGCCATCTCAAGAATAGAAAACAATTTGCACTTTACTAAAAAAGAAAAAGAATAATTGTGGATTGTCAGTTTAATATAAATATTCTGATATTTATTCCTTAAATTCTCAATAGTAATTTAAATAAATATTCACTTTGATGCTCAGATTTTGTCAATGTTATCCGATGTATCTGACAACAGATGTTCATAAAGAATTTATTCACTCTGATGCTTATATTTTGTCAATTTTCTCTGCTTTAACCAATAACAGATGTTAATAAATAATTTAATCAACCGGATACTTTGATTTGGCCATTTCATCGGACATATCCAACAAAAGATGTTGATAAAGAATTTATTCAATCTGAGTAGAGGTGAGTAGAGTAGAGTATTTCTATTTACAACACATACTTAAATGAAAGTCACAAAAGAGCGCACACTCTTTGCGCCGAAAATATAGTGGCTGAAATCCAGGTGCGATTTATTTCAAAGGGTCAAGAAATTTAGTATTGGCAAGGGCTGGTTTTAATTCTACAGCGTTGGAACATTTTAATCTGGCTAAACCTAGTTTTGGAGTGGAAGTTTATTTTGAATTTAATTTGCTAATTAAAGTAATTAAATTTACTAATTAAAAATATTGCCAACGAAAATAAACAGTCATTTTTTTACTAAATTTTACTAAAACCATAATAAACAAAATGCTTAACTTGTCGTAAGATGTTTCTTCACTAGTCTTAGAAAATGTCGCTTGTTGCTGCATTCTCGAACTGATGCTGGAATTGAGTTCAGATTTTTGGCCCAGTGTGACGATGCTGAATCCCACTCTCGATGTTGGGCATATTTCTCAAAAAAGTCTGAACGATGAGTAGTAGGATAATTATGAAATTGTGAATTAGTTGTAAAAATACAGGAAAAATTTGCAGGTTAATTACTATATTTGATAATCGTGACAAATACTAGAGATAGAAATTAAATGAAGTTGATCCAAAGAATAAATTCCTGAAGTCCCACAAAGGTGTCAAACTGAAGATCTGCAATCAACATTAAAAACAATCCTCATTGCTTTATTCTGAAGTATTTTGAGAGATTTGAATACAGCCGAAAAGATAGAAGCCCAAACCAAAATGCAATAGAGAAAATATGGGTGGACGAAAAAATAATTAATAGATTTTAGAATAGTTTTAGGAAAGAAATGACGAAGACGAGTTAGCATGCCAATATTTCGGGAAACTTTTAACGATCGTGTTTTTACATATTCATGAAACGACAAATTTTCATCTAAAATAATCAAAAGATATTTAAACTGATCTACCCGTTTTAATTAAAGACCTTTCAAGACTTGACTTGACTTTTATTTTCAACTAATAATACATCATACTTAACTGGTACTTACAACACATTTTTTGAATAACATTATCAACAAACGTAGAAATGGTAAGAACGTATGACGTTTTATTAAGCCACTATTGTGACTTGAGCAGCGTCACACAATCTTTTATGTGAAAATTTTTCTGTGAAAACACAGAAGTTATCTGACACTACTGATCCAGGTCACGAAAATAGCATAATTTGGAACTTTTTTTAATTAAGAGCTAGCAAATTCCTTGAATACCAATAAGATATAGTTAGTAACGCACTTTCAAGGTTCTGGAAAAGAACTGATTGGTCCCAGCGAGAAGCAAAAACTACTATATAATGAGTAAATATAATAATTTTACAAAGAGGCAAAACATCTGGCAAATCGTTAATAAAAAGGAGAAATAGAATAGACACAAGGACAGAGCCCTTAGGTACTCCGTAATTAATCAAAAAAGTTTCAGAACGGAGATCACCAGGTTTATCAACACATTCAAGTCGTCTCCGAGAAAGGTAAGTTTAAAAAAAAATAAAACAGCTTGTGTTGAAAACCCATAAGACTTAAGTTTAGAGAGAAGCAACGAATGATTTATGGTGTCAGACACCTTACCGACATCAAGAAAAATTGCCAAAGCATGTTGACCATCCTCTAGTTAATCATTTATATTTAGTAAAAGTTCGTGAATTGCCAGTTCTGTTGACTTTCCTTTTATAAAACCATATTGAGACGTATGTAAAGTCTTACTATCAAATAAATATTTTTTGTAATTAACTATTTGCAACTTTTTCCAAAATATTGCTGAAAACCAAAGGTAGAGAAATTCCACTATAATCTGAACGGTCAGTTGAACTTCCAGCTTTAGGTAATGCTATAACATTTACGTTTTTAAAAACTTCGGAAAAAATCCATGCATAAGTGATAGATTAAAAATATGTGCCGACAAAGATGAAATGCTTGACGCTACTTTCTTTATGGTTTGAGCTGAAAATCCAAATTCGTCCGTAGAAAAACTCCGTTTAAGCTTCGGAATAGGTTTTTCAATCTCATGAGGCGCAAACTCAGAAAAAAAAATGAATTTTCTACATATTGCTCATTACCTAGAACAAAAGGGGAATTAAGTTGTATATACATAGTCGATGCATGTCTAAAACCAATATTACTGAAATAATCTCCAAAAGCATTTAAAATTTCATTCGGCTCTTTAACATTTTCACCATTTAAAACAAGGCAATTAACACTATTAATTTTACGACTATGAGAACGTATATTTTCATTTATCAATTGCCATATTTTTTTCATATCTGGTTTTTGCTCCAAAAATTTATCTTTATAATTTTATCCTCCCATGTCTGATAATTGAATTTAGTTTATTCCTACAAACTCTGTATTCTTCAAACGACTCAGGTGTCTGTAATTTTAGATACTTATTAAACTTTCTATTTTTATGTTTTAGTTATGTCAAAATACTTTCAGTAACACATGGGTCAAACTTCTGCACAAACTTTCCATGTCAAACTCGTGTTGAAGAAGCCTGATCCCACAGTCAAATCATTTGATGAATAAAATCTGACAACGCAGACTTTGCGTCATCTGAGCTATAAACCGAACTCCAATCATAGTCACCTATGAACTGACATAGGACTTTACAATCAATACATGTATAACGCGTTTTTGAACTATCCATTATTGAATCTCGATGTTGTTCATTACTATTTTTTTATTTTAAAGAATACTCACCGGAAAATGATCTGACATATCAGACAAAATTACCGACGATTTTTCAGCATTAAATAAATCAGGAGAAATAGATATATTATATAATAATGAAGCTGTGTTAGCTCTAACTTTTGTCGGCAGAGAAATACTTTGAAGAAAACTAGAACACAACATCATACTTAAAGCTCCTCATTATTTCCAACATCGAGATTCAAAATATCAAATTTAAAATAACCCGAGATAATAACCCGTTTTTCAACGCTTCCAGGTTTTTCAACAGTGGTTCAAAAAATTCAAAAAATCTTTTAGGGTTACTCGATGGAGGTCGATAAACAGACCCGAAAATGAATGGATCACAGCCCAAAGGTCCAACTTCAACAAAAATAGTCTCACATAACCCTTCATCAAACACAGACAAATAACTGAGAACTCGAAAAGACCAGGCATCACAAATATACAGCATCTGACCTCTCGCATTCTGACACCTTATACACAAATAAACTTCATCCCGGGCATATCTAATATTGTAAAGGGTGTATTAGCAGACAAAAGGTTTCGCAAACGCCAACAATGTCTATAGGAATAGATGCAAGCAAGAGCTTCAGTTCATTAAATGCACTTTGTGACCCCTGGGCATTAACATGTAAAGATCGGATCAGAAATCACAATTTTTTGTTTTGTCAGATAGAAAATCACCAAAAGAATAATCACATTCAGGTAGATTATTTACATAATGCATATCTTTATCACTTCCGGTGGCTGAATTTAGAATGACATCTAATTTCAAACGATAATCAAGGAAACACTGAAAACGATCCATAAGCAAAAAAGAAAAGAAAAATTTACCACTTCTTAGTTTAAACGACAGTTTCATATGACACACTGCGAATCTGAATTACGTCAGAATCGTTTTACACGGAATGATTTACGAACCGCACTTGACATAAACCACACCTCGCATGGTCCATTCATTTTTCAATTCAAACTTATTGCGCGCAAGCTTGTAGATTTCTTGCCTTTCCCTGGTTAGAGCCTCATTTACATAGATTCAGGAACTTTTGAATATTTGCGATTGCGCAGGATCTAAACTGCAGATGCCTCAGTATAAAATGTAAGTTCAATCGGAGTTTTGATTTCCGAGGCAGCTCCCAAACACCTTGCTCCCTTGATAACGGATTTATCAAGATTGAGTCCCGTTTCACTGCTAAGTCGAACTAATACTTTCTCACCAAGGTGAGGCAAATCCTGAGCAGGAGAGTATATCCCAGATACAATGACCTTAGTCAGAAGAGAAGACTGGTTTATATCATCCAGCTTAGTTTGAAGCTTTTGGAGCTCTGCGCAATTTTCAACAATTCGTGCCCGCAAATCACCAAGTGATTACTCAATCAGTTCAAATTTAAACCTTGAATTGAAGATCAATCGTCTCAAAGACAGCTTGCGTAACAGTATTAAGAAATCTATCTAAATCTGCGTCACCGAAGAACTCCCTAATCTACTGCACTGGCCTTCTACTCTCCTACAAATTTCATCCTTAATGCCGTCACAAAAGCTTACAATTTTGACTGCATAAAGTTCCCCGACTCTGATAAATCCTTGGCTAAACCTTCCGGGTCCTCCGTATAAAGCCTCTTCGCTCGCTGAACATTTTTCTGCCATCTTTTAGCATTTCTTAATGTTTCTCTGCACTCGCCAATATATTCCCGACGTCACTATTTTAATCGTCAGTTCCGTAACAGCAAACTTAATAATTACTTCCATCATCTTTGACAGATATCATCAGCGTAATTTTGTATGGCCGAGGATTGTAATATTTAAATTTAGCAAATGCCCGGCAACTGCATAGCTTCGGGAAACAATAAAATGCAAAAAGCAAAATCTCTCTCGTTCGATACTTCCACAAACCTTGTGTGTATGAATATGTAGCAGCGACGGAGGACAGTGGGCGGGATAAAAAAAGTTGAGCTGATAACAGTCAATGGAAAATTTACCAAGTATCTAGGTAAAAACATTCAAAAAATAAAATATAACTGTCTCGTGTTAACTAGTCAATGACTGAATATCCGGAGTATCCGACAAAAGATGTCGATACAGAATTTATTCACTCTGACACTTAGATTTTTTTAGTGTTATCCTACATATCTGACAAATGATATTGATTAAGAATTCATTCACTCTTATACTTAGATTTGGTCAATTTTACTCAACATATCTGACAAAAATCTTGATAAGGAATTTATTCACTCTGATACTTAGATTTTGTCAATTTCATCCGCATTAACCGACAACAGATGGAGATAAGGAATCTATTCAATGTAATACTTAGATTTAGTCATTTTTTATCTGACGTATTCAACAAAAGATGTTGATACAGAATTTATTCATTCTGATATTTAGATTATGTCAATTTTATTCGACGTATCCAACAAATGATGATAATAAAGGATTTACTCACTTTGATACATATATTTTGTCAATGTTATCTGAACTATCCGACAAAAGATGTTGATAAAGAATTTATTCACTCTGATACTTAGATTATGTCAATATTATCTGAAGTATCCACCAAAAGATGTAGGTAAGGAATTTGTTTACTCTGATACTTAGATTCTGTCAACGTTATCCAACGAAAGATGTTCATAGAGAAATTGTTCACTCTGACACTTAGATTTTGTCATTGTTCTACGACGTATCCGAGAAGAGATGTTGATAAAGAATTTATTTACTCTGATACTTAGATTATTACAATATTATTCGACGTATCCGACAAATAATGTTAATAAAGAATTTTCTCACTCCGATACTTAGATTTTGTCAGCGTTATGCAACGAAAAATACTGATAAAGAATTTATTTACTCTGACAATTAAATTTTGTCAATGTTATCCGAAATATCCGAAAACAGACAGATGTTGATAAAGAATTTTTTCACTCTGTTACTTAGATTTTGTCAATGTTATCCGAAGTATCTGAAAAAAGATACATTTAAAGAATTTATTCACTCTGATACTTATATTTGTCAATGTTATCAGACGTATCTGACAAATGATGTTGATAAATAATGTCGATAAGGACTTTATTCCCTCTGATACTTAAATTTTGTCAATTTTATATGATGTATCTGACAAAATGTGTTGATAAAGAAACTATTTAATCTGATACTTAGATTTTTTCAATTTTATCCGATGTATCCGACAAAAGATGTTGATAAAGAATATATTCAATCTGATACATAGATTTTGTCAGTTTTATTCGACATATCTGACAAAATATGTTGATAAAGAATTTATTCACTCTGATAGTTATATTTTGTCAATTTTATCTGACATATCTGAAAAAAGATGTTGAAAAAGAATTTATTCACTCTGATACTTAGTTTTTGTGAATGTTATCCGACGTATCTGATAAAAAGTATTGATAAGGAATTTATTCCCTCTGATACTTTGATTTAGTGGATTTTATCTTCCTTGGCCAACAACAGGTGTTGATAAAGGATTTATTCAAACTGAAACTTAGATTTTTTCATTGTTTTCCGACGTATTTGAGAAAAGATGTTGATAAAGATTTTGTTCACTCTGATACTTATATTTTGTCAATGTTATCAGACGTATCCGATAAATGATGTTTATAAAGAATGTTAATAAAGACTTTATTCAATCTGATACTTAAATTTTGTCAATGTTATCCGACGTATCTGACAAACAATGTCGATAAAAAATTTATTCACTCTGATACTTGCATTTTGTTAATGTTATCCAATATATCTGACAATAGATGTTGATAAAGAATTTATTAACTCTGTCACTTAGATTTTGTCAATGTTATGTGATGTATTTGATGAAAGATGTTGATAAAGATGTTGATACTTATATTTTTTTATTTTTATCCGACTTCTTCGAGAAAAGATGTTGATAAAGAATTTATTCACTCTGGTAATGGGACTGTGTCAATGTTATCAGATGTATCTGACAAAAGATGTTGATAAATAATTTATTCACTCTGATGCTTAGATTTTGTCAATGTTATCCGATGTATCCGACAATGGATGTTGATTAAGATTTATGCACTCAGGGACTTTGTCAATGTTATCTGACTTATCTGACAAATAATGTTGATAAAGAATTTATTTAGTCTGATACTTAGATTTTGTCAATGTTTTCCGACGCATCTGACAAAAGATGTTGATAAAGAATTCATTCACTCGGATACTTAGATTTATCAATGTTATCCAGCGGGTCCCACAAAAGATGTTGATAAGGAATATATTCAATCTGATATTTATATTTTTTCATTGTTTACTGACACATTTGAGAAATGATGTTGATAAAAAAAATTTTCACTCTGATATTTAGATTGTGTCAATATTATCCGACGTGTCCGACAAAGATGTTGATAAAGAATACATTCAATCTTATACTTATATTTTGTCAATTTTATCCAACGTGTCTGACAAAAGATGTTGATAAAGAATTTATTCACAAAATATGTTGATAAATAATCTATTCAATCGGATACTTAGATTTTGTCAATGTTATCTGATGTATCCAAAAAAGTATGTTGATGAAGAAATTATTCACTCTGATACTTAGGTTTAGTCAAAGTTATAGGATGTATTTGACAAAAGACATTGATAAAAAATTTATTCACTCTGATGCTTAGGTTTTGTCAATGTTATCCAACAAATCCGACAAAACTTGTTGATAAAGAATTTATTCACTGGGATACATAGATTTTGTCAATGTTAAATGATGTATCCGACAAAGCATGTTGATAAAGAATTTATTCACTCAGATACCTACATTTTCTCAATGTTATCCGACGTATCTGATAGAATATGTTGATACAGAATTTATTCACTCTTATACTTAGATTTTGTCAATGTTATCCAAAGTATCCGACAAAAGAAGTTGATAAAGAATTTATTCATTCGGATACTTAGATTTTGTCAATAGGGAATGATGTATCCGACAAAGCATGTTTATAAAGAATTCACTTACTCTGATACTTAGATGTTGTCAATGTTATCCGATGTATCCAAAAGAAGATGTTGATAAAGGATTTATTCACTTGGATACTTAGATTTTTTCAATATTATCAGATGTATCTGACAAAATATGTTGATAAAGAATGATGATTAGGAATTTATTCATTCCGATACTTATATTTTGTCAAAGTTATAAGACGTATCCGACAAATGATGTTGATTGAGAATGTCGATAAAGAATTCATTCACTATGATACTTAGATTTTGTCAATGTTATCTGACGTATCTGACAAAAGATGTTAATAAAGAAGTTATTTACTCTGATAATTAAGATTTTGTCAATGTTATACGACGTATTCGACAACATATTTTTACATAGAATTTATTCAATCTGATACTTTAGTTTTGTCATTGTTTTCCGACGTATCCGAAAAAAGATGTTGTAAAGAATTTATTCAATCTGACACTTAGACTATGTCAATATTATCCGAAGTATCCGACAAAAGATGCTGATAAAGAGTTTATTCACTCGGATACATAGATTTTGTCAATGTTAAATTATGTATCCGACAAAGCTTGTTGATAAAGAATTTATTCATTCTGATACTTAGGTTTTGTCAATGTCATCCGACGTATCCGACAAAAGAGGTTGATAAAGAATTTATTCACTCAAATACTTAGGTTTTGTCAATGTTAAATGATGTATCTGACAAAGCACGTTGATAAAAAGTTTAATCACTCTGATACTTAGATTTTGTCATTGTTATCTGATGTATACGACAAAGGATGGTGATAAAAAATTTATTCACTCAGATATAGACATTTTTTCAATGTTATCCGACGTATCTGACAAAAGATATAGATAAAGATTATATTCATTCTGATATTTAGATTCTGTCAATGTTATCAAACGTATCCGCCAAAAGAAGTTGATAAAGAATTTATTCATTCGAATACTTAGATTTTGTCAATGTGAATGATGTATCCGACAAAGCATGGTGATAAAGAACATACTGACTCTGATACTTAGATTTTGACAACACTGACTCTGATACTTAGACTTTATTCGTTGTATTTGATAAAACATGTTGATAAATAATTTATTCATTCGGATGCTTAGATTTTGTCAATATTATCATATTATCATATGTATCCGACAAGTGATGTTGACAAAGAATGTATCAATAATTTATTCACTCCGATACTTAGATTTTGTCAAAGTTTTCAGACTATCTGACAAATGATGTTGATAAAGAATGTCGATAAAGATTGTTTTTCAATGTTATCCGACGTATATGACAAAAGATGTTGATAAAGAAGTTATTTACTCTGAAAATGGATATTTTGTCATCGTTATCCAACGTGTCCGACAAAAGATGTTAATAGAGAATTTATTCAATCTGAAACTTAGATTTTGTCTGTTTTATCCGAAGTATCGGACAAAAGATGTTAATAAGGAATTTATTCACTCCGATATTTAGATTTTGTCAATGTTATCTGATGTATCCGACAAAGCATGTTGATCAAGAATTTATTCACTTTGATGCTTACATTTGGTCAATGTTATCCAACGTATTTGACAAAAAATGTTGATAAAAAAATAATTCACTCTGATACTTAGGTTTGGTCAATGTTATCCGACAAAAGATGTTGATAAAGAATTTATTCACTCAGATACTTAGATCTTGTCAATGTTAAATGATATATCCGATCATGTCAATGTTGATAAAGAATTTATTCACTCTGATACTTAGATTCTGTCAATGATACCCGATGTATCCGACAAAAGATGTTGATAAAGAATTTATTAACTCAGATACTTAGATCTTGTCAATGTTAAATGATATATTCGATCATGTCAATGTTGATAAAGAGTTTACTCACTCCAATGCTTATATTTTGACAATGTTATCCAACGTATTCAACAAAAGAAGTTGATAAAGAATTTATTCATTCGGATACTTAGATTTTGTTAATGTGAAATGATGTATCCGACAAAGCATGTTGATAAAGAATTCACTGACTCTGATACTTAGATTTTGTCAATGTTATCCGATGTATCCGACGATAGATGTTGATAAAGAATTTATTCACTCGGATGCCTAGATTTTGTCAATGTTAAATGATGTATCTGACAAAACATGTTGATAAAGAATTTGTTCTCCCAGATACTTAGATTTTGTCAATGTTATCCAACGTATCTGACAAAAGATGTTGATAAATAATTTATTCACTCTGATACTTAGATTTTGTCAATATTATCAGATTTATCCAACAAATGATGTTGATAAAGAATGTTGATGAAGAATTTATTCACTCCGATACTTATATTTTGCCAAAGTTATCAGACGTATCCGACAATATTATGCGACGTATACGAAAAAAGTTGTTGATAAAGATTTAATTTAATCTGACAATTATATTTTTTCAATGTGATTTCGAAATTTCTGATACTTAGATTTTGTCAATTTAATCTTACGTTTCCGACAAAAGATGTTGATTAACAATTTATTTACTTTTATACTTAGATTTTGTCAATGTTTTCCGAAGTATCCGACAAAAGACGTTGATAAAGATTTTATTATTATTTAACTTATGCTTAGGTTTTGTCAATTTTATCCTATGTATCCAATGAAAGATGTTGAAAAAGAAATTATTCAATCTGATGCTTAAATTTTGTCAATAATATCCAACGTATCCGACAAAAGGTGATGATAAAAAGTTTATTCACTCTGATACTTAGATTTTGTCAACGTTATCCAACGTATCCGGAAAAAGATGTTTATAAAGATGTTATTCATTCTAATACTTACATTTTGTCAATTTAATCCGACTTATCTGACAAAAACGGTTGATAAAGGATTTGTTCAATATGTTGCTTATATTTTGTCAATGTTATCTGACGTACCCGACAAAATATGTTGGTAAACCATTTGTTCACTCTGATACTTAAATATTTATTTAAAGTTGTCGATAAAAAATTTGACAATCTAGATTTTGTCAATTTTATCTTACGTTTCCGACAAAAGACGTTGATAAAATTTTTTAGCTCTGATACTTAGATTTTGTCAATGTTATTAGTATTATCCGGCATAAGATGTTGATAAAGAACTGATTCACTCAGATACTTAGATTTTGTCAATTTTACCTGACGTATCTGACAAAAGTTTTTAATAAGAAATTACTCTGATGCTTTGTCGATTTTGTCGATGTTATCCGATACATCCAACCAAAGATATTGATATAGAATGTATTCAAGCTGAAACTTAGATTTTGACAATTTTTATCCTACGTATCCAACAAAAGATATTGATAAAGAATTTATGCACTCTGATGCTTAGATTTTGTGAATGTTATCTGAAGTATACGACAAAAGATGTTAATAAGAATTTATTCACTCTGATACTAATATTTTGTGAATATGATCCCACGTGTCCGACCAAAGATATTTATAAGGAATTAATTCACCCTGATACTTAGATTCTGTCAATGTTATTAGACGTATCTGACAAAAGATGTTGATAAAAAGTTTATTTACTCTAATACTTAGATTTTTTCAATTTTATCCTACAATAGATATTGATAAAGAATTTATTCACTGTGATACTTAGATTGTGTCAATGTTTTCTGACAAAAGATTTGAAAAAAGATGTTGATAAGGAATTTATTCAGTCTGATACTGAGATTCTGTCAATGTTATCTGACGTATCTGACCAGAGACATTTATAAGGAATTAATTCACTCTGATGCTTAGATTTTGTCAATGATATCCGAAGTATCTGACAAAAGATGTTGATATAAAACTTATTCACTCTAATACTTAAATTTTGTCAATGTTATCCAAAAATAGATGTTGATAAAGAGTGTATTCACTTTTATACATCGATTTTGTCAATGTTATCTGAAATATCCGAAAAAAGATGTTGATAAAGAATTTATTCACTCTGATACTTTGCTTTTGTCAATGTCATCCGACGTATCCGACAAAAGATGTTGATAAAGAGTTCATTCACTCTGATACTTAGATTTTATCAATGTTATCTGACGTACCTGACAAAAGATGCTGATAAAGAATCTATTCAATCTGATACTTAGATTTTGTCAATGTTATCCCATGTATCAGACAAATGATGTTCATGAAGAATTTATTCACTCTGATAATAATATATTCTTAATGGTATCTGATGTATCCGACAAAAGATGTTGATAAAGAACTTATTCAATCTTATACTTAGATTTTGTCTATGTTATCCGACAAAAGATGTTGATAAAGAATTTATTCACTCTGATACTTAGATTTTGTCAGTATTATCTGACGTATCTGACCAAAGTTTTTTTTTTCTTGAGCTTGTGGTAACCAATTTGGCCAAATAGGGCGCATTTGCACAATTTGGGTTTTTTTTAAATGATTGTACATTGAACATTTCAAATTGGTGCATTGCACCGATTTTATGCATGCCAAAAAGATTCGGTGCAAAGATGGTAAATTTCGCTTTCACAATAACAATGACAAAAATCAAAATCTATAAACTTTAGTTAATATTAACAACTTCCATTACCAATTTCAGGAGTCTGTCAATAAAGACAGATGGAATTTTCCGTGCCCCATTGGGATTTTGTTATCGAAAAGTAAATGAACTTAAAGACTGACTGAAACCGGTTGATAGTGATCCTAATTCAGCATACTGCCGAAAATGTAAATCCTCTTTAAGGGCTCATTTGGCTGACCTTAAGCTTCATGCAAAAGGAATGAAGCAAAAAAAGGAGATGTGAAGATTATTACCACCAGATAGAACAGCTACACTAGAGGGAGTTGGTAAGTACACTTTCACTTGCCAAATTGATAAAGTAATATTGCAGTCCTAAAGGGTCAACACATATCTACATATCCTTTTTTAACGATTTCTGGTTGAATACAGTTGGTTTAGAACAAGCTTTGTTTTGTTACTTATATATTTGAATGTTTACAGGGAGTTGTTTATAATTGCTATTTACGGTATTATTATATTTATTTATATTTCTTTTTATGTTGACTATCGGTCAGAGAAGCTGAAAAGGATCAACACTGCTTTTCCAATTCTAGGACTCATAGAAATTTTGAGCACTACTGTAGCAGCTTTGATAAATGCGCTTTGTGATTTCCATAAGATAAGAGGGATCAAAGTAAAGAAATGGGTAGGGTTAGGCACTAATGAAGCGATTAATATGGTTGCCATTCACAATTCCTTATATGCACGACTCCGTGAAAAAACGGAAAACCTAGAACTTGCACTGTCTAAATGTAGTTGCTGTTCTCTCTATCATTGCACATTAAAAGCTGGATTAGAGCTACAGTCATATTTTGACTGTATGCTTCTGCGAACTTATACCTGGTTTTCGATGTGCCCTATGAGTCATGTAGCTTACCAGCATATTTTAACCCTACTTAATGAGAGAGCTAAAGATAGGAAAATGGTACAGCTCTCGTCCGCTCACTGTCTTTCATTACATAGAGTGGTAGTAAAGATGCTTGGTTCATATCTTGAACTATCTTCACATTTTGAGCAAGCAAGTATCACTGAGTGACTTTAAACGGTTAGAGTCTTCAACGTAATATACAAAAACAAAACAAATAAATTATTCTTGCTATTTTTGAATCTGATTCTAGGTGATTTTCAGATAACCAACTTGCTTTTCCAAAAACCTTCTACTGGCCATTTTTAACTACTACAAGAAGACGAACCTTTTATTCGTCTCGATCATCTCGATTACTCCCACCCCTTTATATACTAATTTAGGGTATAGGGACATTCACCACATGGCCACATGGCTAAAGGTCATTTGTGATGCAAATGGATGTTACATTTAGATTGAGGATGCAATTCTACAATATATTTACACATTAGGGGTGTGGGGGTATATATTCTGTGAATATATAGGCTCTAAGACAGCACTATGCTTCAGTGCCTAACCCTGCCCATTTCTTTACTTTGATCCCTATTTTCTTAAGGAAATCACAAAGCGTATTATCAAAGCTACTACAATAGCGCTCAAAATTTCTATGAGTCCTAGAAATAGAAAGCAGTGTTGATCCTTTTCAGCTTTTCTGACCGATACCCCCACCCCCACATTAGGGGGGTGGGGGTAATTTTTTTCTGATGTAAATGAAAAAAAGTTTAAACTTTCCCCCATCCCCTAAATATATACCTTGTGCAAATATATACCCTGAATTGGTATATATAGGGATTGGGACTAAAATTCATTTCCGACAAAAATGATTATTATATTTGTAAAAAGCATAAAAAAGGCATCGACTGGTATATTCACTTTAGTTGTAACTCAATAATATGATTCGGTAAATATTTACCGGTAAAGGCTCTCCCCCTGCAAAATATGTTAACTAAGATTATTCTACACATTATGGAGTAGGAATTGTTTTCTTAATATGTTTCCTTTTGTCCAGCTGGACTCTTATCATAAAACAGTGGTTGGCCAGTAGGCTAATTTAAAGATTTTTATATTACGCTGTCAAGTTAGCCATCTGGTGTTATCCCATCTGGGAGGTTAGGTTTTTTTTCATCTTCATAAAAACTATTAGAAGGGAAATGTCTTTTTTTCCTGTGTTCAAATATTTTCATATGTTTGCTAAAGTTTATTTGAGATTCCTTCTAAAAATTGAGTTTGAGAAGATAATCGTTTTAATAAATGAAGTTCCTGTAATGATGGTAATCTCTAGTTAGTAAAATAAATAGTTTTTTGCTGGAAGTTCATCATAAAAAAAACTGTATAGCTCAAAACAATGCTAGAATCATCTGAAGTTTTGCCTTGATGGCAATTTCTTGTTTGTCAGGCACTGAAAACTACCAATAGCAGTAAACTAGGCTACAGTCTACTCAGACAGTAAATTACTGTCTAATATATAGAGCTGCACAACACAACAGAAGGTTTGACACATTTAAGGTTCCGGAGTGCTTTATTAGTGCCAGGACAGCATCCTGTAAGGATATGGCAAGAAAAGGCCATTCAACAGAGACAAGGCTTACTAGGCTGGGTGTTACTTGCAAGTCATTTCTAGTAGAATATTTTCTCACAACAAGAAATGGTAAGACACCTGTTGTCCTTTTAAGTTCTATTCTTGCATGTGCAAACAGACAACTGTTGCCAAACTCAGTCAAGTCTGTAAGAAGTGATTTGAACAAACATGACAGTTGTTTACCTAGTTGTGAAAATTTGCAGCAGGTTGTTGTTTCTCTTTCTCCAATGGTTGTGACTGACCCCCCACTGGACAAAAATAGTCTAGCAACAGACTCATAATGGAGTCTAAAAAAAGAGACATTTCCAGGTGGAGTTGGCTTCTGTGCTGCACAAGTGCACTCCTACCCTCAACCAATCAGAAGTAGCTCCATGCTTTTCAGGGTAAAAAAAATATTCTGCTTCCTGTAACTTAAATGAATTGATATTGTCAGCCTATGCAGCAACATCTGTAATTTTAATAAAAATAAATAAATAAGAATTGAGGGACAAGCAACAGCAGTAGGTTTATTTCAAGGAAAACAGAAGAAAAAAGAACCAAGCAGAGAAAAGTAGAAAAAAATAAAAGGAAAAAGGATTGTGAAACTCCTTTTGAATATCTTCGTATATTAAAAATCAAAGCTTGATGGTGTGCATTCAGCATTAGCCCAAGCTACCTAGTTGGTTATTAATATCCTTTTGTAGTCCTATATATAAAATTTAGCTTAAAATAGCCAACTAGTCAGCTATCAATAAAGCTTCTAATACACAGTAGAATTAGCTAACTAGTTTGCTATTAAAGTCACAGCTATATACACATGTTTGAATTTGTCAACCAGTTGGCTATTAGATCTCACATATATATGCGATTCAGCCTGAATTAGCCAGCCAAGCAAACTGTATAGGCTATACTCTATAGAATTAGCGATCAAGTTGGCTATTAACATTCTACGTAGGGTAAAAGTACTGATGATTTGACAGTTTTTATAAAAAAAAACAAATTTTCTACTCCAAAAGTCCTAATTTAAAGACTTTTGTTTGAAAAGGGTTTCAGTATGTAGGAAAAACGTCTAGGAATCTAATTTTTTGATGAAAAGTTTCAAGTTTTATCTGAAAAGGGTACAAAACTCTGATTTTCCAAAATTAGAGTATTTTCAAATACAAATTCAACACAATAAAATAGATACCTGTTTTTGACGCAAATCAGAACCAAATTTGACATGTGTCAAAATACTTGGGGAATACCTGTGAGCAGAACCTGGTGTATTCGACATGTATATTATTGTTTCTTTGTTTTTCTTCAACTTCATTTAATGTTTAAAAGTATGCAACACTATTCAAAAAGTAGAAGTAATAAAACTTACAAAATTGTTTCAAGTATGTAGTATTTAGTATAACAAAATTGGTTAATCATAAGCAGTGTGATATTGTGACCTAGATCACATAAATCTTCTTTTTTCTGACTTGCATATATATGCAGCTCGGAATTTTTTTTTTTTTTTTGAAGTGCTGCATATATGCCACAGGAATAGCATCTCTGAAAGCTATCTGAAATGGGTAAGAGTTTATTTTAGCAAACTACAAATTATAATTGATTTGAAGAGCCCATTAATTTAGATTTTTTCTTTCCCGTCATTTGACCATGATTGAGTCAGAGGGGTTGGGGATATGGAATAACTTGCATTCATCTTGCCGTCTCCAGATAATATGTTGACTATTTGGCTAATATCAAGATGGATATCTACCACCAAGCTATATAAAAATGTATAGTTTATTTAAAGAGACAAAATTAAAAAAAAACTCATGGGGGGTTGACAAGTTAGCAGAATGTAGTTTTGGGGAAGATAGCTATAAAAGGGTATCAACACCAGGATTATCTGCCAGAAAGAGCAAGTATGTTTAGTAAAATTTATTCATACAAACATTGTTATGGAACACTAATTTAAACAATAAGCCATCTATACCTACTGAGACCCTTGCATTAATTGATGTAGAATATGAAATTTGAGGGTCTCAGCTCTTTCCAAAAAGAACCTGTCAGAGGATCTCAGAACCTTTAGAGGGGCAATATTAGCAAACAGGATGTTTTAAAGTAAAAGAATCCTAGTATTAAGTGACCCGGATAATGTAACTTTTACTGGTTTTCGACCAGCAGGCCATGAAATGGCTACATTGTGCACAACAGTAATCAGTGAGTGTTCTGCCATCCAAACAATATGGTACACAAATGGGGCTCCCTGGTTCTACTTTACCCTTTTAAGAAATATTCTGACAATAGTTAGGCATTTCTGCTAAGCAAAAACCTTTACATAAGAAACTGAGTACATGAACAGTGTAAAAATAAATTTTCCACAATCTAAAGGTCACTGTAACACCTGAGGGATTGTTAGAAGGGCTGCATACTAGTTTAATTTTTGTTCAATAGAACTACCCAACAGCTGTGATGTCAGTGACTGGAGAAAACATAGCATCAGGTATTTGACAGTGGTAAGGAAAAAAAGCCAACTAACATAAACGTGTTTTTACAACAAGAGCATGCTTTAATACTTTTAAACAAGCCTCCCCGATAAAACAGTTTTCTTCTCTCCAGTCTAAAATGAGAAATAATGCAATCAGGCTCAAGCTATTTGGTCGAAAAATGATTGCAACATAAGAGTCAATTTAGCCTTCAAATTATACTTTAAGTAGCACAATATGGCAAAAGGAGGTTAAAAATTTTTACAGAAAAACTTAAATGATGGTTTAAAAGCTTGCTTGTTACAGGTGATGGAAGCAGCTTGGATCACAGGCTAATTTGGATCTCTTGCAATTACCATTGACCTTAGTTCCTCCAGTGCTTCCAGAGGCACAAAGGTAACTCGGATCACAGGCTAATTTGGATCTCTTGCAATTACCGTTGACCTTAAATCCTCCAGTGCCTCCAGAGGCACAAAAGGCATCAGCAAGTATTTTCGTCAGCAAATTTTTATTCTTTATCAGAGATTGTGCAAAGAAATAATAAAAAACAATCGATTCTGATGACAAGTTTATGGTTCATTTGGAGTGCATTAAACCTACAATAGCAATATGTGATCATATCCAGAACCTCGGGGAATTTATTTTCGGTTTTTTGCCATACAAAAACTTTAACTTTGATCAACTTAATCTCTTAATCTCTGATCAACTTTAACTTTGATCAAATTTTAATCTCTGATAAACCAAGCGTAAAAATGGCCTATTGTGCTTTGATGAATTCCAAGCCGATTTCTCATTTCGATCCAGAGAAAAAGAGCTAAACCTAAAAAGATGAAGTTAAAATGAGGTCGAGACTCAATTTATCATGAGTTGAAATCTAAAGATTAATTGAAAAAAAAACTAAGGTCTTTTAAGAAAAAATATATAATTTGTTTAGCTCCGGAAATGGAAAAAAAACACCATAGGCAATGATACCAATGAGTCAATTGGTAGTGAGACGGAAAAGTAGAACTTTTTTTTTATGGTCAAGTGGCTACTTTTAGTTCACACATGTATAGTGCCGATATAATGCATATGTTTCTGTTTTGAAAGTCATTTTCCTTGTAAAATCTGAAGTTGTAATGATGATGACTCCAAATAATTTGAAGAATTCAATACTTTCGGTATACCAAAAAAACGCCAAATCTTGAATCATTCAGGGGAAAGAATTCACCTTATTGGTAATATGTTTGTGTTTAAATAATGAAGACTTGCGTAAACCTATTTGCCAAAAGGTAGCACCGTGATTAACCCAAAGTGTTGAGAGTGGCCATTTTGTTCCCCTTGGCAATATTACCGTCATGATTTTTTTTGCACTTGTGGTCAACAGTGTGGCTATATAGGGCGCATTTGCACTATTTGGGTGTTTTTTTTTTGAAGTGATTGCACATTGAACTTTTCAAATTGGTGCACTGCGCCGATTTTGTGTATGTCAAAAAAATTCGGCGCAAAGTGGGTGAATTTCGCTTTCACAACAACAATGACAACACTCAAAATCTGTAAAATTTAGTTTTTATTAACAAAAAAGCCGTATCCTGGGGGGTTTACCCAGTTTGAACCCCCTCCGAAATTTTTGAACGAGTTGAAAATTAGTCTAAAAAATACCTGTAAAGACAAAACCTTAGCAGAAAAAAAATATGCTCCCACACTAAATCCTATTGCATTTTGTGGGTAAACGGGACTGATCAGCTTACGCAATTAGGCAACCGTAGGTAACCCCATGTTCACCTGACCTTGCATAGTAAATAAGGGCTAATATGCACTATTATCCTATTGCATTTTGTGGCATACAAAAATCCTTTTGCAATTTTGTGGGTAAACGGTTGTGATTAGCTTACCCAATTAGGTAACCCCATGTTCGCCTTACTATGCAAGGTCAGACCTTGCATAGTAAATTAGGATTAATGGGGGCTCGAGGTAAAAAAGGATTAAATTAGGTAAATTAGGAGGAAAAATTAGGTCAGAAATTGCATAGTAAATTAGGATTAATGGGGGCTCGAGGTAAATGTTATATGAGAGTGCAAGATTGTCAGTTCTGTTAAGTTTAATTTCGGACTTGGATTGGATAAGAGAAGAGCGATTTTCAATATGAAGAGGAAGTGTGACATTTGGTCGTTTTCGCGCCCAAATTGACCAGGGATGTTTCTGACAGTGGCGTTAGCGGGACGTCTGTGGAGCATTCATCTACACCTATGGATCTGAAGGGTACTGGAGCCATCGTTGAAGCTTCTGAATCACGCACACTGGAACCAATTACGACGCAACATGCACTTGCACCAACCCAGTCTTTGTCGTTGTTTGCAAATGAAATCGGTCGTTTTGTCAACAAATCATCCAGTCTCGATGCAAATTCTAAAATTCGTTTGCTGAAGAGCCCTTGGACTCCAGATATCTCCTACATTTTTCCAGTATCCGGAAAACGGAAGATAAAGTTTAGGTTAACTTTGCTCGCTCGTTTCAGTTGGTTGTCCTACTCTCCGTCTGAGGACGCTGCTTTTTCCAGGTTTTGCATTCTGTTCTCGTCAGAGAAAGCTGGCAAAGGCTGCCACCAGCGCTTGGGGAATCTAGTCACTAAACCATTCAGGAACTGGAAGGATGCGGTAGAGTGCTTCACAGCTCACCAACAAGCAGAGTTTTATAGAAACTGCATCGTATCGGCTGAAAACTTCATTTCTGTCTCGGAAAAAAAGGCAGGACAATATCGTGCACCAAAAAGACGCAGCGGGGAAAGCGCAGGTTCAAGAAACTCGTCAGAAGTTGCGACCAATTGTTGAGACGGTGATATCTTGTGGGTGGAAACAGCTTAAACCTCGTGATACCAACGATTTCGGCCCCATTTCGGTCTCAGATCCAGAACCATCTCACAATGATGGCAACTTCCGAGCACTACTGCGGCTGAGGGCGAGACACGGAGACGAGGTTCTGAAGAAAAATCTTCTTTCTGCAGCCGGAAATACCACATAACTTTCTCCCATCATCCAGAATGGTATTACCGTCGCATCTGGGGAGCTTCTTCTGCTGTCTATTGTGAAAAGAGTAAACGCAAGTCAATGCTTTAGGTGTTTGCCGATGAAACGGTGGATGTTTCGAATACTGAGCAGCTGCCTGTTTACGTCCGCTACACTTTCAAAGAGAACCTGCATGAGGACTTCCTTGGTTAGACCCCAGTTTCTGATTTGACTGGGCAAGGTCTGGCTTCATCAATCCTGCGATTTCTAAAAAGCCTTGGTCTTAATCTGAACAAGATGGTTGGTCAAGGATATGACGGTGCAGCAGCGATGAGTGGGCATCTTAGGGGTGTCCAGGCTATTATACGTAAAAAGTTTCCGAAGGCACTTTACGTCCAATGTAGTGCACACAGTCTCAACTTGGTCATCTCTTCTGTATGCTCTATTTTGGCGTTTAAGTATTTCTTTGGTGTCTTGTCATAAGTCTGCAGTTTTCACAATACTTCCCCACTCAGGACACAGAAACTAAAAGAGAAGATCAACGAAATACTACCGGATTCGAGGAAGCATACTTGAACTGAACTCTGCAAAACGAAATGGGTGGAGCACCACGATTCATTCGTGCGTTTTCTTGACCTATACCGACCAATCCTGCGATCCCTGGAAGCTCTTGAAGAGAACAGAAATGCAGAAACTTCTGCAAAAGTTGCGCAGTTGCTGGACACGATGAACCAGTCCCAATTTGTTGTGTGTCTCCGTGTTGTCAAAAAGCTTTTCTGCCTTACGCTTCCACTGTGCAAGACTCTTCAGTCAGTTGACTGTGATTTGGCAGCTGCATGTAGGCACGTGGAAACTGTCCTTTCAAAACAAAGAAAATGCAAGCAATGTTGCTACTGCTTTAACATCTATTTTTGACGAAGCTCAGCGTTTTGCCAGCGACTTAGGACTGGAGATGACTCGTGCAAGGACGAGAGGTGGCTGGAGTATGCATTCAGACGATGCAGAACTTCTAAACCACTATAGAACCTCACTCTTTATTCCTTTCCTGGACCACTTCACTTCCGAGCTGAAACAACGATTTGCGCTTCACCAGAAACTGCTGTCAAATCTCAGCATCCTTGCTCCTGCCAAAATTGTTTCTGTCGATCTAAAGGCATTAAACCTGGAGTCATTGGTTGAATTGTATGGCGATATTCTTCCGAAGCCAGACTGTCTGAAGCAAGAAATTGAGCTATGGCGCATTAAGTGGGAGAATGTTCAGGTATCAGAGAGGCCTACTTGTGCTGTGTCTTCGCTTCAGGCATGCGACGCCGCCTTTTTTCCAAATGTTTCTCATCTTCTTGCTGTTCTTGCGAAGTTACCTGTTAGCACTGCTACTCCGGAAAAAAGTTTCTCAACGCTCAGAAGGCTCAAAACCTGGCTGAGAAATTCAACAGGAGAAGAACAATTGAGTGGCTTAGCCTTCCTTGCAGTCCACAGGGACGTTGAAATCTGCCCTGAAAAGGTCAGTGACATTTTTCCAGGGAAGAAAAATCGTCGCCTGGATTTCGTTTTATAGATATTCGCCCTTACTTTTAGCTAAAAAGAAACGACAAAAAAAAAACTAAAAAATATATAGACTACATCTATTATTTGGCCTCTTTTTGCGTTATCTTTTTTTCCTGTTTCCAAAAAAAAACAAAAAAATTAGCTTGTACTATTTAACTGTATGTAAATACTTTTCTTGTTTTTGCGTTACTAAAAAAAAAAAAAAAAAAAAAAAAAAAAAAAAAAAAAAAAAAAAAAAAAAAAAAAAAGCCCCTTAAAGATACGAAAGTATGCCTAGTGGACGCGTCCTCGTTCGCAAGGGACTGACTAACTGTATCGAGCTAACGTAATGTTGCTTGAAGATGTTAGACAAAGTCCACCGGAAAACTTCGGGTAACCCCCCTCCCGAACAAAAATCCCGGATACGGCCCTGATTAACAACTTCCATTACCAATTTCAGGAATCTTTCAATGAAGACATGGAATTTTCTGTAACTTATTGGGATTTTGTTATCATGTTTCAGCTTCCACGGTAGAGAAGACGACCAAAACTTTAAATTATCAAAGCGTGCATTATCGTTAGTGTGAAAAATTAAATATGGGAAAGTGGTCAAATTAAAAAAATTAAAAAAAAAAGTGGGAAAAGCTAAATGAACTTAAATACTTGCTTAAACCGGTTGATAGCGACCCTAATTCAGCATATTGCCCAATATGTAAATCCTCTATAAGGGCTCATTTGGCTGACCTTAATTGTCATGCAGAAGGAATGAAGCACAAAAAAACAGAGATGTGAAGATTATTGCCACCAGATTGAGCTGCTACACTAGAGGGAGTTGGTAGGTACACTTTCACTTGCGAGATTGGTAATGAAATTTTGAGTCCTAAAGGGTTAACACATATCTAAATATCCTTTTTAAGGATTTCTGGTTGAATACAATTGGCTTAAAACAAGCTTAGTTTTATTGCCCATAAATTTGATTGTTTATAAGGAGTTGTTTATAGTTGCTATTTATATTATTTATAATTATTATATCTATTTGTATTTTTATTTATGTTGGCTGTTGGTCAGAGAAGCTGAAAAGCATCAACACTCCTTTTCTATTTCTAAGTCTCATAGCAATTTTGAGCACTACTGTAGTAGCTTTGATAAATGCGCTTTCTAATTTAATTGAGGAAATAGGGGTTAAGTAAAGAAATGCGTAGTGTTAGGCACTGATGGAGCGAGCAATGTGGTTGCCATTCACAATTCTTTATATGCACAACTCCTTGAAAATACGGGAAACCTAAATCTTGCACTGTTTAAATGTAATTGCTGTTCTCTCCGTCTTTGAACATCAAAAGCTGGATTAGAGCTACCGTCATCTTTTGTCTGTATGCTTCCGCGAACTTATACGTGGTTTTTGATGAGCCCTATGAGCCATGTTGCTTACCAGTGTATTTACACCCTACTTAATGAGGGAGCTAAAGATAGGAACATGGTACAGCTCTCGTCCCCTCACTGTCTTTCATCACATAGACTGGTAGGAAAGGTGCTTGGTTCTTATCTTTAACTATCTTCGCATTTTGCGTGAGCAAGTATCATTGAGTGATTTTAAACGACCAACGTAAGTCCTCTACGTAATGCACAAAGACAAAATAAATAAACTATACTGACTATTTTTGAAGCTGATTCTAGGCGATTTTCATATAGCCAACTTGCTCTTCCAAAAAAAATCTACTTGCCATTTTTATCTGCTACAAGAAGACGAGTCTTTTATCCTCATCTTATTGAGACGAGTCTTGCATAAGAACAGCGGTTCAATCGATATCAGTCTTGAAGCTGGCCTTGATTAAATTTACCTGCCTATCGCTAAAGTTTATTTTGGACTTTTGGATCAAACTTCCCTTAACAACTCACCATAGTTGAGTTTAGATAAAAGACAAAATTTTACGAAGGTGTCATAGCTTTCTGAGAGCACTGGTCTCTGAGGCATTGAAAAGACTACCCCATAACCTCACGCCTTTAAAGAAGATCAAAGTTTTCTCTCCTCAACTTTGTCTGAATGCTGCTCTGCGTCTACGCTTTCAACAGATGCCCCTTTTTTTTAAAGGACGTGACCTTGGTGAACTAGAAAGTCAGTGTCAAAACTTGCTTTAGGTGAACTGGATAGAGGTATTTCAAGCTGAGGTCCCAGTGAACGCAAAATCATTCTGGTTTGGTGTTAGCAATTACAAAAAAATGCTGAATCCTGCGATTTCGTTCAACATAGCTCAAGAAGCTCTTTCAGTCTTAAACTTACCGATCAGCAGCCTTTTCGTCAATAATTGAATAAAGTCAAGCACAAAATACAAAACAGGATACAGCTGAAAAGGCTTAACTCTATTGTGACCACACGACGTTGGCAAAATTACCAGTGAAAATGCAGCAGGAATCTCGACCCCACTCTCACTATGCTGAATATATTTACGAATGGCATGTATAATGAGGGAAAAAAGCAACCAATGAGAATGAAAATGAAGAAGAAATTCTTGAGGAAACTTTTGATGATATTGAAGAAAGGTTCGATGTTTACTAGAAGTTAAACTTGTGTGTTTTTTTCCCTCTTTGATAATAATCTTGAATACTAGTCATAGATAGATATCATATTTGATTAAAATTGTGCAAAACTAATGGATATTTCATTAAAAAGTAAATACAAATAAAGTGACGATCAGTAGCCTACTGTTAAACGACCATACGATAGTTGTCATCCGACAAAAAAATGCCATCCCATAGTTATTTTTGTCAAATGTACCTTCACCTTTTTTGTTTTTGTATAACTTAATTTATATTGTAAGGGCAATGCACACAGAGTACCTATATCTTTTTTAGTTCTTTAATCACAATTTCCATTGTCGATACCGAAGAATTCTGTATAACGTCCAAAAAGTACTGTAAAAAACCCCCTTGGATTTTGGGAAGTATTTTCCTGTTAGATGTTCTTTATTTCCTACTGTTATTTAATTCTCTTGTTTCATCATTGAATTATTTATTTAATTCGTGTACCAGAGAACTGTGAAAAATATCTTTATTGCCAAACGAGAGACTGAGAGCAGAAAATTTCGACCACAAAAGTGCGTGTAAGCTGTCAAAAATACTTTACCGTTTCAAATTTTGGAATCTTGTGCCGGAATCTTTCAGTGAAGAGTAACTTTTATGAATTTTGAGTTCTAGCTTTCTGGAATGCAAACTGAACACAATTTGCATCCATCCGGTAACATTTTCTTGGACTTCCTAGTTGTTCTGCTATTGTTTTTTTTGCACTTATACCTGCACAATCTAATTTCCCCAGAGTTTTGAACGCAACCCAAAAATTTTTTTAGCAAAAATATACTGGGCCTGATTTTTGCTTCCCTTGCTGCGCAGACACCTGGCCACATTGGTGTAGTGTTGCCACCCTTAGTAAAGTCTTATTAAATTTGGTAATAACAGACCCGAGTTAGTAAATGTAGTAAATCAGGGTAAAATTTAGTAAATCAGGGTAAAATTTAGTAAATTAAAAAAATTTAGTAAGTTTTTACAAAATTTACCAGAAAAAAAAATGTTTAATGGTCCTTGTGCCAAGTTTCATTCTGTTGAACAAAATTTGAACATTTTTTGTTGTCTGAATTAATTATTTTTATTCTAAGGCTTCAGTTTCAATCCCTCTCACATATCATCACCATCATTATATCGCGTGAATCTTTGAAAACTTGAAGTGTTGATTCAAACCTGAAGCATTTTCAATTTAAACCGCAAGGATTTCAAAAATTGATACGAGAGTTAAAATTCTGGAATTGGAGATATAGAATGCCTAATTTCTGTTTAAATTATTCTTATCATTTGTTGTCAGGAAAGAAATAGGGCATTTCATTTAAAATTTGCAAGACAGGGACTCTCAGTGAGGACAAATGATTAACTGTAGGATATAAAATCTTTTGCTTCAAGTTTTCAATGTTTCTGTGAGGCAGGTGACTAGAATGACATTTCATAAGTTTTGAAGGATAGATTTTGAAAATCGATTTTGTGCTCTAGAAGAAATGAACATTCAACCTGGCCCCCAAGGGGGTCATGGTGCAGGTGGAAGTGGTACAGGTCAAGGACAATCATTTTTGCAAATGACCCCACAGTTTTATGGAGCTAATAATAATGCAAGTCAGAACCAAATGATAGTTCCATGGTCCCATGATGTGCCAGTAAGCTGGCAACCAGGTTCATATAACCCAAATGCATTTTATGGTCAACAACAAATTGTCCAGCAGGTGCAAAGAGCACCAGTTCAGTTAGTGGGAAGTGGTTTTTATCCACCAAATTATAATGTGCCAGGGATACAGCCCATTCCTTTAGCTAATAGTTACTCTGTGTTAAGTGAGGAAGGAAGTTACCCACCATTACCATCTGAGAGTGATGAAGATATGAGACCTTTCAATCCTTGTGTAGTAGAAGGGTTGATTCAAGAAGACCTGCAAATGCCAAAACTGGGACTGAACCCCAGCCTAGGACGTAAAAGGAGAGACATTTCTCCAAATAGTGAAATTGCCCCACAACAAGCTAAGAGGCAAAATGCACACCAAAACCAATCAATACCATCTCAGAAAGTGTCCTTTAAAAATCAAACCATTGATATACCACAGACCGAATTATTATCTTCAATGATTGATGTTTACAGTAAGTGATGAAAATAAACAACTGCCTGATGATTACCAAATAGTGAAATCTCTGAAAGAAGTACTGAAATCTAGAAAATTTGAATTTGAAGTAAACAGAGTAAGAGACAAAATGACAGTATACCTCATGGATGAAGAATCATCAAAAGTTGTCCAACAAATGATCATTGTTGCTGGAGTGAACGTTACTGGAAGTGTTAAGCAGAGATTAAGCCGAGGGATCATAAAAGGAGTCCAACTAAGCATGATAGATGAAGAGATTTTAGAGTGTATGGAGTCACCTATTAAAGTAAAAGAAGTTCACCGGCAAAAATGGTACAACAAAGAAACAAAAAAGCTATCTGACAGTTACGCAATAATGGTGGTTTTTGAAGGTAATTGTCTTCCCCCAAGTGTGTGGTTTTGTGGAAGAAAAAGAGAAGTCCAGGTGTATAACAGGAGATTATTACAGTGCCAGAAGTGTCAAAAATATGGCCATAAACAGGATGTTTGTAGAGCTCAAGCTCATACATGCCTAAGATGCTCAGGAAATCATTCATCTGATATGTGCCATCTCAAAAACACTGATAGTACCTCAAGGCCCAAATCATATATAAGTGCCAATTGCAAAGGCAATCATTCTTCTACATCATTTGCTTGCCCTGTTAGAATCCAGAATAGAGAAATTCTACAAGTGGCAGAGAAATATCACATGGGTTTTAAGAGAGCCCAAGTAACCTATAGAAGCTACGCAGATGTGGCAAACAAAAAACTTACTATGAGTACCCCTTATTTCAATCAACTTCATAATGAAATTACAATAAATATGAAGCAAGAAATTGAACAGAAGGCAGCAAAATCCCTAATAATTGGATTACTTCTAAGACCAGAAATGCTTAAATTGAGTGAACTATCATTAATAGAACGTATAAGTAAATCATGTACCCTTGTGCATGAATTGCAGCTTGGACAGCTAAACAAAGATGAAATTAGAAGTGTTTGTTTAATTAATGAGACAGCAGCACAACAATATGGACCTTAAAATATTATCATGGAACTCACAATCAGTGAGGAATGAGAAGAAAGATCTTGTTGTTGAATTTTGCCATAAAAATTGTATTGATGTCTTATGTCTCCAAGAAACCTGGCTAAAACCCTATATAAATATGAGTTTCCAGGGATACAATATTTTGAGGAAAGACAAAATTGAAACAGGAAGAGGCGGGGTGTTGATAGGTATTAGCAAAAAATACCACTACACCGAAGTGCATATTGAATTAGGTGACAATTATGAAGAGTATGTTGAAATAGTTGGATGCAAGCTCCATTTGGGAAATGGCAAAATCCTCAATGTTATAAATGTTTACAACTCGAATGGGAATAATAAAGACATTGGTGGCATTATAAATGAACTACTTGATAAAATACCAAATGCAGAACAGGTGGTTTTAATAGGGGATTTTAATGCCCATAGTAAAGTCTGATGTAATTGTGATTTTATTAATGCTTCAGGTAAAAGCCTTGAAGATATGTTACTGGAAAATAATATATGCTTAATTACACCAAAAGGGCTTCCAACCCGAAAAAATCGTATCACAGGAGTTTCCACCACTATAGACTTGACTTTCACTAGCCCAGATCTAGTGGCATCAGCAACTGTGTCAACCTTAGTAAATACATCTTTGTTTAGTGACCATGCCCCAATTTTATTAAATGTTTGTGATGGTCGGTTTGAGATTTCTGATAAATTTGAGACAAACAAGATTACTAAGTTTCAAATCAAGAAGGCAGATTGGAGAAAGTTTAAAGAACTTCTTGAACAAAAAGACATTTTGGCTGTAGTAGAAAGGGAGCAACATGTTGATGACAAAGTGAAGGTTTTCCAGAACAGCATAATTGAAGCAGCAACAAAATCTGTTCCACTGAAGGCCAAATATAAAGGACAAAGGAATTCATGTATATGGTGGAACAAAGATTGTGATGCAGCTAAAAAGAAATATCTAAGAAGAAAAAATGAGTATGAACAAGCAACAACAATATACAACTATATTGAGGTGAAAAGAGCGTATGCAACATTTAAGAGAGCGATTTCACAGGCCAAGAAAAAGAGCTGGGAAGAGTTTATTGAAAATTTGGATTTCCGGAAACCAGTAAGTAAGGTCTATGTTTTCATCAAACAAATGCAAAGCAAACCCCCACCAAGAAAATCCAACCCCCTGTAGTGTACAATAATCAGTTACTATTGACAGATCAAGATAAGGCGAATGCAAGTGCTAATTATCTAAATAAGACCATAGGAAATACTGATCCAAATGCTACAGAAGTGGCCAGAATGACAGCTAAAGTTAAAAGAATGGCAAATCAGGATTTGCAGAGCCCTTATAATCAGCCATTTACTAATGTTGAAATTGACAGTGTAATAAGAAATCTCCCTATTACCTCACCAGGGGAAGATAAGATTTATCCACAGTTTGTTCAAGCTTTGCCAAAGCAGTGGATTATGGTGTTGCTTTCCATCATCAATTTGGCTTGGAATGATGGATATTTTCCAAGTGTATGGAAAAGGGGCCAAGCAATTATGATCCCAAAACCAGGAAAGGACAATTCAAAACTGGAAGACCAGCGGTTCATAACTTTGCTCCCAGTTTTAGGGAAAGTATATGAACGACTTGTTAAGAAAAGACTTAACTATGAAGTAGAAAAAAGGGGCGGTCTTAAAGATATTTAATGCGGCTTCAGGAAAAACAAAAGTACCATAGAAAATTTGCTTTGCTTTAAACAGGATGCTTTATATGCTCTCCAGAATGGACTTGTAATGATTGCAGTTTTCCTCGACGTCAAGGGCGCGTTTGATAACATTGTACATAGACAAATATTGTCAGGAATAATTGAGGCTGGAATTAGAGGTAGAATGTTGCTGCTAAGTAAAAATTATCTTGAGGACCGAGTAGTGACAGTGAGAGTAGGAAATACAATGTCAACAGCCCTAGTAAGAGGAAGAAGGGGAGTACCTCAAGGGTCAGCCTTAGGACCTGATTTTTACAATATGGGAGAGTATAATATCCCTATTGGAGAAGGAGATTCAAACGCGGGAATTTTCGCTGATGATAACACTTTGTGGGTTACGGCAAGGACATTGGAAGAGGGAATCAAAGCTATTTCAGAAGTATTAGTGCAAGTTGAAAACTGGGCGACTGATATTGATCTCAAATTTTCAACACATAAAACAAAAGCCATGTTAATAACTCGGAAGAAAATGAAAGTTACCCCAATAATTAGATTTTATGGCCAGCAGATCGAGTTTGTGAGTGAAACAAAGTTCCTGGGTGTGAATATAGAGAAAAATTTGAATTGGAAACCACATATTGAAATGACCAAGGCTGCTTGCGTTAAAAGGCTGAATCTTATGAAGATGCTTACAACTGTTAGCTGGGGGCAAAAACCCAGTTTTATGATGGAGTTTTATATAAAATATATTAGGTCTAAGATAGAATATGCTTCCGTGATTTATTCCTCAGGCAGTGACACAACCCTAGCAAAGTTGAATTCCGTACAGAACACAACTATACGCATTGCCTTTGCAGCTAGAAAGACTACCCCTATTGTGTTTTTAATGTCAGAGTCAGGACTTGAAAGCCTGGAAACCAGGAGAAAGGTAAATGTCCTGAAATATATCAAAAAATTGTGGACAGCAGATAATACAAACCCAGTTAGATCAAGAATAGTTAAACCAGGAAAAATTGTTACATCAAATAAGTTTAAAAAGAGAAACCAGGAAAATATCTTTGAAATGTCTTGCCGCATCAGTGAACAGTTTGGAGTGACACTAAAAATGACAGATAGGTTAAAAGTTCCAGAAATTGCATTACCTGCTCCTTGGGAGACAATTAAGCTACATTGCAATCTTAAGTTTGAAACGAATGGATACCATGATTCCAGGATAAACTTTAAATTAATGATGGCAGAGAAATACAGGGGATTCCTTGATATTTATACAGACGGATCTAAGAAAAGTAACCCAATTTCTGCAGTAGGGGCTGCCTTTGTCATTCCATTGATACAAGTGTCAAAGTCATTTAAACTGCATTCAGAGGCAACAATCTTCCAGGCTGAAGTAATAGCCATAAAGGAAGCAATTGTATTTGCCAAAGAAAATCTTAGCAACCAAAGAAACATTGTATTGTTGTCAGATTCAAAAAGTGCATTGGATGCACTCGCCAATTTTGATCATAATGGGAAAATTTCAAGAGAAGTTGTATTGTGCTACACGGAAATAGTATCATTAATGTCAACAGCAAACATATGTCTTCAGTGGATCCCAGCCCATGTTCAGATTTTGGGGAATGAGAGTGCCGACACAGCTGCTAAAATGGCATGCAAAACAATAAATGTATTTACTAGTGGTTCAACTCCTAGATCTGCAATGAATTAGATCAATTGATACAATCAGTAAGAACGTATGATTTTGAGGATAGCAGAAATCAATCCGGAAATTGGTTTGTTACCCGAAAAGTAGCAAGAAAGTTTGAGAGGCATGTGTACCAAGGATTAAATAGGAAAGAGGGAAGATTAGCATTTCGTCTTAGATCAGGCCATGCAGATACAAAATTATACAGGGCAAAGTTTTATGGAGAGTCAAGTAACTGTGAGTTTTGTGACAAAGAAGAAAGTCTGGTACATCTTCTTATAGATTGTGATAAGTACACTCTCCAAAGACAGCATATCAAGGCCTTTTTTCATGAAAGAAGAAAACAGTTGAGTGTAAATTTGATTTTGGGAGGATTTGCAAATGATAGTGACAATATACAAATCCTAAAGCTGGTTGTACAGTTTATAACTGCCATTGGGTGAGATAGGACAATGTGATGGGAAGAATAATTATGATTAATGAATGTGACAGAGCAGATTATTGATGATTGACTAACTAAAGTGGGATCCAGATTTATTGAAAGAAGACCCAAGTGACCGAGCAGTCAAGAGGGGTCTTTAATTCGTTCATCATCTTCATCATCATCAACCTGAAGCATTTTGGTCGCAAGGTCCTTGAAGACGTGAGGTGACCTCAAATCAATTCAACTCAACCTGAAGCATTTTTATTGAGTAATCAATTCTGCAGTCATAAGGTATTTTTAAAGATAGTTTTGAAAACAATAATATTTGTGTTGAGAAATTATGGTAAAGTTCTACGAAATCATATTATTGAGTTATGACTAAAGTGAATACACCATTCGATGCCTTTTTTATGCTGCTTACGAATATAATAAGCATTTCTATCGGAAATGAATTTCAGCCCCCCCTCCCCCCTATATAGGCAATACCTAACCTAACCCAACCTAACCCTGAATTGGCATATATAGGGGGGGGGGCTGAAATTAATTTCTGATAGAAATGCTTATTATATTTGTAATCAGCATAAAAAAAGGCATCAAATGGTGTATTCACTTTAGTCCTAACTCAATAATATGATTTCGTAGAACTTTACCAAAATTATTATTATACTTGGAAAGAGCATAAAAAAGGCATTGAGTGGTATGTTTATTTCATTTATAAGTTAATAATATGAACTGCAAAAAATTTACCTGTGTTTTTTTTTCTAATGGGTGGTCAAAAAATCACAGATAAATTCTACTTTAGCTACTTTTGGTTATATTTGAAAGGGCTTAGTATAGTAAAATTAAACTCCCCCTCCCTAATGTGCAAATATATACCCTGAATTGGTATATATAGGGGGGTTAAAATTCCTTTCCTATGCAAATGCATGTTAAATATGGAGTTGGGATGCAATTCTTACTATAGAAAAGTGTATTTTTTAGCTACCTGAATAGTCTGTTAATATAAATCTTCCACACATTGCGTGTCTTGATGTGCCTAGGCCTATGTCATGTCATCTGGGAGGTTAGATTTTTTTCATCTTCATGGAAACTATTGGAAGGGAAATTTCTTTTTTCTCCTGTGTTCAAAGTTTTTCTAATGTTTGCTAAAGTTTATTTGTGATTCCTTCTAGAAATTGATTTTGAGAAGATAATCATTTTAATAAATAAAGTTACTGTAATGCTGGTAACCTCTAGTTAGTAAAATAAACATTCTTGTGCTGGATGTTCATCATAAAAAAAGTGTATAGCTCAAAGCAATGCTTGAATCATCTGAAGTTTTGCCTTGATGGTAATTTCTTGTTTGTCAAACACCAAAAACTACCAATAGCAGTAAACTACAGTCTACTCAGACAGTACATTACTGTCTAATATACAGAGCTGTACAATACAACAGAAGGATTGATGCATTCAAGGTTCTTGAGTGCTTCATTGGTGCCAGGACAGCATCCTGTAAGGAGATGGCAAGAAAAACCCATCAAGTACATACAAGGCTTACTAGGCAGGGTGTCACTTGCAATCTGTTTCTAGTAGAATATTGTCTCCCTGAAGATAATGCAGAAATGGTAAGACAACTGTTTCCCTTATACTTCTTGCAGGTGCAAACAGACAACTGTTGCCCAACTCAGTCAAGTGTGCAACAAGTGATTTGAAGAAAACATGACAGTTGTTTACCAAGTGGTGAAAATTTGCAGCAGGTTATTGTTTTTTCTTCTCTAATAGTCGTGACTGATCCCCACTGGACAAAAATAGTCTAGTAACAGACTTATAGGGGAGTCTTGAAAAAGAGACGCTTCAAGGTGGAGTTGGCTTCTGTACAGTACAAGTACACTCCTACCCTCAATCAGTAAGAAGTTACTCCATGCTTTTCAGGGCAAAGAAATATTCTGCTTCCTGTAACTCCAATGAATTGATGATGTCAGCCTATGCAGCAACATCTGTAATTTTAATAGAAAAAAACAAATTAAATATGAGGGACAAGCAACAGCAGTAGGTATATTTCAAGGAAAACAGAAGAAAAAAGAACCAAGCAGAGAAAAGTAGAAAAAAAAATAAAAAGATAAAGGATTGTGAAACTCCTTTTGAATGTCTTCCTATAGTAAAATTCAAAGCTTGATGGTGTGCATGCAGCATTAGCCTAAGCTAACTAGTTGGTAATTAATATCCTTGTGTAGTCCTATATATAAACTTTAGCTTAAAATAGCCAACTAGTCAGCTATCAATAAGGCTTTTATTACAGAGTAGACTTAGCTAACTAGTTTGCCATTGAAGTCACAGCTATATACACATGTTTAAATTAGTCAACCAGTGGCTATTAGATCTTACATATATATGAATTTCAGCCTGAATTAACCAGCTAAGAGAACTGTATAGGCTATACTCTATAAAATTAGCTATCAAGTTGGCTTTTAACATTCTATGTAGGGTAAAAGTACTGATTATTTGACAGTTTTTGTAAAAAAGCAGTTTTTCTGCTCCAGAAGTCCTAATTTAAAGACTTTTGGTTTGAAAAGGGTTTCAGTATGTAGGAAAAGCTTCTAGGAATCTCATTGTTTGATGAGAAGTTTGAAGTTTTATCTGAAAAGGGTACAAAACTCTGATTTTCCAAAATTAGAGCATTTTCACCTACAAATTCAACACAACAAAAAAACTTACCTGTTTTTGACGCAAGTCAGAAACCAATTTGACACATGTAAAATACATGGGGAATACCTGTGGGCAGGACCTGGTGTGTTCAACATGTGTCAAAGTACTTGGGGAATACCTGTGGGTGGAACCTGGTGTATTCAACATGTATATAATTGTTTCTTTGTTTTTCTTCAACTTGATTTAATGTATAAAAATATAAAACACTGTTCAAAAAGTAGGAGTAATAAAACTAACAAAATTGTTTCAAGTATTTAGTATTCAGCATAACAAAATTGGTTAATCATAAGGAGTGTAATATTGTGACCTAGATCACATAAATCTTTTTTCTAAGTGTTGCATATATGCCACAGGAATAGCATCTCCAAACGCTATCTGAAATGGCCCACTTTGTTTCAGTTTTAATGGCCCAGCAAAGATTAGTTCATTGTTGAGAGTGTAAATATCATCAACATTTGGCCATTTCAAAGTGTGATCTGCAATTCTAATCCACATGAAAAATTTTAGTTTGGACTTTCCTTTGTCAGGAAAGTCCAGAATCCTACTGGCAAAAAATAGCCTCTCACTTTTTTTGTCACTAAAGAAAACGGCATAGTATTTGTCAAGCTGAGGTTCAACTTCTGACCCCAATTTGAGATTTTTTTTTTTTAGTTTCATTGATAAGTGCTAAGGAAAGGGAAAAATGACTTCCATTTGAACCTCTGCAATTTTTGGCAGTAATGGGCACCCATAAATTCAACAGCTGTATTTTTGTCAGCGGACCCTGAAATTTTGACACCAATTATTTCTCATTTGTTTTACATGTTCAGTGAAATTTTGGCAGAAGGTCTGTAACTTAGAAAATTACCCATTGGTTGCGTATTGTATTTGTTATTGGTAAGTATGCATACATTTTTTGGGTGGGCAAAGTGGGGGAGAGAATTTTCTGCTGGTGAGATTTTCCATGAGAATAATTTTCTTGGGGGGGGGGGAAGTTTCCAGGGGGTGGCTTCTTCAGGGGAAATTTTACACTGGAGGAATTTACCAGAATTCCTATACAAAATTTTTCTTATGTCTTGCTTTCTATTTGCTGATTTTACGCGTCAAGATGTTAAGGGTAAATGTCCAGGATAAATTTTCACTAGGATTGAGTTGTCTAGAGAATACATCCGTGGGGAAGAGGGATTTCTCCGTGGAGGTGTAGCCAGTTTTCCTGGTATTATTTAAAAAATGATCAGAAATTAAATAAAAAAATCAAGTTTTTTAAACTGAAAGTAAGGAGCAGCATTAAAACTTAAAACCAACAAAAATTATTGCGTATATGAGGGGGTTTACTCCTCCTCAACACCTCACTCTTTACGTTGAAGTTTAAATTCTGTCCCAATTCCTTAAGAACGACTCTTGAAAAATTATGTTTGTCTAATTATAACAATAAGAAGCTTTTTTAAAAATACTAAAAAAAACTAACGCAAAGAAAGAGGTGTTGAGGAGGAGCATACTCCCTCATATACGTAATAATTTCTGTTCGTTTTAAGCTATAATGCTGCTCCTTACTTTCAGTTGAGAAAATCTATTTTAAATAACCATCGATAAATAAATGAAACCCAAACAAACAGAAGTTACAGTCTATAACCAAGTCAAACTCAAAATTAGCAGAACCTAAGAAGAGTTGGGCTGACGCTCTCTGTGCATTGTCAAGACCAGAACATATAACTTGCATTTTATTGAAAACAATATACATTTTCTCTTTTGAAACCCAAATTACTTCAAAATTATTAGGACTTCAAATAATGAATATCAGTATATATAACGAATTTTCAATCCACATTCATTTGTTTCTTTCGAATAATCTTAGTTATGATCGTGACTTTTTTCGTGCTTTAGATGCTATAAGAAATAGAGAAACTTGGGCAGAAATAAGGATTGTTTTAGTACAGTAAAAATTATTTTGTGGTTCTATCCGTTTGTTTCTTCCATATTTTTTTAATTGTTCGAGTTGAAGATCCTACATCGAGTGATGTCGAAATATGCAGAGAAATTTCCAACGAACCCAAACCTGAGACAAAAAGCTTTAACATTCAGAACCCATATTGTAAGAGTTACTTACAAAGAAAAAAAAAGAAGACTTCGAAAGATATCAAAGAACGCACATATTAAAAAGGCCTCAAGGCAAATTATTAAGACTTCAAGGAATGAATATCAGTATATATAATAAAATTTCAATCCATATTCTTTTTTTTCGAATAATCTTTGTTATGGTGGTGACTTTTTTCTTGTTTTGGATGTTATGAGAAATAGAAACACTTAGCCTGAAAGTAAAGATTGTTTTAGTACAGTAAGAATTATTTTGTGGTTCTATCCATTTATGTTTCTTCTTTATTTTTTTTTAGTCGTTGGAGATCCTATATAAAGTGATGTCAAAATATGCAGTGATACCTCCAATGAACCTAAACTCGAGGCAAAAAGCTTTACCATTCACAACCCATATTGAAAGAGTGGTTTACAAAGCCAAAAAAAGAAGAGTTCAAAAGATATCAAAGACCACACATATTAAAAAGACCATATAAATGTGATGTAGGCAAAAAAATGCCTTTCTAAATCAAGGAACTTGGATATACACCAAAGAGTGCATAGCCTACTGGTAAGAAACCATTCAAATGCAATGTGTGTGACAAGAGCTTTACTCAGTTAAGCAGTTTGAACGCCCATCAAAGAGTGCATGCTGGAGAGAAACCATTTAAGTGTGAAGCATATAAAAAATATTTTTCTCATTTGAGCAATTTGATTAATTACCAAAGATTGAACACTGGTGAAAAACCATTTAAATATAAAGTATGTGACAAGACCTTTTTGTTCCAGTAGTTTGAACAGCCACCAAAGAGTATACACGAGTGAAAAACCGTTTAAATGTGATATATGTGAGAAAACTTTTTCTATGTCAAAAAATTTGGTTCTGCACTGAAGAGCACATACGGGTGAAAAACGTTTAAGTGTGATGTTTGTGAGAAACCTTTTTCTGATTTAAGCAGTTGATGCAGCACCAAAGAGTACATACAGGGGAAAAACCGTTTAAATGTGATGTGTGAGAGAAAACTTTTTCTGTGTCAAGCAGTTTGATCAAGCACCAAAGAGTGCACACTGGGGAGAGACCGTTTAAGTATGATATCTGTAAGAAAACATTTTCTCAGTCATGCCATTTGATTTACCACCAAAGAGTACATACAGGTGAAGAATCCTTTAAATGCTATGTATGTGAGAAAACTTTTTCTGTGTCATACAGTCTGACTAACCCCCAAAGAGTACACACGAGTGAAGAAACTGTTTAAATGGGATGTGTTTGAGAAAACTTTTTCTGTGTCAAGCAGTTTGATTAGCCACCAAAGAGTGCACACTGGGGAGAAACTTTTTGAACTAAGATATTTGGAAAAAAGAATTTTATTCTAAATTGAATATGAATAATCATTTGGCAACTCATTCTTAGAAAAAACCTGTACTCTGATTTTGTTTTGCTGTTCTTTTGAATTTTTGTCTGTTAATCAATTCATTTTTTCTTGGAAGATTTTTGTTTATTTATTCAGTGATTTTCTTTTGTTTTTGTTTTTACTGGTTTGTTCCTGTTGGCTATGACTTTTTAGACTAAAAAAATCAGTTTGTGTATATCTGGTTGAGAAAATATCTCTTTATTGTTACCAAGATTTATACCCAGGGAGAAGGGGGGAGGGATGTCTGCTCATCAAGAAAGTTCCAATTTGGCAATGTTCTTTTATGTGATTATAAATTCTTGACCTAATTTACAAAAAATAAGCTTCTTGTTCAGGATATTTGAATATGAGGAGAAAATGATCAATCTAGTCCTTTAGGCCAGATGTATTATTTTGATTTATTTTATTTATTTTTGTTGTTGTTTTTTAGACCAGGGCACTTCGTATAGAAGAAGTTGCAGTAGAAACTTCAGATGGGGCTCATTGGATTGCAAAGTTGAATGACCTAGGCTAGTGCCCTTTTTAATAGTCGAAAGTGATTAAACGGTAACCACCCCGCTCCTACACCCATCATTTCCCCAAACACATTCAATAAAAATTTGGGGATAGCCATTTTGTTCAGCGTAGTAGAAAGGCTCAATAATTATGTCTTTCGGGATTACAACCCCCCACAACCCTCAGAGTAAGGGCTGTAAATTATATCACTTGGTTGTTATTAACACACAAGGTTTTAATGAAAGGGGTGGTCGCACAAATTTCTGACGTGTCTAAAGCGATGCAAGTGATACTCTTGCATATATCACACTTAAAACAGTTTCTCGCCAGTGTGTACTCTTTGGTTCTTAATCAAACTGATTGACTGAGAAAAAGTTTTCTCACATACATCACATTTAAAGGGTTTTCCACCCATATGTACTCTTTACTGGTAAATCAAATGGCATGATTGAGAAAATGTTTTCTCACAGAAATCACACTTAAACGGTTTCTCCCTAGTGTGCATTCTTTGGTGATTAATCAAACTGCTTGACACAGAAAAAGTTTTCTCACACACATCCCATTTAAACGGTTTTTCACCCGCCTGTACTGTTTGGTGGTCGGTCAAACTGTTTGACACAAAAAAAGTTTTCTCATATACATCACAACGGTTTTCCACCCGTGTGCAATATTTGGTGCCTAATCAAACTGCTTAACTGAGAAATTTATTTTTCACATACATCACATTTACAGGGTGTTTCACCCAAATGTACTCTTTGGTGGTAAATCAAGTGGCATGACTGAGAAATGGTTTTCCCACAAACATCACACTTAAACGGTTTCTCCCTAGTGTGCATTCTTTGGTGATTAATCAAACTGCTTGACACAGAAAAAGTTTTCTCACACACATCCCATTTAAAACGGTTTTTCACCTGTATGTACTCTTTTTTGCTGAATCAAACTGCTTGAATCGCAAAAAGTTTTCTCACATACATTACATTTAAACGGTTTTTTACCCGTATGTACTCTTTGGTGCTGAATCAAATTTTTGACATAGAAAAAGTTTGCTCACATATATCACACTTAAAAGGTTTTTCATTCGTGTGTACTCTTTGGTGGCTGTTCGAACTGCTGGAACTGAAAAAGGTCTTGTCACATACTTCACATTTAAATGGTTTCTCACCAGTGTGCAATCTTTGGTGATTAATCAAATTGCTCAAATGAGAAAAATATTTTTTACATACTTCACACTTAAATGGTTTCTCTCCAGTATGCACTCTTTGATGGTCGTTTAAACTGCCTAACTGAGTAAAGCTCTTGTCACATACATCGCATTTGAATGGTTTCTCACCAGTATACACTCTTTGGTGTATATCCAAGTTCCTTGATTTGCAAAAGCATTTTTGCACACATCACATTAATAAGGCCTTTTTAATGTGTGCGTTCCTTGATATCTTTCGAAGTCTTCTTTTTTTTGTAAGTCACTCTTACAATATTGGTTCTGAATGTTAAAGCGTTTTGTCTCAGGTTTGGGTTCTTCGGAAGTTTCTCTGCATATTTTGACGTCACTTGATGTAGGATCTTCAACTTGAACAATTATATAAATATGGAAGAAAGAAACGGATAGAACCACAAAATAATTTTAACTGTACTAAAACAATCTTTATTTCTGGCTAAGTGTTTCTATTTCTTATAACATTCAAACACGAAAAAAGTCACTATCATAACTAAGATTATTCGAAAGAAACAAATGAATGTGGATTGAAATTTTGTTATATATACTGGTATTCATTCCTTGAAGTCCTAATAATTTTGAAGTAATTGAGGTTAAAAAAGAGAAAATGTATATTGTTTTCAATAAAGTGCGAATTATGTTTTGGTCTTGACAATGCACAGAGAGCGTCAGCCAAACTCTTCTTAGGTTCTGCTCATGTTGAGTTTGACTCGGTTATTGATTGTAACTTCTGTTCATTTTGGGTTTCATTTATTTATTGATGGTAATTTAAAGTAGTATTATGTTTCAAATTTATTTGACTTTATTTCTGCCCATCTTTGGCTTAATGAAGGTCCTAACTTGTCTTAAAAAATCTTCTTTTTAAAAAATTGTTTTCCAAATTAATTTCTTTTCGATTTAGTTAACATAGTCTTTTTCATTGGTAAAGAAAAAAAAAAATTTTAAATCGTTTTTGTCTTTCTTGACAATATTTCGGATTTTGACTTTCAATTTACATGTTGGACAAAATTTTTCAGCGATCTTTTATAATATACGCCTTTTTAAAAATCTGAATAGACGTAGTATATTTCTATATAGTTTACACCTCAACTTTCCCTGAAACTGAAAACATAATAACCTATTTTGTTCCTAAAAACGTATATTTATGCTATTTTGACAGTCTGGATGCACTTACACTCAATATATTTAGTTCAGTGGTAAAAGCGGAGGCATTAATAGTCGTGAATACGCTATCCTTGCTCTCATCCAACATTTTCATGAATGCGCAAATAGAGGAGAAATTTGCTGACGATACGGCAATTTCACTTTCTGAGAGGAATGACGAGGGGTTGATTGCAAAAGTGGATACTGCTCTTTCTAATGTTCTTGATTGGTGATCATCAGTTTTTATTGTTTTGAATCTATGTAAAACTAATTTCATAATTCACAGCAGAAAATTAAATGTTTGCCTTCGTATTATTCGAGTTACTTCTTTAAAAACACACATTTAAGAACAACGATTAAAGATTTTATGGTGTGATGGTTTAATGCAAAGGTTGAAGCATTATTTGCCCTACTCTGCTTTACGAAGCATTCATTTTGCTGTGATTCAGTCTAATATTAATTATTGTTCTCTCCTATACTTATCTACATTTAAAAGACATATTAAACCAATACCGATTTTAAAAGATACAACCCTAAGAATCGTGAAATTTTTATTCCATCACCTATTGCACTTCCAAATAAGTCTTCTACAGAATCTTTATATATGTAGATTTCCGATTTCTCAACAATTTACTTTCGGAGCAGTTCTTGTCAAACTTAATAATGAGTTTAAGAAATTGCCGCCATATTACTTAAACCAGAGCTTGTTCTCCCAATGACAAGATTTACATAATTATAACACTTGACAAAAGAAGAGTATCAACATTGACAAGTATAGTACTGAAAGAACTAAATTCACTCCGTTTGTGTCGATAGCCCAATGCTGGGACACTCACAAGGATGCTATTGAAAAATTTACTTCTATCCTTTTAAAAAAAGGAATCTTAAATTTCATTTACTTCATAATTATATTTAATTTGACGTCTATTTAATAAGCTAAAAGTATTTGTACGGTTTGTTGCCCTGGTTGAATGTGGGCCTCTTAGCTATCTTCAAGTATTAATTTAATTTAATAATGCTGCAATTTTTGAAATTTATTTATGAATCCTGGGCTAACTGCTGCTTTTATATCACTGTTGTGTTATTGTATCTTTGCCGCTGTGTTTATCTTTGTACTGTAGGTTATTTTATCTTTGTTTAGGTTTTTTGTATTTATGTCAAATATATACATGTATATGTGAATAATAAAATCATTGAAGTTGAACTAGCCCTGAAAGTCCCAACTCAATACCAATCTTCGTTCTTGAAATACTTCTGAGACGTCTTATTGAAAACCAACATACACATAGTGCCTTCTGATTTATTTTTGAAGAAACATAAACTTTCCCTGAAAGTTTCTACTTTATACCATATCCTAGTCCTAAAAACTTCACCCTGGATATCTTAACAACATGTATGCAATTAAAATATTTATATTTAAAGTTCAACAATAGCATTAATAATTGTAGAAATACTTGCAAAAGTTGTAAATATGGATAGGCCAGAAAGTTTTATCTTAATACCCTAAGGCAATGTTGGTATATTGCTAAAACATCCTTTTAATAGCCCATAAGTGAGTTTTGAATCAGTTCAACATCCCCTCACCATTTCTTGAAAATTTCACTAATATACTTGACATTAGCAACAGTAGTAGTCACTGTAGAAAACGTATCAGTAGAACTATTGGAAGTATAATTAATTATAGCAGTAGTAGTAATAGCATTAACATTGTGCTTTTTTGGTCTTGTTCAACATCCTCTCCTCATGCCCTGTTCAACTCTTTTGAAAGCCTGGATATACCTAGTGTCTTTTGATTTAACATAACGTCCCAAACAGCAGTCCCTGAAAAATCCACATTTATGCTATTAGCCTTAGTAATAGTAGTACTAATATCAGTGGTAGTGCTACTACTACTTGTCATAGTGGTATGCATATAGTGCATTTTCATTATTTCAACCTTCACCTCAACATGCCCTGAAAGTGTCAACTTAATACCCTAAGCCGTTTTGCATATGGTGCTAATATGCCGTTTTACCAGCTAGCTTACACACAGCGCATTTCAATTTAATTGACCAAACCTTAAACACTTTACGAAAATTCCTTCTTATTACTTTTAGCAACAGTATTAATATTAATAGTAGCACTAGTATGCATATCATACCTTAGAAATGGTTCAATATTCCTCTCAACATGCGCTGAAATTTTCAAATTAATGCCCTAGGCTATTCCTGGGATATAGCTGCCACACTCATTTAATAGCCTGACTCGAAATACTTTATGTTGATTCAGTTCAACATCGTCCCCAAAATTCCCTGAAAGTTTCACAGTAACACCCTTAGCTTTAGAAATACTTCTGCTACTATTAGTAGAAGCAGCTCTATTGGTAAAAGTAATGGTACGAGCAGTAGTAGTAGTAGTAGTAGTAGTAAAGTATGCACAAAAAGGTCTTTTGGTTAGTTCAAAATCCCCCTTAACATGATATGTAAGGTTAAACTTAATTTCCTAAACTATTCCTGTGGTTACGCCTTTTAAAAACTTCCACGAAAGAGTGTACTTTGATATAGCTCATTATTACCCTCAACGTTCCCCGAAAGTTTCATCTTCATAACCTTAGCCTCAGTAGTAGTACTGAGAAGCAGAACCAGAAGAAGCAGAATGCTCATAATTACTTTTTGTTGTTTCCCAATCAGCCTCAACATAATCTGGAAGTTTCAATATAATAATCTAGGCCGTACCTGAGATATAGCTGATACACCCTTTTGACAATCTAGATACTCCTAATGTATTTTAAATTAATTCAACAATCCCAAAAAATTTCACCTTAATGCACTTAGCTTCAGTATAATCAATAGTATCACCAGTTATAGCAATATGCACATAGCCTCTTTTTTTTTTATTGTGTGTTTATATTTATTTGAAACTCACCCTAATCTTTCCCCGACAGTTTTATCTTAATACAATTAGCGTCATAAGTAAGCCAGTGGAAGCAAAATGCTCATAATTCCTTTTGTTTAGTTCCAAATTGGCCTCTGAAAGTTTCAACTTAATCATCTAAGCCGTTTCTGAGATATTGCTGATACACGCTTTTGACAGTCTAGATACTGCTAATATATCTAGATTTAGCTCAACATTCACTTTAATACTCTTAACTTCAGTATAATCAATAGTAGTACCATTAATAGCAATATGCATGTAGCATCTTTTTTTCAACTTCTCCCTTAATACACAATGAAAGTTTCTACTTTTACTATCCAAATAGTTTCTGGGACATTGTTGATACGCACTTTTGACAAGCTGCATACACATATGTCTTCATTCAGTCCCTCATCCTCTCAACATTCCCTGAAATTTTTACTTAATACCAAATATTTAGTAGTAGTAGCAGTAGTTACAGTAGTAGCAGTGCTATTAGGAACAGTAAAAGTAGTACTAGCCTTTTGAAAATGAAAATGTTGCCTTTTGGTTAGTTCAACATCCCCCCCAACAAGCCCGACAACTTCATACTTCAACCCATTCCTAATACATAACTGATAAGCCTATTTGACAACCTATTTACAACCAGTTGTTTCAATTTAGTTCAGCTTTACCCTAAATGTTCCTTCATATTTTTACATTCGCCTTAGTAGTCATATTCATGGTAGTTGCAGTGGAGGTATAAGTATTAGTACTAGTGTTAGCAGTAGCAGTTGTAGAATGTAAATATTGCCTTTTCGTCAGTTTAACCTCCTCTTATCTTGCCTTCCAGCTATCGACTTAATACTCTAAACCACTCCAAAAATACTCCTGATACGCTCTTTTTACAACCTCTGTGCAAACATTGTGATTTAAAATTTATTTCAGTAATCTATTTTGAGCGTAAAAACCAAAAGTACATCATAATCCCAAATCAGCCACCAGAACATGTGTTCGTTAGTATTTGTAAATCATTGCCTAATTTTGAGTCACTTTTCCATCTCGATCCAGCTTTACCCATGGAAATGACAGTTTCAGCTGTTAGGAAGGTTAAGAAAAGTCGGATCAGTAAAATCTGTCTAATAAACATCTACACGTAGGGAGCAAGTAAGAGAAACTTTCTACTTAAAGTTAGCCAAAAGCACAATTATTTAGTCCCTTTGTCCGAGTGTTCATCCAATAAACCATTATGTGGTGAAACTAAATTTGCAAAAAAAGAATAAATTGAGATTTTCCTTTATTGTTAAAGCATATAGAGCACTGAAGAAAATACAAATGAATGTGCATTGTCAGTTTAATATACGTATACTAATATTTAGTAATCAAAATGTTGATATTATTTGATGCATTAAAGTTATAAAAGTAAAAACATTTATATTTTTTTCAGTAAAGTGCAAATTTTGTTCTGGCCTTGGGAAGGCATAGGGGTTTTGTGCCCAACTTATGTTAATTTCTGCTCGTTTTGACTTTGACTAGGTTATTTATTGTAATTTCTGTTCGTTTTGGGTTTCATTTATTTACCGTTGATGATTTGTGGTAGTTTCGCGCTTGGTAGATTATTTGATTTTATTTTTGATCATTTTTGTTTAATGGATTTCTTTACTTTTCTTTGAAAAACCTATTTTGTGGAAAAGTTTTTTTTAATTAATTTCTGTTCTTTTTATATTGACGTAGTCTTTTTAGGGAAAAAGAAAATAACACTTTAAATCTTTTCATTTTTTTAGACTTTATAGTTTGGCCTGCTATTTGTATCCTGGAGAAAAATTTTCAGCAATTTTTAACAAGATAAACCCTTTTAAAAATCTGGACACAAATAGTAATGTTTAATTTAGTTTCATACCTCCTCTAGTTGACCTAAAATTGAAAACTTGATACCATTCGCAAAAAAATCTGTTTACTTTCTTTGATAGCTTGGATATACTTACGCTTTTTTGATTTGGTTAAATTTTAAGAGCAGAAGTAGTCCCGAAAGTTAGAACATAATACCCTCAGTCGCTCTTGGGATACTGCTGAGATGCCTTATTGGGAATTAGCATTATCACAGTGCATTTTGATTTAATCTTAAGGCAACATTTAGTTTTTAAACGTAATGGAAGAATGGGAGGGTGGGCGTGGGAGGGTCGGAGTGGAAGGGGGATTTGTTGCCCTCCAATCACTTTCTACTATTAAAAAGGGCATCAGCCCTTTCTATTTTCAATCGAATGAGTCCCTTTCGAAGTTCTCACGACAACTCATTCGATACGAAGTGTCCTGGTCTAAACAACAACAACAACAAAATATATCATTAATCACTTTCGACTATTAAAAAGGGTATTAACCGTTTGAACTTCAAATCGAATGAGCCCTTTTTGAAGTTTCTACGACAACGCGTTCTATAAAAACCTTATATGCCCCCAGAGCATAACTTACAACCCTTACCCTGAGGGCTGTGGGGGAGTGTCCTCCTCAAAAATATATTTTCTACCTGGAAATAAACTATGCTGAACAAAATGGCTATCTCAAAATTTTTATTGTATGTGTTTGGGGGAATGATGGGCGTGGGGAGGGGGGGCTAGTTGCCCTCCAATCACTTTTGACTATTAAAAAGGGTATTAACCGTTTGAATTTTGAATCGAATGATCCCTTTTTCAAGTTTCTTCGACAAAGATTTCAATAAAACCTTATATGCCCCCAGGGCATAACTTACAACCCTTGCCCTGAGGGCTGTGGGGGAGTTTCCTCCTCAAAGATATATTTTCTATCTGGAAATCAACTACGCTGAACAAAATGGCTATCTCAAAATTTAATTGGATGTGTTTGGGGGAATGATGGGCATGGGGGGGGCTAGTTGCCCTCCAATCATTTTCGACTATTAAAAAGGGCAGTAGCCCTTTGAATTTCCAATCGAATAAGCCTGTTTTGAAATTTCTACGACAACGTCTTCTTTGAAAACCTTTTATGCCCCCAGGGCATGACTTAAAACCCTTGTCCTGAGGGTTCAGGGGGAGTATCCTCCTCAAAATATATTTTCTGTCTGGAAATTAACTACGCTGAACGAAATGACTATCTCAAAATTTTGAATGGATGTGTTTGGGGAAATGATCGAATAAGCCTTTTTTGAAGTTTCTATGACAACGCCTTCTATAAAAACCTTATATGCCCCCAGGGCATAGCTTAAAACCCTTGCCCTGAGGGTTGGGGAGGAGATGTCCTCCTCAAAAACATATACTCTATCTGGAAATCAACTAGCCTACGCGTAACAAAATGGCTATCTTAAAATTTTGATTGGATGAGTTAGGGGGAATGATGGGCGCGGGAGGGGGGGCTAGGTGCCCACCAATCACTTTCGACTATTAAAAAGGGCACTAGCCCTTTGAATTTTCAATCAAATGAGCCTGTTTTGAAGTTTCTGCGACAACGCCGTCTATAAACACCTTATTTGCCCCCAGGGCATAACTTAAAACCCTTGCCCTGAGGGTTGTGGGGGAGTGTCATCCTCAAGACATATTTTTTATCTGGAAATCAACTAGTCTACGCTGAACAAAATTGCTATCTCAAAATTTTATTGGATTTGTTTGGGGGAATGATGGGCGGCGGGGGGGGGGGGGCTAGTTGCCCTCCAGTCACTTTCGACTATTAAAAAGGGCACTAGCTCTTTGAATTTCCAATCGAGTGAGCCTTTTTTGAAGTTTCTACGAAAACGCCTTCTATAAAAACCTTATACGCCCCCAGGAATAACTTAAAACTCTTGCCCTGAGGTTTGTGGGGGAGTGTCCTCCTGAAAAACATATTTTCTATCTGGAAATCAACTACGCTGAAAAAAATGGCTTTCCCAAAATTTTGATTGGATCTGTTTGGGGGAATGATTGGCGTGGGGGGGGGGGCTAGGTGCCCTCCAATCACTTTCGACTATTAAAAAGGGCATCAGCCCTTTCTATTTTCAATCGAATGAGCCCCTTTCGAAGTTCTCACGACAACTCATTCGATACGAAGTGTCCTGGTCTAAACAACAAAAACAACAAAATATATCAGTAATCACTTTCGACTATTAAAAAGTGTATTAACTGTTTGAACTTCAAATCGAATGAGCCCTTTTTGAAGTTTCTACGACAAAGGTTTCAATAAAAACCTTATATGCCCCCAGGGCATAACTTATAACCCTTGCCCTGAGGGTTGTGGGGGAGTATCCTCCTCAAAATATATTTTCTGTCTGGAAATAAACTATGCTGAACAAAATGGCTATCTCAAAATTTTTATTGTATGTGTTTGGGGGAATGATGGGCGTGGGGAGGGGGGCTAGTTGCCCTCCAATAACTTTCGACTATTAAAAAGGGTATTAACCGTTTGAATTTTGAATCGAATGATCCCTTTTTCAAGTTTCTTCGACAAAGATTTCAATAAAAACCTTATATGCCCCCAGGGCATAACTTACAACCCTTGCCCTGAGGGCTGTGGGGGAGTTTCCTCCTCAAAGATATATTTTCTATCTGGGAATCAACTACGCTGAACAAAATGGCTATCTCAAAATTTAATTGGATGTGTTTGGGGGAATGATGGGCATGGGGGGGCTAGTTGCCCTCCAATCATTTTCGACTATTAAAAGGGCACTAGCCCTTTGAATTTCCAATCGAATAAGCCTGTTTTGAAATTTCTACGACAACGCCTTCTTTGAAAACCTTTTATGCCCCCAGGGCATGACTTAAAACCCTTGTCCTGAGGGTTCAGGGGGAGTATCCTCCTCAAAATATATTTTCTGTCTGGAAATTAACTACGCTGAACGAAATGGCTATCTCAAAATTTTGATTGGATGTGTTTGGGGAAATGATCGAATAAGCCTTTTTTGAAGTTTCTATGACAACGCCTTCTATAAAAATTTTATATGCCCCCAGGGCATAACTTAAAACCCTTGCCCTGAGGGTTGGGAGGAGATGTCCTCCTCAAAAACATATACTCTATCTGGAAATCAACTAGCCTACGCGTAACAAAATGGCTATCTTAAAATTTTGATTGGATGAGTTAGGGGGAATGATGGGCGCGGGAGGGGAAATAGGTGCCCACCAATCACTTTCGACTATTAAAAAGGGCACTAGCCCTTTGAATTTCCAACCAAATGAGCCTGTTTTGAAGTTTCTGCGACAACGCCGTCTATAAACACCTTATTTGCCCCCAGGGCATAACTTAAAACCCTTGCCCTGAGGGTTGTGGGGGAGTGTCATCCTCAAAACATATTTTTTATCTGGAAATCAACTAGTCTACGCTGAACAAAATTGCTATCTCAAAATTTTATTGGATTTGTTTGGGGGAATGATGGGCGGGGGGGGGGCTAGTTGCCCTCCAGTCACTTTCGACTATTAAAAAGGGCACTAGCTCTTTGAATTTCCAATCGAATGAGCCTTTTTTTGAAGTTTCTACGAAAACGCCTTCTATAAAAACCTTATACGCCCCCAGGAATAACTTAAAACTCTTGCCCTGAGGTTTGTGGGGGAGTGTCCTCCTGAAAAACATATTTCTATCTGGAAATCAACTACGCTAAAAAAAATGGCTTTCCCAAAATTTTGATTGGATCTGTTTGGGGGAATGATTGGCGTGGGGAGGGGGGGCTAGGTGCCCTCCAATCACTTTCGACTATTAAAAAGGGATCTGCCTTTCATTTTCCTCGAATGAGCCCTTTCGAAGTTCCCACGACAACTCCTTCGATCGAATGCCCTTTTCTAACAACACACTACAAAAATTCAGTAATCATTTGACTATTAAAAAGGTATTAACCGTTTGAATTTCGAATCAAATGATCCTTTTTCAAGTTTCTTCGACAAAGATTGAATAAAAATCTTATATGCCCCCAGGGCATAACTTACAACCCTTGCCCTGAGGGCTGTTGGGGAGTTTCCTCCTCAAAATATATTTTCTATCTGGAAATTAACTACGCTGAACGAAATGGCTATCTCAAAATTTTGATTGAATGTGTTTGGGGAAATAATGGGCGTTGGGGGGGGGGACTAGGTGCCCTCCAATCACTTTCGACTATTAAAAAGGGCACTAGCCCTTTGAATTTCCAATCAAATGAGCCTGTTTTGAAGTTTCTACGACAACACTTTCTATAAAAACCTTATATGCCCCCAGGGCATAGCTTAAAACCCTTGCCCTGAGGGTTGTGGGGAAGTGTCCTCCTCAAAAACATATTTTCTATCTGGAAATCAACTACGCTGAACAAAATGGCTATCTCAAAAATTTGATTGGATATGTTTGGGTGAATGATGGGCGTGGGGTGGGGCTAGTTGCCCTCCAATCACTTTCGACTATTAAAAAGGGCACTAGTCCTTGGATTTTCCAATCGAATGAGCCTGTTTTGAAGTTTCTACGACATGGCCTTCTATAAAAATCTTATATTCCCCCAGGGCATAACTTAAAACCCTTGCCCTGAGGGTTGGGGAGGAGGTATCTTCTTCAAAAACATATAATCTATCTGGAAATCAACTAGCCTACGCTGAACAAAATGGCTATCTTAAAATTTTGATTGGATGAGTTAGGGGGAATGATTGGCGTGGGAGGGGGGGCTAGGTGCCCTCCAATCACTTTCGACTATTAAAAAGGGCACTAGCCCTTTGAATTTCAAACTGAATGAGCCTGTTTTGAAGTTTCTACGACAACGCCTTCTATAAAAACCTTATTTGCTCCCAGGGCATAACTTAAAACCCTTGCCCTGAGGGTTGTGGGTGAGTGTCATCCTCAAAATCATATTTTCTATCTGGAAATCAACTAGCCTACGCTGAACAAAATTGCTATTTAAAAATTTTATTGGATGTGTTTGGGGGAATGATGGGCGTGGGGGGGGGGGGGCTAGTTGCCCTCCAGTCACTTTTGACTATTAAAAAGGGCACTAGCCCTTTGAATTTCCAATCGAATGAGCATTTTTTGAAGTTTCTACGACAACGCCTTCTATAAAAACCTTATATGCCCCCAGGGCATAACTTAAAACCCTTGCCCTGAGGGTTGGGGAGAAGATGTCCTCCTCAGAAACATATACTCTATCTGGAAATCAACTAGCCTACGCTGAATAAAATGTCTATCTTAAAATTTTGATTGGATGATGTAGGGAGAATTATGGGCGTGGGAGGGGGGCTAGGTGCCTTCCAATCATTTTCGACTATTAAAAAGGGCACTAGCCATTTGAATTTCAAACCGAATGAGCCTGTTTAGAAGTTTCTACGACAACGCCTTCTATAAAAACCATATTTGCCCCCAGGGCATAACTTAAAACCCTTGCCCTGAGGGTTGTGGGGGAGTGTCATCCTCAAAAACATATTTTCTATCTGGAAATTAACTAGCCTACGCTGAACAAAATTGCTATCTCAAAATTTTATTGGGTATGATTGGGGGAATGATGGGCGTGGGGGGGGGGGCTAGTTGCACTCAAATCACTTTTGACTCTTAAAAAGGGCAGTAGCCCTTTGAATCTCCAATCGAATGAGCCTTTTTTGAAGTTTCTACGACAATGCCTTCTATAAAAACCTTATATGCCCCCAGGGCATAACTTAAAACTCTTGCCCTGAGGGTTGTGGGGGAGTGTTCTCCAAAATTTATTTTCTATCTGGAAATCAACTACGATGACAAAAATGGCTATCTCAAAATTTTGATTGGATATATTTGGGGGAATGATGGGCGTGGGGGGGGGGCTAGTTGCCCTCCAATCACTTTCGACTATTAAAAAGGGCACTAGCCCTTTGAATTTCCAATCGCATGAGTCTGTTTTGAAGTTTCTACGACATGGCCTTCTATAAAAACCTTATATGCCCCCAGGGAATAACTTAAAACCCTTGCCCTGAGGGTTGGGGAGGAGTTTTCCTCCTCAAAAACATATACTCTATCTTGAAATCAACTAGCCTACGCATAACAAAATGGCTATCTTAAAATTGTGATTGGATGAGTTAGGGGGAATGATGGGCGTGGGAGGAGGGCTAGGTGCCCACCAATCACTTTCGACTATTAAAAAGGGCACTAGCCCTTTGAATTTCCAACCAAATGAGCCTGTTTTGAAGTTTCTACGACAACACCTTCTATAAAAACCTTATTTGCCCCAGGGCATAACTTAAAACCTTTGCCCTGAGGGTTGTGGGGAGTGTCATCCTCAAAACATATTTTCTATCTGGAAATCAACTAGTCTACGCTGAACAAAATTGCTATCTCAAAATTTTATTGGATTTGTTTGGGGGAATGATGGGCGGGGGGGGGCTAGTTGCCCTCCAGTCACTTTCGACTATTAAAAAGGGCACTAGCCCTTTGAATTTCCAATCGAATGAGCCTTTTTTGAAGTTTCTTCGACAACGCCTTCTATAAAAACCTTATATGCCCCCAGGACATAACTTAAAACTCTTGCCCTGAGGGTTGTGGGGGAGTGTCCTCCTCAAAAAAATATTTTCGAGCTGGAAATCAACTACGCTGAAAAAATGGCTATCTCAAAATTTTGATTGAATTTTTTTGGGGGAATGATTGGCGTGGGGGGGGGGGGGGGCTAGGTGCCCTCCAATCACTTTCGACTATTAAAAAGGCCATCTGCCCTTTCTATTTTCAATTGAATGAGCCCCTTTCGAAGTTCCCACGACAACTCCTTCGATACGAAGTGCCCTTTTCTAAACAACAACAACAAAAAATATCAGTAATCAATTTTGACTATTAAAAAGGTTATTAACAGTTTGAATTTCGAATCGAATGATCCCTTTTTCAAGTTTCTTCGACAAAGATTTCAATAAAAACCTTATATGCCCCCAGGGCATAATTTAAAACCCTTGCCCTGAGGGCTGTGGGGGAGTATCCTCCTCAAAAATATATTTTCTAGTTGGAAATCAACTACGCTGAACAAAATGGCTATCTCAAAATTCTTATTGGATGTATTTCGGGGAATTATGGGCGTGGGGGGGGGGGCTAGTTACCCTCCAATCACAGTCAACTATTAAAAAGGGCACTAGTCCTTTGAATTTCCAATCGAATGAGCTTTTTTTGAAGTTTCTACGACAACGTCTTCTATAAAAACCTTATATGCCCCCAGGGCATAATTTAAAACCCTTGCCCTGAGGGCTGTGGGGGAGTATCCTCCTCAAAAATATATTTTCTAGTTGGAAATCAACTACGCTGAACAAAATGGCTATCTCAAAACTTTGATTGGATGTGTTTGGGGGAATAATGGGCGTTTGGGGGGGGGGGGGGGGTGGGCTAGTCGCCCTCCAATCACTTTCTACTATTAAAAAGGGCACTAGCTCTTTGAATTTCCAATCGAATGAGCCTATTTTGAAGTTTTCACGACATGGCCTTCTATGAAAACCTAATATGCTCCAGTGCATAACTTAAAACCCTTGCCCTGAGGGTTGTGGGGGAGTCTCTTCCTCAAAAACATATTTTCTATCTGGATATCAACTCTGCTGAACGAAATGGCTATCACAAAATTTTGATTGGATGTGTTGTTGGGAATGATTAGCGTGGGGGGGGGGGCTAGTTGCCCTCCAATCGCTTTCGACTATGAAAAACGGCACTAGCCCTTTGAATTTCCAATCGAATGAGCCTGTTTTGAAGTTTCTACGACAACTTTTTCTATAAAAAACCTTATATGCCCCCAGGGTTTAACTTTAAATCCTTGCCCTGAGGGTTGGGGGGGGGAGTTGCCTCCTCAAAAATATATTTTCTATCTGGAAATCAACTAGCCTACGCTGACTAAAATGGCTATTTCAAAATTTTGATTGGATGAGTTTTGGGGAATGATGGGCGTGGGGGGGGGGCTAGTCCTCCAATCACTTTCGACTATCAAAAACGGCACTAGAACTCTCAATTTCCAATCGAATAAGCCCCTTTTGAAGTTTCGACGACGACCCCTTCCATATGAAGTGCCCTGCTCTAAAGGAAAAAAAAATAAATAGTGTATTGTGCCAACATCGTTCTTATATGCCCTCAGGGCATAACTTAAAACCCTTGCCCCGAGGGTTGTGGGGAGGGTCCTCCTCAAATACGTATTTCCTATCTGGAAATCAACTACGTTGAACAAAATGGCTATCTCAAAATTTTGATTGGATGCGTTTGGGGGAATAATGGGCGTTTGGGGGTGGGGCTAGTCGCCCTCGAATCACTTCCGACTATTAAAAAGGGCACTAGCCCTTTTAATTTCCAATCGAATGAGCCTGTTTTGAAGTTTCTACGACAACGTCTTCTATAAAAACCTTATATGCCCCCAGGGTTTAACTTTAAACCCTTGCCCTGAGGGTTGGGGTGGAAGAGTGTCCTCCTCAAAAACATATTTTCTATCTGGAAATCAACCAGCTTACGCTGACTAAAATGGCTATTTCAAAATTTTGATTGGATGAGTTTTGGGGAATGATGGGCGTGGGGGGGGGGGGGCTAGGTGCCCTCCAATCACTTTCGACTGTTAAAAACGGCACTAGAACTCTCAATTTCAATCGAATGAGCCCCTTTTGAAATTTCTACGACAACCCCTTCCATATGAAGTGCCCTGCTCTAAAGGAAAAAAAATAAATAGTACATTGTGCCAACATCGTTCTTATATGCCCTCAGGACATAACTTAAAACCCTTGCCCCGAAGGTTGTGGTGAGTGTCCTCCTCAAATACGTATTTTCTATCTGGAAATCAACTAGTCTACGCTGAACAAAATTGCTATCTCAAAATTTTATTGGATTTGTTTGGGGGAATGATGGGAGGGGGGGGCTAATTGCCCCCCAGTCACTTTCAACTATTAAAAAGGGCACTAGCCCTTTGAATTTCCAATCAAATGAGCCTTTTTTGCAGTTTCTACGACAACGCCTTCTATAAAAACCTTATATGCCCCCAGGACATAACTTAAAACTCTTGCCCTGAGGGTTGTGGGGGAGTGTCCTCCTCAAAAACATATTTTCTATCTGGAAATCAACTACACTGAAAAAAATGGCTATCTCAAAATTTTGATTGGATTTGTTTGGGGGAATGATTGGCGTGGGGGTGGCTAGGTGCCCTCCAATCACTTTCGACTATTAAAAAGGGCATCTGCTCTTTCTATTTTCAATTGAATGAGCCCCTTTCGAAGTTCCCACGACAACTCCTTCGATACGAAGTGCCCTTTTCTAAACAACAACAACAACAAAAAATATCAGTAATCAATTTTGACTATTAAAAAGGGTACTAACCGTTTGAATTTCGAATCGAATGAGCCCTTTTTCAAGTATCTTCGACAAAGATTTCAATAAAAACCTTATATGCCCCCAGGGCATAACTTGCAACCCTTGCCCTGAGGGCTGTGGGGAAGTTTCCTCCTCAAAGATATATTTTCTATCTGGAAATCAACTACGCTGAACAAAATGGCTATCTCAAAATTTTTATTGGATGTGTTTCGGGGAATTATGGGCGTGGGGGGGGGGGCTAATTGCCCTGCAATCCTTTTGACTATTAAAGAGGGCACTAGTCCTTTGAATTTTCAATCGAATGAGCTTTTTTGAAGTTTCTACGACAACGTCTTCTATAAAAACCTTATATGCCCCCAGGGCATAACTTAAAACCCTTGCCCTGAGGGCTGTGGGGGAGTATCCTCCTCAAAAACATATTTTCTATTTTGAAATCAACTACACTGAAAAAAATGGCTATCTCAAAATTTTGATTGGATGTGATTGGGGGAATGATGGGCGTGGATGGGCTAGTTGCCCTCCAATCATTTTCGACTATAAAAAGGGCACTAGCCCTTTGAATTTCCAATCGAATAAGCCTTTTTTGAAGTTTCTATGACAACGCCTTCTATAAAAACCTTGTATGCCCCCCAGGGCATGACATAAAAGCCTTACCCTGAGGGTTTTGGGGGAGTGTCCTCCTCAAAATCATATTTTCTATCTGGAAATTAACTGCGCTGAACGAAATGGGGGAATAATGGGCGTTTGGGGGGGTGGGGCTAGTCGCCCTCCAATCACTTTCGACTATTAAAAAGGGAACTAGCCCTTTGAATTTCCAATCGAATGAGCCTATTTTGAAGTTTTCACGACATGGCCTTCTATGAAAACCTCATATGCTCCAGTGCATAACTTAAAACCCTTGCCCTGAGGGTTGTGGGGGAGTCTCTTCCTCAAAAACATATTTTCTATTTGGATATCAACTATGTTGAACGAAATGGCTATCTCAAAATTTTGATTGGATGTGTTGTTGGGAATGATTGTTGGGTGGGGGGGCTAGTTGCCCTCCAATCGCTTTCGACTATTAAAAAGGGCACTAGCCCTTTGAATTTCCAATCGAATGAGCCTGTTTTGAAGTTTTTACGACAACGTCTTGTATAAAAACCTTATATGCCCCCAGGGTTTAACTTTAAACCCTTGCCCTGTGGGTTGGGGGGGGGAGTGTCCTCAAAAACATATTTTCTATCTGGAAATCAACTAGCCTACTCTGACTAAAATGGATATTTCAAAATTTTGATTGGATGAGTTTTGGGGAATGATAGGCGTGGGGGGGGGGGGGGCTAGGTGCCCTCCAATCACTTTCGACAATTAAAAACGGCACTAGAACTCTCAATTTCCAATCGAATGAGCCCCTTTTGAAGTTTCTACGACGACCCCTCCCATATGAAGTGCCCTGCTCTAAAGGAAAAAAATTAATAGTACATTGTGCCAACATCGTTCTTATATGCCCTCAGGGCATAACTTAAAACCCTTGCCCCGAGGGTTTTGGGGAGTGTCCTCCTCAAATACGTATTTTCTTTCTGGAAATCAACTACATTGAACAAAATGGTTATCTCAAAATATTGATTGGATGTGTTTGGGGGAATAATGGGCGTTTGGGGGGTGGGGCTAGTCGCCCTCCAATCACTTTCGACTATTAAAAAGGGTACTAGCCCTTTGAATTTCCAATCGAATGAGCCTATTTTGAAGTTTTCACGACATGGCCTTCTATGAAAACCTAATATGCTCCAGTACATAACTTAAAACCCTTGCCCTGAGGGTTGTGGGGGAGTCTCTTCCTCAAAAACATATTTTCTATGTGAATATCAACTATGCTGAACGAGTTGGCTATCACAAAATTTTGATTGGATGTATTGTTGGGAATGATTGGCGTGGGGGGGGGCTAGTTGCCCTCCAATTGCTTTCGACTATTAAAAACGGCACTAGCCCTTTGAATTTCCAATCGAATGAGCCTGTTTTAAAGTTTCTACGACAACGTCTTCTATAAAAACCTTATATACCCCAGGGTTTAACTTTAAACCCTTGCCCTGAGGGTTGGGGGGGGAGTGTCTTCCTCAAAAACATATTTTCTATCTGGAAATCAACTAGCCTACGCTGACTAAAATGGCTATTTCAAAATTTTGATTGGATGAGTTTTGGGGAATAATGGGCGTGGGGGGGTGGGGGCTAGGTGCCCTCAATTCACTTTCTACTATTAAAAACGGCACTAGAACTCTCAATTTCCAATCAAATGAAGTTTCTACGACAACGCCTTCTATAAAAAACCTTATATGCCCCAGGGCATAACTTAAAACCCTTGCCCTGAGGGCTGTGGGGGAGTATCCTCCTCAAAAACTTATTTTCTATTTGGAAATCAACTACGCTGAACAAAATGGCTATCTCAAAATTTTGATTGGATGTGTTTGGGGGAATGATGGGCGTGGATGGGCTAGTTGCCCTCCAATCATTTTCGACTATAAAAAGGGCACTATCCTTTTGAATTTCCAATCGAATAAGCCTCTTTTGAAGTTTCTATGACAACGCCTTCTATAAAAACCTTGTTTGACCCCAGGGCATGACTTAAAACCCTTGCCCTGAGGGTTTTGGGGGAGTGTCCTCCTCAAAAACATATTTTCTATCTGGAAATTAACTACGCTGAACGAAATGGCTATCTTAAAATTTTGATTGGATGTGTTTGGGGGAATGATGGGCGTGGTTGGGCTAGTTGCCCTCCAATCATTTTCGACTATTAAAAAGGGCACTAGCCCTTTGAATTTCTAATCGAATGAGCCTATTTTGAAGTTTTCACGACATGGCCTCCTATGAAAACCTAATATGCTCCAGTGCATAACTTAAAACCCTTGCCCTGAGGGTTGTGGGGGAGTCTCTTCCTTAAAAACATATTTTCCATCTGGATATCAACTATGCTTATTGGCGTGGGGGGGGGCTAGTTGCCCTCCAATCTCTTTCGACTATTAAAAAGGGCACTAGCCCTTTGAATTTCCAATCGAATGAGCCTGTTTTGAAGTTTCTACGACGACCCCTTCCATATGAAGTGCCCTGCTCTAAAGGAAAAAAAGAAATAGTACATTGTGCCAACATCGTTCTTATATGCCCTCAGGGCATAACTTAAAACCCTTGCCCCGAGGGTTGTGGGGAGTGTCCTCCTCAAATACATATTTTCTATCTGGAAATCAACTACGTTGAACAAAATGGCTATCTCAAAATTTTGATTGCATGTGTTTGGGGGAATGATGGGCGAGGGGGGGGGGCTAGTTGCCCTCCGATCACTTTCGACTATCAAAAAGGGCATTAGTTACTCCGATTTGCAATCGAATGAGCCCTTTTCGAAGTTTCTACGACAACACCTTTGATACGAAGTGCCACGGTGGAGAAAAAAAAAACACATTGTGCCCACATCGTTCTTTACTTAGGCAGTGCTAGCCCGCTGCCTATGATAGATTAGTCCCAAAAATCGATAATGACACTTCGTAGTATTGAAGAACGCTTTGATTTTGCTATTACCTATGTTTGGCGTTTAAGATAGACGATTAAAGTATTTATAGTCTTTGTATATGTACGCACACACACATACACACACACATAGCCTATATATACATATATATATAGCCTATATAGACATATATATATATATATATAGCCTATATATACATATATATATAACCTATATATACATATATATATATATATATATATATATATATATATATATATTATATATATATATATATATATATATATATATATATATATATATATATATATATATATATATATATATATATGTATATATATATATATATATATATATATATATATATAGATATATATATATATATATATATATATATATATATATATATATATATATATACTATATATATATATATATATATATATATATATATATATATATATATATATATATATATATATATATATATATATATATATATATATATATATATATATATATATATATATATGAGTAATAGAAGTGAAACCTTGTAAAATCGATATTCTGCTTAAATGAATTACAACAAAATTGTTTTCAGCTTCACAACTTTGCTCAATCCTAATTTATAAGGTTTTAAAGATATGCAAATACGTTTCCTAAATTTAGAAAATAAAACATTGATATGGCTTAAAATTCTACTCAAATAACTAAAATTGCATTTTCAGAGCTAAAGCCAGAGAAAAGAAACTGATAACTGAAAATTAAGGTAAAATATTATTTTGTCAAAATTTCAATGGGTATTCACCTGCCATGTGGGCAAATTTCAAGACCCTCTAGAGAGAGAAGGAGTAGAGGTAAGTACTTCAAAATACCTTCCCGGACATAATTTAGCCTGTAGACCCAACCTTGAAAGTTTCATTTTCCTAACCTAACCCCTTTCCAAGACAGCCAAAAGTAGCTAAAGTAGAGTTTTACCAAATTCAATCCTCTATCCAAATATAACAATCATTTCTGGTGGAAATTAATTCCAGAAATTTTAAAAAGCCTGGGGTTTCTAGATTTTCAGATAGAAAACCCTATTTTCAGTTTAGTTTTTGGCTTACTTGGATTACAGAGTCTAGGCCACCACACCTACAACCCTGCAGCCCACCCTTGAATCCCTCTGTACCCCTTAAAAGCTTGATTTATAGAATCTAGAGGATGAGTTTCCACTGGAAATGATTGCTAAATTTGGATACAGCATTAAACTCTGAGTCAAATGGTATGGTTATTTCCTAAATATCTCATTATCATCCTATATTTGAAATTAACCAAAAACAACTCATTTCTCAATCTATGTTATTCAGTAACATGTACTGTAAAGTTACAGAAATGCTGCCCAGTAGATACAGGATATGAACAACTCATTTTTTATTGTCTATTCTGGTTCTATCAGGCACCCTACACTATAGGGATAGCTAATCATGCTAATCAGCACTATTATCAAACTGGGCTGGACTGTGTTCAAGAATCAATAGAAATTTTGGAAAGCAGTGTTTTGCAGGAATCCGATGAAATTGCATCTACATCTACCACAATCAATCTGGCTGAGGACTCAGAGACTCGTGCGAAGGTGTTGGTCACAAGTCTAAGAAGATGCACTATGCACAGAAGTTTCGACCAGAGTGGTTGACTGATTCAGTGCTGAAACCTTTCCATATTCAATCGCCAGACGAAAGCAAAAAGGCCTATTGCAGATACTGTCAGCAAAAACTGACGGGAAGTTTGACTGTCATGAAGAATCATGCAACTAGTGAGCTTCATAAGAAGAACGTAAAAGCAGCATTGGGACAACTGACAGTTGAGGGAGCAGTTGGAAACAAGCAAAGGCAGGAAAAAGAGAACAGTGATAGGATGGTGTCAGCTGCTGAATTACGCCTTGCAGCATAGGTTGCAGCTGAAGATATTCCTTTGACAAAAATTGATACTCTCGTTCCCGTTTTGAAAAAGTCTTTTGGGGATTCAGCTACAGCCAAGTGTGTTGAAATAAAACGAACTAAATTGACTGACATTATTAAAAATATTATAGGATTTCATGGTGAGGACACTTTAGCATCTGTTCTTCAGAAGAACTTTTTTTCAATAATCGCCGACGAAAGCACAGATAGATCAGATACAAAGTCCCTAGTTGTTACTGTGAAGTATGTAAACAGTGGGAATACCATGAGGGAAGAATTCCTGGTACTACTAAAAGTAGACGACGCAACTGCAAGTAAGCAAAAGAATCTTCTGACGAAGTACTTTAAGAAAGTTGACGTTCCATTAGAAAATTTGGCTGGGATTGGTCTTGATAATGCGTCGGTCAATATGGGGCGCGAAAACGGCCTCGCTGCCCAGCTGCTGCGTGAAAATCCGCAGCTGTTTGTTCTTGGTTGTACTTGCCATACTGCTGCATTGTGTGCTTCGGCTGCAGCGAAGCACTTACCTGCTGAAGTCAAAACTTTCGTGAAGGAACTCATCAACTTCATAAGCGCAAGCCCTAAGAGACAGTTGGAACTGAAGGTTTTCGAGGAGTTTTGTGAAATTGCCAACCACTGACTTCTGCAGATATTCGGCACGCGCTGGTTGTCGCTTGAAGCCGGAATTAACAGATTACTTGAACAGTGGCCAGCCTCACATTTGTATCTGACAGACTTGTCCCTAACATCGTCGGACAGCTCGACAAGGGATAAAGCCAAAAAGCTGCTATATACGATGGATATAAGCGTGAATAAGGCCTACTTTTACTTCCTCTATATATATACTGGCAAAGATCAACAAGTTCAACCTTGAGTTCCAGTCATGCGGAACGAGGATTCATTGCCTTTTGAGACGTACCCGCGAGCTTTACTTGTCTACTCTGCAGTGTTTCCTTCGTCCTGAGAAGCTCAAAGGTAACTTTACTTCCCTGAACGTGAGCAGTCCTGAAAACTTTTTGAAGCTTGAAAATGTTAAACTTGGGATGAATACCGAGTTGCACCTTGAAAGCCTGTCAGTGGAAGATCGACGTCACTGGGTGCAAGCTATTCGAAAAGCCTGCCTTGCTTATCTTATTGAACTTGCTAAGCAGATCCGTACTAGGATAAGACTGGATGACCCTGTTCTTACATTTTTGAACTTCTGGATCCACTGAAAGCTATGAGCCACAAAACTATGTCACTTTTCCCTCTTCTGCAGAGGTTTAAATATGTTGCTGTTAGAGACTGCAGAACCGAAGGGGAGAGGATGAAGGTACTGGAGGACCTTAATAGTGAGTACAAGAAAATGTAAATCCGAAGTGAATTTATTTCAGAAATAGTATCAGAATCAGATTTAGAGTGTCCTCCTACATTCTGGAAGAGGCTTACCAAACTGAAAGATGGTAGCGGGAAGCCATGTTCCGAGTGCTCCCCAAGTTTATGTTGACCCTCTGTCCTTTGCCGCATGCTTCAGCCGGTGCAGAGTGGCAGTTTTCCAGTTTAAATATTAGCAAGACGACTGGGCGAAACCGATTAAATATCGACACAGTTGGAGCTCTCATGCACTCCAAGCAACTCTACCTCAGAGACGCAAGATGTGTTTTGGAGTGGGAGATTCCGCCCGCTCTGATTGATAGATCAGAAAATGGAAGATGAACAAGAATGAACCCGGTCCCTGGGAAACAGAAGAGGGTGCAGGACCGGCGGTTAAGCTTTGAAAAAGTCAAATTTGGTCTTTCGAATCGGACTTTATTATTATTTGTTTTTTACTTTGAATTTCATTTTTTGTGGTCGTTTTTTTTTTTTTTTTTGTGTACCTGCAATTTTTGTGAAGCCTAGTTGTAAGTATATACTGAAACTAAAAACTTTCAGAAAAGTTGGTTAAACTATGGAGTAAGGCCGAGCCTGTCGAAAATTAGGAGGCTGGAAGAAACTGTTTTGACCTAATCAATAACTAGGAACACATTTCCTACATATTTGAAGGCAAATAAGCCGAATGACAAAAAGAAATCATATAAAGATGTAGTCGCACAAGCAGAAAAAAAAATATGCACGAGCTACTTTTTAGTTTTGTTTTCATTTTGATGACAAAAGTATTTACTGGCTTTCTCACGCCAATGCGTGTTTCGCGGCGAAAGCCGCGACACGCGCACGTTTTTGGCAACATCTAGTAAAACGGAAGCTAATCCAGTAAATTTTTTCGCCCAAAACTAGTAAAAACCAAATCGTCAGAGTGACAACGCTGATTATACCGCTCAAATCTTTGAAAACCTGAAGCGTTGATACAAACCTGAAGCTTTATATTGAGTAATCAATTCTGCAGTCAGTAAGATATTTTTAATGATAGTTTTGAAAACAATAATATTTATGTTCGGTGCAATAGGGTTCATGGTCAGTTTTGGCTCAAAAGTGGTGAAAAACTGGTCAATATATACCAAATCATATTATTGAGTTTCAAATAAAGTGAATACACCATTCAATGCCTTTTTTTATGCTGATTACGAATATAATAAGCATTTCTATCGGAAATGAATTTCAGCCCCCCCCCCTATATAGGCTATACCTAACCTAACCCTGAATTGGCATATATAGAGGGGGGGGGGGCTGAAATTCATTTCTGATAGAAATGCTTATTATATTTGTAATCAGCATAAAAAAGGCATCGAATGGTGTATTCACTTTAGTCCTAACTCAATAATATGGTTTGGTATATATTGACCGAAAAACTTAACTAAAAAAATATACAACACCCAGTGGTGTGGTAAGCCCTCATTGGGGAAGAAAAACAGACCAATGAAGTGTTTTGTGTTTTGGTAAATTTTTTGCAGCTCACATTATTGACTTTAGAGGAAAGTAAACATACCAGTCAATGCCTTTTTTGATACTCATTCCAAATATAATAATCATTTTTGTCAGAAACAAATTTTACTCCCACCCCTATGTATACCAATTCAGAGTATAGCTAATATGGCTAATATGGTATAGCCACATGGCTAATATGGGAGTAAAGGTCATTTGTGATGCAAATGGATGTTATATTTAGATTGAGGATGCAATTCTAGGTATATATTTCCAGATTAGGGGGGGGGGGTGGGGGTAAATTCTATGATTTATTTACAGATTAGGGGTGTGGGGTTATATATTCTGTGAATATATAGGCTCTAAAAAACTCATGAATTTCTTAGAAAAGCTGGAAATTTAAGTATTGAAGTGAAGGTAAAGGCTCTCCCCCTGCAAAATATGTTAACTTGGATTATTCTACTTATTATGAAGTAAGAATTGTTTTCTTAATATGTTTCCTTTTGTCCAGCTGGACTGTTAGCATAAAATACTGGTTGGCCAATTGGCTAATTTAAAGATTTGTATATATATACACTATCAAGTGAGCCATCTAATGGTATCCCATCTGGGAGGTTAGGTTTTTTTTCATCTTCATAAAAACTATTAGAAGGGAAATGTCTTTTTTTTTTCCTGTGTTCAAATATTGTCATATGTCTACTAAAGTTTATTTGAGATTCCTTCTAAAAATTGAGTTTGAGAAGATAATCGTTTAAATAAATGAAGTTCCTGTAATGATGGTAATCTCTAGTTAGTAAAATAAATAGTTTTTTGCTGGAAGTTCATCATAAAAAAAACTGTATAGCTCAAAACAGTGCTAGAATCATCTGAAGTTTTGCCTTGGTGGCAATTTCTTGTTTGTCAGGCACTGAAAACTACCAATAGCAGTAAACTAGGCTACAGTCTACTCAGACAGTAAATTACTGTCTAATATATAGAGCTACACAACACAACAGAAGGTTTGACACATTTAAGGTTCTTGAGTGCTTTATTGGTGCCAGGACAGCATCCTATAAGTAGATGGCAAGAAAAAGCCATTAAGTACAGACAAGGCTTACTAGGCAGGGTGGTACTTGCTATCCATTTCCAGTAGAATATTTTCTCCCAACAAGATAATGCTGAAATGGTAAGACAACTGTTGCCCTTTTGAATTCACTTCTTGCAGGTCCAAACAGACAACTGTTGCCCAACTCAGTCAAGTCTGTAAGAAGTGATTTGAACAAACATGACAGTTGTTTACCAAGTGGTGAAAATTTGCAGCTGGCTGTTGTTTCTCCTTCTCCAATGGTTGTGACTGACCCCCCACTGGTCAAAAATAGCCTAGTAACAGACGGATGATTGAGTCTTAAAAAAGAGACCTTTCAAGTTGGAGTTGGCTTCTGTACTGCACAAGTGCACTCCTACCCTCAACTAATCAGAAGAAGCTCCATGCTTTTCGGGGTAAAGAAATTTTCTGCTTCCTGTAGCTCCAATGAATCAATATTGTCAGCCTATGCAGCAACATCTGTAATTCTAATGAAAACAAATAAGTAAAATTTGATGGACAAGCAACAGCAGTATGTTTATTTCAAGGAAAACAGAAGAAAAATGAACCAAGCAGAGAAAAGTAGAAAAAAATTAAAAGGAAAAAGGATTGTAAAAGTCCTTTTGAATATCTTCATATAGTAAAAATTAAAGCTTTATCGTGTGCATGCAGCATTAGCCTAAGCTAACTAGTTGGTTATTTATATCCTTGTGTAGTTCTATATATAAACTTTTGCTTAAAATAGCCAACTAGTCAGCTATCAATAAAGCTTCTAATACACAGTAGAATTAGCTAACTAGTTTGCTATTAAAGTCACAGCTATATACACATGTTTGTATTAGTCAACCAGTTGGCTATTAGATCTCACATATATATGCACTTCAGGCTGAGTTAGCCAGCAAAGCAAACTGTATAGGCTATCCTCAATAGAATTAGCTATCAAGTTGGCTATTAACATTCTTTATAGGGTAAAGGTACTGACGATTTGACAGTTTTTATAAAAAAAAAAACAAATTTTGTACTCCAAAAGTCCAAATTTAAAGACTTTTGGTTTGAAAAGCATTTCAGTATGTTGGAAAAACATCTAGGAATCTAATTGTTTGATGAGAAGTTTGAAGTTTTATCTGAAAAGGGTACAAAATTCTGATTTTCCAAAATTAGAGTATTTTCACCTACAAATTCAACACAAGAAAATATTTACCTGTTTTTGATGCAAGTCAGAACCCAATTTGACATGCGTCAAAATACTTGGGGAATACCTGTGGGCTGAACCTGGTGTGTTCAACACGTCTTGAAATACTTGGGGAATACCTGTGGGCAGAACCTGGTGTATTCAACATGTAGCCTATATTATTGTTTCTTTGTAATTTTTCAACTTCATTTAATGTATAAAAGTATGAAACACTATTCAAAAAGTAGGAGTAATAAAACTAACAAAATTGTTTCAAGTATGTAGTATTTAGTATAATAAAATTGGTTAATCATAAGGACTGTGATATTGTGACCTAAATTACATAAATCTTCTTTTTTTCTGATTTGCATATATGCAACTCAGAATTTTTTCTTTTTGAAGTGCTGCATATATGCCACAGGAATAGCATCTCTGAACGCTATCTGAAATGTGTTAGAGTTTATTTTAGCAAACTGCAAATTATAATTGATTTGAAGTGCCCATTAATTTAGATTTTCACTTTCCCATCATTTGACTATGATTGAGTCAAAGGGGTTGGGGATATGGAATAACTTGCTTTCTTCTTGCCATCTCCAGATAATATGTTGACTATTTGGCTAATATCAAGATGGATATCCACCACCAAGCTATATAAAAATGTATAGTTTATTTAAAGAGACAAAATAAAAAAGAAAATTTATGGGAGGTTAACAAGTTAACAAAATGTAGTTCTGGGGAAAAGAGCTATAAAATGGCATTGGCAAGCCAGGATTGCCTGCCATAAAGAGCAAATATGCTTAGTAAAATTTATCCATAAAAACAGTGTAATGGAACACCACTTTAAACAACAAGCCATCTATACCTACTGAGACCTTTGCATTAATTGATGTAGCATATGAAATTTGAGGGTCTCAGCACTTTCCCAAAAGAACCTGTCAGAGGATCTCAGAACCTTTAGAGGGTCAATATTAGCAAACAGGATGTTTTAAAGTAAAAGAATCCTAGTATTAAGTGACCTGGATAATGTAACTTTCACTGGTTTTCAACCAGCAGGCCATGAAATGGCTACAGTGTGCACAACAGTAATCAGTGAGTGTTCTGCCATCCAAACAATATGGTACACAAATGGGGCTCCCTGGTACTACTTTACCCTTTTATGAAATATTCTGACAATAGTTAGGCATTTTCTGCTAAGCATAAACCTTTACATAAGAAACTGAATACATGAACAGTGTAAAAATAAATTTTGCACAATCTAAAGGTCACTGCAACACCCGAGGGATTGTTAGAAGGGCTGCCTACCAGTGCAATTTTTGTTCAATTGAACTACCCAACAACTGTGATGTCAGTGGCTGCAGAAAACACAGTGTCAGGTATTTGACAGTGGTAAGGAAAAAAAGCCAACTGACATAAAAGTGTTTTTACTAAAAGAGCATGCTTTAATACTTTTGAACAAACCTTGCTAATAAAACAGTTTCATTCTCTCAAGTCTAGTATGAGAAATAATGCAATCAAGCTCAAGCTATTTGGACAAAAAATGATTGTAACATTGTAATGATTGTAACAGTAAAAAAATTTATTGGGAGTTAACAAGTTAACAGAATGTAGTTCTGGGGAAAAGAGCTATAAAAGGGCATCGGCAAGCCAGGATTGCCTGCCATAAAGAGCAAATATGCTTAGTAAAATTTATCCATACAAACAGTATAATGGAACACCACTTGAAACAACAAGCCATTTAGGGTAAAGGTACCAATGATTCAACAGTTTTTGTAAAAAAACAGTTTTTCTACTCTAGAAGTCTTAATTTAAAGACTTTCGGTTTGAAAAGGGTTTCAGTATGTAGGAAAAACATCTAGGAATCTAACTGTTTAATGAGAAGTTTGAAGTTTTGTCTGGAAAGGGTACAAAACTCCAATTTTCCGAAACTAGAGCATTTTCACCTACAAATTCGACACAACAAAAAAGTTACCTGTTTTTGACGCAAGTCGGAACCCAATTCGACACCCGTATTGGGATTCGAACTGATGATTCAACAGTTTTTGTAAAAAAACAGTTTTTCTACTCTAGAAGTCTTAATTTAAAGACTTTCGGTTTGAAAAGGGTTTCAGTATGTAGGAAAAACATCTAGGAATCTAACTGTTTGATGAGAAGTTTGAAGTTTTGTCTGGAAAGGGTACAACACTCCAATTTTCCCGAAATTAGAGCATTTTCACCTACAAATTTGACACAACAAAAAAGTTACCTGTTTTGACGCAAGTCGGAACCCAATTTGACACCCGTCTAAATACTTGGGGAATACTTGTAGGCGGAACCTGGTGTATTTGACACATATATTCTTGTTTCTTTGATTTTCTTCAACTTCATTTAATGTATAAAAGTATAAAAGACTATGCAAAAAGTAGAAGTAATAAAACTAACAAAATCGTTTCAAGTATGTAGTATTTGGTATAACAAAATTGATACAACAAATTTTAATATACATTATTAAATACAAATAGTATTTAGTATACCAAATTTAGTATAACAAAATTGTTTGACTAGCATTTCGGAAGGGATAGGGTCTAGGAAAACGGGAGTGGATTTCAAGAAATTTAAGAAGTTTATTTGATTTAGTGGATTTTATTTTCATATGCAGATTCTTAGTTTCATCCAAAACATAGGCCTACGCGTCATTTCGTATAAGATTTTGTATTCGATAAAATTTGTATTTTTTATTCGGATGAAGGATAAATAGGGGTATAATCTAAAAAAATCTGGGGAGGGGGGCAAAATCAGTTCGGGGGGGGGGGGGGAAACTGCCCCCCCCCCCCCCCCTGCCCCATAGCAATTTACGCCCCTGCATGGTATGAGGCCAAGCAGCAGTTCCTCAGATGATGGAAAAATCCAGTGTCTGTAAGTAAAACTTCAAAGTTTAAAAAAAAAACTTTTGTTTAAATGTTCTTTCATCTGAAATATTATTAGAAATAATAATCAGCAAAATCTCTCGTTGCGCAGAAAGCACCCGTAAATTCGACAGCTATGGTGCCTATGGTTTCGTCAGTGGATCCTGGAATTTCGACACCTATTATTTCTCATCTGTTTTACATGTTCAGTGAAGTTTCGACAAAGTCACCTATATTTCGACAGGGCCTGTTGCTGTCTGTCCAAAATTTCGACAAGGTTACTACGAGATATTCGCCAAAGAAATAAATCCCTTGATAGAAGCCGATATTTACACTTGAATGCGGCTGAAGGAACATTTTTAGTCCGCCTGGTATTCCACTACATTGAACATGAATTTTCGACACTTGGAACCTAGTTTCGACAATGCAATTTCCGTCGCCATTTTCATTTAATTTTATCAAGAAAAAGCTAATGTGGCTACATTTCAGAGAACATCAGATGCATCTCGACACATTGGTGCTTATCCCAACTTTTTCTTGCAATAAATAACCAAGTAATGACAGTTTGAACATTACATACCTGAAAAATTGTCGGGAGCTCCTTTCGTGTCGAAAACAGGAAACTGACCGAATTAAATGTTCTTTTCTTATCTGGGTGTACCGGATATAGTGTCCACGTTTCGCACCGTCGAAATAAAACGACGGCTCCAAGAGATGGCGCTCTAAGTCACGGCTTAGCAGAGCTATCCCGTTTTGAAGGAAAATTTTGACAGTGGTTCCGAAATTGCACTGTCGAATCATCGGTGCCTTTACCCTATACCTGCTGAGACCCTTGCATTAATTGATGTAGCATATGAAATTTGAGTGTCTCAGCACTTTCCCAAAAGAACCTTTCAGAGGATCTCAGAACCTTTAGAGGGTAAATATTAGCAAACAGGGTGTTTTAAAGTAAAAGAATCCTAGTATTAAGTGACCTGGATAATGTAACTTTCACTGGTTTTCAACCAGCAGGCCATGAAATGGCTACAGTGTGCACAACAGTAATCAGTGAGTGTTTTGCCATCCATACAATATGGTACACAAATGGGGCTCCCTGGTACTACTTTACCCTTTTATGAAATATTCTGACAATATTTAGGCATTTTCTGCTAAGCAAAAACCTTTACATAAGAAACTGTATACATGAACAGTGTAAAAATAATTTTTGCAGAATCTAAAGGTCACTGCAACACCTAAGAGATTGTTAGAAGGGCTGCCTACTAGTGCAATTTTTGTTCAATTGAACTACCCAACAACTGTGATGTAAGTGACTTAAGAAAACACAGTGTCAGGTATTTGACAGTGGTAAGGAAAAAAGCCAACTGACATAAAAGTGTTTTTACTAAAAGAGCATGCTTTAATACTTTTGAACAAACCTCGCTAATAAAACAGTTTCATTCTCTCAAGTCTAGTATGAGAAATAATGCAATCAAGCTCAAGCTATTTGGACAAAAAATAATTGTAACATAAGAGTCAATTCAGCCTTCAAATTATACTTTAAGTATCACAATATGGCAAAAGGAGGTTAAAAAGTTGTACGAAAAAAACTTAAATAATGGTTTAAAAGCTTTGTTGTTACAGGTTGTGGAAGCAACTTGGATCACAGGCTAATTTGGATCTTTTGCAATTACCATTGACCTTAGTTCCTCCAGTGCCTCCAGAGGCACAAAGGCAACTCGGATCACAGGCTAATTTGGATCTCTTGCAATTACTGTTGACCTTAGTTCCTCCAGTGCCTCCAGAGGCACAAAAGGCATCAGCAAGTATTTTCCAATATTCCCTCAAGTGAGCTGCTGCACAGATGTCCTCCCACTCTTTGATGACACTCGTTTGGAGAGCTCTTCTGTCATGCTCAAACGTTCAAAGGAGCCTTTTCTTTGGTCTTCCTTGGTGATACGGACCTTCTGGTTGCCAATGGAGGATCATTATAGAATGTCCATGATCTGGCATAAGGAGAATATTTCCAAGGCATCACCATATGCATTGCCTCACAACAGAAACGATGGCTTGTTGGTATGTGTGAGTAGAGATCTCTCGACCTTGGAGACATGGTTCCTCCAACTGACCTTTTACACCCAATGGACGCAGTTGTTTTCAAAGGCATTAAGACGTTTCTTATGTTCTGTATTTAGCCTTAGTAATTCCATAGAGCAAATCATAATAGACAAAACATTGTTGTGGAACTGTCTAAGCTTTAGCTTCTGTGAGTGTTCTTGAATAATGGACCTAAATACTGCTGTTGAAAATATAACAAAGTGATATTTTTGAAGAACTTGATCTCTATGAGATTTTGATGCTATTTTTGCATATGTTGTTGAACTTCTAGCTCTGCCTTTGACCTGAGATTTGAAATGCCTTGTTTTCCAAATTACTCCCAGTACCTGTATATTTTTTTTTACTATCTATATGGGGCTATAAAAGTCCGAGGTTTCGTTGGGTACTTGTATAATATCCCCTTCTAAGCATGGTGTATGAACATTTAGTATGGTACATGATGTACACGAACTTCTAGAACCTAATTTATTCACTGATTTACCATGAAAGAAAATAGCTAATGCGCATGACAACTTAAGCAGAAAGAATAAAAAGTTTGATGCTTTATCAGAGATTGTGCAAAGAAATAATAAAAAACAATCGATTCTGATGACAAGTTTGTGGTTCAGTTGGAGTGCATTAATCCTACAATAGCAACATGTGATCATGTCCAGAACGTGGGGGAATTTATTCTTGGTTTTCTGCCATACGAAAGCTTTAATTTTGATCAACTTGGCAGAGAGTGGCAGAAAGTTAAGTTATTCATGAGTCTCTGTAAAATAAAAAAAAGGAATTAGCAGAATTTTGGTGCAAGCTTGGTAAGTACATTTGCTGGTTAGGTGTGGTTGCCTTGAAAGTGAAAACAAGCAGTATAAAAAAAACTAATTTTTTTTATTAGGCATTGGCAAATTTTAAAGATTTTTTTTTCGTTCAGAGTCTTATGTCTTTCAGTGTTTAGGCTAGTCTGTGCTGGCTAGTGTCTTTTATCGTTATTCACAGCTAGTGAATGAACCATTCGTGAATTAACTTTGAATGAGGATACTAGATGTTCTTATTTTTAACATTTAAATTCTTCTGTCATTTATTATTTAACAATTATAGAGCGTTTGGTTTTCGTAGTTTAGCTTTTAATCTCTGATAAACCGAGCGTAAAAATGGCGAAGCCGTATCCAGGGGGGGAGGGTGTTACCCGGTTTGAACCCCCTCCCCCCTCGAAATTTTTGACTGAGTCGAAAATTAGTCTAAAAAATACCTGTAAAGACAAAACCTTACCAGAAAAAAAATATGCTCCCACACTAAATCCTATTGCATTTTGTGGGTAAACGGTTCTGATCAGCTTACGCAATTAGGTAACCGTAGGTAACCCCATGTTCACCTGACCTTGCATAGTAAATTAGGGTTAATATGCACTATTATTCTATTGCATTTTGTGGCATACAAATATTCTATTGCAATTTTGTGGGTAAACAGTTGTGATCAGCTTATGCAATTAGGAAACCCCATGTTCACCTTATTATGCAAGGTCAGACCTTGGATAGTAAATTAGGAATAATGGGGGCTCAAGGTAATAGGAGAATTAGGTCAGACCTTGCATAGTAAATTAGGATTATTGGGGACTCAAGGTAAATGTAAAAAATACCTGTAAAGACAAAACCTTACCAGAAAAAAAATATGCTCCCACACTAAATCCTATTGCATTTTGTGGGTAAACGGTTCTGATCAGCTTACGCAATTAGGTAACCGTAGGTAACCCCATGTTCACCTGACCTTGCATAGTAAATTAGGGTTAATATGCACTATTATTCTATTGCATTTTGTGGCATACAAATATTCTATTGCAATTTTGTGGGTAAACAGTTGTGATCAGCTTATGCAATTAGGAAACCCCATGTTCACCTTATTATGCAAGGTCAGACCTTGCATAGTAAATTAGGAATAATGGGGGCTCAAGGTAAATTAGGAGGTAAATTAGGTCAGACCTTTCATAATAAATTAGGATTATTGGGGACTCAAGGTAAATGTTATAAGAGAGTGCAAGATTGTCAGTTCAGTTCAGTTCAATTTCGGACTTGGGTAATAGAAGAGTGATTTTGAACTTGAAGAGGAAGTGTGACATTACATCGTTTTCGCGCCCAAGCGGACCAGGGATGTTTCTGACAGTGGCGTTAGTGGGACGTCTGCGGAGTATTCATCTACACCTGTGGATCTGAAAGGCACTGGAGCCATCGTTGAAGCTTCTGAATCACGCACACTGGAACCAACCACGACGCACCTGCACCAACCCAGTCTCTGTCGTTGTTTGCAAATGACATCGGTTGTTTTGTCAACAAATCATTCAGTCTCGATACAAATTCTAAACTTCGTTTGCTGAAGAGCCCTTGGACTCCAGATATCCCCTACATTTTTCCGGTATCCGAAAAAAAGGGAAGCTGAAGTTTCAGTTAACTCGGCTTGCTTGTTTCAGTTGGTTGTCCTACTCTCCGTCTGAGGACGCTGCATTTTGCAGATTTTGTGTTCTGTTCTCATCAGAGACATCTGGCAAAGGCTGCCACCTGCGCTTGGGGAATCTAGTCACCAAACCATTCAGGGACTGGAAGGATGCAACAGAGTGTTTCACAGCTCACCAACAAGCAGAGTTTCATAGAAACTGCATCCTATCGGCTGAAAACTTCATTTCTGTCTTGGAGAAAAAGGCAGGACAATATCGTGCACCAACTGGACGTGACGAGGAAAGCGCAGCTTCAAGAAAATCGCCAGAAGTTGCGAGCAATTGTTGAGACGGTGATATTTTATGGGTGACAAGAGCTTGCCCTTCGTGGTACCAACGATTCCGGCCCCATTTTGGTCTCGTATCCAGAACCTTCTGACAATGATGGCAACTTCCGAGCACTACTGCGGCTGAGGGCGAGACACGGTGACGATGTTCTGAAAAACCATCTTCTTTCTGCGGCCGGAAATGTCACATATCTTTCCTGCACATCCTGAATGGTATTATCGCCGCATCCGGGGAGCTTCTTCAGCAGTCTATTGTGGAAAGAGTAAACGTAAGTCCATGCTTTTCGGTGCTTGCCGATGAAACGGCGGACGTTTCGAATACCAAGCAGCTGTCTGTTTGCGTCCGCTACCCTTTCAAAGGGAACCTGCATGAGGACTTTCTTGGTTTTATCCCAGTTTCGGATTTAACTGGGCAAGGTCTGGCTTCATCAATCCTGCGATTTCTCGAAAGCCTTGGTTTTAATCTGAACAAGATGGTTGGTCAGGGATATGATGGTGCAGCAGTGATGAGTGGGCATCTTAGGGGTGTCCAGGCTGTTATATTTGAAAAGTATCCGAAGGCGCTTTACGTCCATTGTAGTGCGCACAGTTTCAACTAGGTCATCTCTTCTGTATACTCTATTCTGGCGTTTAAGAATTTCCTCGGTGTCTTAAGTCTGCAGTTTTTACCATACTTCCCCACTCAGGACACAGAATTTAAAAAAGAAGATCAACGAAATACTACCCGATTCGAGGAAACATACTTTAACCGGACTTTGCAAAACATGATGGGTGGAGCGCCACTATTCAGTTGTGCGTTTTCTTTAGCTGTACCGACCAATCCTGCGATCCCTGGAAGCTTTTGAAGAGAACGGAAATGCAGAAAATTCTGCAAAAGTGGCGCAGTTGCTGGAAACGATGAACCAGTCGCAATTTGTTGTGTGTCTCCATGTAGTCAAAGAGCTTTTCTGTCTTATGCTTCCACTGTGCAAGACTCTTCAGTCAGTTGACTGTGATTTGGCAGCTGCATGCAGGCACGTGGAAACCGTCCTTTCAAAAACAAAGAAAATGCGTGGAAATGCTGCTACTGCTTACACGTCTATTTTTGACAAAGCTCAGCGTTTTGCCAGCGGCTTAGGACTGGAGATCACTCGTCCAAGGACGAGAGGTGGCCGGAGTATGCATGCAGACGATCCAGACCTTCTCAACCACTGTAGAACCTCGCTTTTTATTCCTTTCCTGGACCACTTCACTTCCGAGCTGAAACAACGATTTGCGCTTCACCAGAAACTGCTGTCAGATCTCAGCGTCCTTTCTCCTGCCAAAATTGTATCTGTCGATCTGAAAGCATTAAACCTGGAGTCATTGGTTGAATTATATGGCGATAGTGCGTTTTCTTGAGCTCTACTGACCAATCCTGTGATCCCTGGAAGCTCTTGAAGAGAACGGAAATGCAGAAACTCCTGCAAAAGCGGGCGCAGTTGCTGGACACTATGAACCAGTCCCAATTTGTTGTGTGTCTTCGTGTGGTCAAAGAGCTTTTCTGCCTTACGCTTCCACTGTGCAAGACTCTTCAGTCAGTTGACTGTGATTTGGCAGCTGCATGCAGACACGTGGAAACTGTCCATTCAAAAACAAAATAAATGCGAGGAACTGCTGCTGCTGCTTTCACGTCTATTTTCGACAAATCTCAGCGTTTTGCCAGTGACTTAGGACTGGAGATGACTCGTACAAGGACGAGAGGTATCTGGAGTATGCATGCAGACGATCCACACCTTCTCAACCATTATAGAACCTCGCTCTTTATTCCTTTCCTGGACCAATTCACTTCCGAGCTGAAACAACGATTTGTGCTTCACCAGAAACTGCTGTCAAATCTCAGCGTCCTTTCTCCTGCCAAAATTGTTTCTGTCGATCTGAAGGCATTAAACCTGGAGTCATTGGTTGAACTGTATGGCGATAGTGCGTTTTCTTGAGCTGTACCGACCAATTCTGCGATCCCTGGAAGCTCTTGAAGAGAACAGAAATGCAGAAACTTCTGCAAAAGCGGCGCAGTTGCTGGACATGATGAACCAGTCGCAATATGTTGTGTGTCTTCGTGTGGTCAAAGAGCTTTTCTGCCTTACGCTTCCACTGTGCAAGACTCTTCAGTCAGTTGACTATGATTTGGCAGCTGCATGCAGGCACGTTGAAACTGTCCTTTCAAAACAAAGGAAATGAGAGGAAATGCTGCTACTGCTTTCACGTCTATTTTCGACGAAGCTCAGCGTTTTGCCAGCGACTTAGGACTAGAGATGACTCGTCCAAGGACGAGAGGTGGCCGGAGTATGCATGAAAACGATCCAGACCGTCTCAACCACTATAGAACCTCGCTCTTTATTCCTTTCCTGGACCATTTCGCTTCCGAGCTGAAACAACGATTTGTGCTCCACCAGAAACTGCTGTCAAATCTCAGCGTCCTTTCTCCTGCCAAAATTGTTTCTGTCGATCTGAAGGCATTAAACCTGGAGTCATTGGTTGAATTGTATGGCGATAGTGCGTTTTCTTGAGCTGTACCGACCAATCCTGCGATCCCTGGAAGCTCTTGAAGAGAATGGAAATGCAGAAACTTCTGCAAAAGCGGCGCAGTTGCTGGACACGATGAACCAGTCGTAATTTGTTGTGTGTCTCCAATTGGTCAAAGAGCATTTCTGCCTTACGCTTCCACTGTGCAAGACTCTTCAGTCAGTTGACTGTGATTTGGCAACTGCATGCAGGCACGTGGAAACTCTCCATTCAAAAACAGAGGAAATGCGAGGAAATGCTGCTACTGTTGTCACGTCTATTTTCGACGAAGCTCAGCGTTTTGCCGGCGACTTAGGACTGGAGATGACTTGTCCAAGGACGAGAGGTGGCCGGAGTATGCATGCAGACGATCCAGAGCTTCTCAACTACTATAGAACCTCGCTCTTTATTCTTTTCCTGAACCACTTCACTTTCGAGCTGAAACAACGATTTGTGCTTCACCAGAAAGTGCTTTCAAATCTCAGCGTCCTTTCTCCTGCCAAAACTGTTTCTGTCGATCTGAAGGCATTAATCCAGGAGTCATTGGTTGAATTGTATGGCGATATTTTTCCCGAGCCAGACTTTCTGAAGCAAGAAATTGAGCTATGGCGCATCAAGTGGGAGAATTTTCCTTTATCAGAGAGGCCTACTTGTGCTGTGTCTTCGCTTCAGGCATGGGACGCCATCTTTTTTCCAAATGTTTTTCTTCTTTTGGCTGTTCTTGTGACGTTAGCACTGCTACTCTGGAAAGAAGTTTCTCAACGCTGAGAAGGCTCAAAACCTGGCTGAGAAATTCAACAGGAGAAGAACGATTGAGTGGCTTAGCCCTCCTTTTAGTCCATAGGGACGTTAACATATGCCCTGACAAGGTCATCGACATTTTGGCAGGGAAGAAAAATCGTCGCCTGGATTTCGTTTTATCGATATTCGCCCTTACTAAAAAAAAAAAAAAAAATAGAAAATATATAGACTACTTCTACTATTTGGCTTCTTTTTGCGTTAACTGTTTTTGCTGTCTCCAAAAAAAAATTATCTTGTAGTATTTAACTGTATGTAAATACTTGTCTTGTTTTTGCGTTCCTAAAAAAAAAAAAAAAAAAAAAAAAAAAAAAAAGAAAAAAAAGAAAATGCCAAAGATACGAAAGTATGCCTAGTGGATTCGCAAGGGGCGTACTAACGGTCTCGAGCTAACGTAATGGTGCTCGAGGATGTTATACAAAGTCCATGGTAAAAAATCGGGAACCCCCCCCCCAAACAAAAATCCTGGATACGGCCCTGAAAAATGCCCCATTGCGCTTTGATGAATTCTGACCCGATTTTTCATTTCGATCCAGAGAAAAAGAGCTAAACGGAAAAAGATGAAGTTAAAATGAGGTCGAGACTCAGTTTATCATGAGTTGGAATCTGAAGATTAATGGAAAAAAAATTAAGGTCTTGTAAGAAAAAAAAATTACTTTGTTTAGCTCCTGAAATGGAAAAAAAACACCATAGGCAATGGTAACAATGAGTCAATTGGTAGTGAGACGGAAAAGTAGAACTTTTTTATGGTCCAGTGGCTACTTTTAGTTCACACATGTGTAGTTTCGATGTAATGCATATGTTTCTGTTTTGAAAGTCATATGTCCTTGTAAAATCTGAAGTTGTAACGATGATGACACCAAATAATTTGAAGAATTCAACACTTTCGGTATACCACAAAACGCAGAATCTTCAATCATTCAGGGGAAAAAATTCACCTTGTTGGTTACATGTTTGTATTTAAATAATGAGGACTTGCGTAAACCTATTTGCCAAAAGGTAGCACCATGAGTAAACCAAAGTGTTGAGAGTGGCCATTTTGTACCCCTTGGCAATATTCCCGTCATGATTTTTTTTTTGTGCTCGTGGTAAACAGTGTGGCTAGATAGGTCGCATTTGCACCATTTGGATGTTTTTTTGAAGTGATTGCACATTGAACTTTTCAAATTGGCGCACTGCGCCGATTTTTTGCATGCCAAAAAAATTCGGTGCAAAGTGGGTGAACTTTGCTTTCACAACAACAATGACCAAACTCAAAATCTGTAAAGTTTTGTTTTTATTAACAACTTCCATTACCAATTTCAGAAATCTGTCAATGAAGACAGATGGAGTTTTCTGTAACCCATTGGGATTTTGTTATCGTGTTTCAGGTTCCACGGTAGAGAAGACGACCAAAACTTTAAATTATCAAAGCGTGCATTATCGTTAGTGTGAAAAACCAGGTATGGGAAAGTGGTCAAATTAAAAAAAAAAAAAAACAGAAAAAAGTGGGAAAAGCTAAATGAACTTTAAGACTTGCTTAAACCGGTTGATAGTGACCCTAATTCGGCATATTGCCCAATATGTAAATCCTCTGTAAGGTCTCATTTGGCTGACCTTAATTTTCACACAGAAGGAATGAAGCACAAAACAGAGATATGAAGATTATTGCCACCAGATTGAGCTGCTACACTATAGGGAGTTTATAAGTACACTTTCACTTGCGAGATTGGTAATGAAATTTTTAGTCCTAAAGGGTTAACACATATCTATATATCCTTTTTAAGGATTTCTGGTCGAATACAGTTGGCTTAAAACAAGCTTAGTTTTTTTTTTGCCCATAAATTTGATTATTACAAGGAGTTGTTTATAGTTGCTATTTATATTATTTATATTATTATTATATTTATTTATATTTTTTATTTATGTTGGCTATTGGTCAGAGAAGCTTTAAAGGATCAACATTCCTTTTCTATTTCTAGGACTCATAGAAATTTTGAGCGCTACTGTAGTAGCTTTGATAAATGCGCTTTGTGATTTCCTTGAGGAAATAGGGATCAAAGCAAAGAATTGCGTAGGGTTAGGCACTGATGGAGCAAGCAATATGGTTGCCGTTCACAATTCTTTATATGCACGACTCCGTGAAAATACTGGGAAACCTAGATCTTGAACTGTTTAAATGTAATTGCTATTCTCTCCATCTTTGCACATCAAAAGCTGGATTACAGCTACCGTCATCTTTTGACTGTATGCTTCTTCGAACTAAAACCTGGTTTTTTGATGAGCCCTTTGAGCCATGTTGCTTACCAGCATATTTACACCCTACTTAATGAGGCAGCTAAAGATGAGAAGATGGTACAGCTCTCGTCCCCTCACTGTCTTTCATTACATAGAGTGGTAGAAAAGGTGCTTGGTTCTTATCTTGAACTATCTTCGCATTTTGAGTGAGAAAGTATCCTAGTAATTTTAAACGACCAGAGTCCTCAACGTAATGTACAAAGACAAAACAAATAAACTATACTGGTTATTTTTGAAGCTGATTCTAGGCGATTTTCAGATAACCAACTTGCTCTTCCAAAAAAAATCTACTGGCCATTTTTATCTGCTTCAAGAAGAAGAGTCTTTTATCCTCATCTTATTTAGACGAGCCTTGCATAAGAACAGCGGTTCAATCGATATCAGTCTAGAAGCAGGCCTTGATTCAATTTACCTGCCTATAGCTAAAATTTATTTTTGACTTTTGGATCAAATTTCTATTAACAACTCATCATAGTTGAGTTTAGAAAAAAGACAAAATTTTACGAAGGTGCCATAGTCTTGTGAAAACAGTGGCCTCTGAGGCATTGAAAAGACTACCCCATAACCTAACGCCTTTAAAGAAGATCAAAGTTTTATCTCCTCAACATTGTCTGAATGCTGCTGTGCGTCTACGCTTTCAACAGATGCCACTTTTTCTTCTTAATGGACGTGACCTTGGTGAACTAGAAATTCAGTGTCAAAACTTGCTTTAGGTGAACTGGATAGAGGTATTTCAAGCTGATGTCTCAGTGAATGCAAAATCTATCTGGTTTGGTGTTAGCAATTACAAAGATATGCTGAATCCTTCGATTTCGTTCAACATAGCTCAAGAAGCTCTTTCAGTCTTAAACTTACTGATAAGCAGCCTTTTCGTCGATAATTGAATAAAGTCAAGCACAAAATACCAAACAGGATGCAGCTGAAAAGGCTAAACTCTATTGTGACCATCCGACTTAGGCAAAATTACCAGGGAAAATGATGCGGGGATCTCGACCCCACCCCCCCTATGCTGATTATATTTACCAAGGGCATTTATAATGACAGAAAAAAGCAACCGATGAGAATGAAAAGAAGAAGAAATCCTTGAGGAAACTTTGGGTGATATTGAAGAAAGGTTCGAAGTTTACTATAAGTTATACTTGTCTGTTTTTTTCCCATCTTTGATAATAATCTTGAATGCACCTTCAATTTTTTTGCATAATTTAATTGATATTTTAAAGGCAGTACATACAGATCACCTATTTCTTTTTTTAGTTCTTTAATCACAATTTCCATTGACGATACGGAAGAATTCTGTACAACATTCAGAAAGTACTTTAAAATACTACCTTAGATATTGGCAAGTATTTTCCTGTTAGATGTTCTTTTTTTTCCTGCTGTTATTTAATTCCCTTGTTTCATCATTGAATTATTTATTTAATTCGTGTACCAGAGAACTGAGAAAAATATCTTTATTGCCAAACGAGAGACTGAGAGCAGAAAATTTTGACCACAAAAGTACGTATAAGCTGTAAAAAATGTTTCACCGTTTCATATTTTGGAATCTTGTGCTTGAAACTTTCAGTGAAGACTAACTTTTACCAATTCTGAGTTCTAGCTTTCTGGAAAGCAAATTGCAAACAATTTGCATCCACCCGGTAACATTTTCTTGGACTTTCTAGTTTTTCTGGTTTTTTTTTTGTACTTATACCTGCACAATCTAATTTCCCCAGAATTTTGAACTCTACCGGAAAAATATGTAGCAAAAATATGCTGGTGGTGATTTTTCTTCCCTTGCTGTGCAGACAACTGGCCACATTGGTGTAGTGTTGCCACCCTTACTAAGGTTTTACTAAATTTAGTAACAACGGGCCCGAGTTAGTAAATATAGTAAATCGGGTTAGTAAATTTAAAAAATTTAGTAAGTTTTTTACAAAATTTACCAGAAATAAAATAAAAATGGCTAATGATCCTTGTGCCAAGTTTCATTCTGTTGAACAAAATTTGAACATTTTTCCTTGACTGAATTAATTATTTTATTGTATAGCTTCAGTTTCAATCCCTCTCACATCTTCATCACCATCATTATATCGCGTGAATCTTTGAAAACTTGAAGCGTTGATTCAAACCTGAAGCATTTTTATTGAGTAATTAATTCTGCAGTCAGTAAGATATTTTTAAAGATAGTTTTGAAAACAATAATATTTGTGTTCGGTGTGAAATGTCAAGGTCAATTTTTGCTCAAAAGTGGTGAAAAACTGAACTAAAAAAATGTACAACACCCACTGGTGTCATAAGTCCTCATTGGGGAGAAAAAACTGACCCATGAAGTGTTTTGTGTTTTAGTAAATTTTTCACAATTCATGTTATTGGCTTACGAATAAAGTAAACATATGACTCAATGCCTTTTTTTATACTCTTTCCAAATATAATAATCATGTTTGTCAGAAACAAATTTTACCCCCATCCATATGTATACCAATTCAGGGTATATATTTGCACATTAGGGGGGGGGGGAGGTAAAGTCTAAACTTACCTCTCATTTAAATCAGCAATAAAATTTACCCCCACCCCCCTAATGTGCAAATATATACCCTGAACTGGTATATATAGGGGTGGGGGTAAAATTCATTTCAGACAAAAATTATTATTATATTTAGAAAGAGCATAAAAAAGGCATCGAGTGGTATGTTTATTTTATTTGTAAGTCAATAATATGAATGGCAAAAAATTTACCTGTGTTTTATTTGGGTGGTCAAATAATTACAGATAAATTCTACTCTAGCTACTTTTGGTTATCTTTGAAAGGGGTTTAGGTTAGGAAAATGAAACTTTCAGGGATAAGTCTACAGGCTAAAATGTGTCCTGGTTTTTGCAGTCTTGCGTATTATGAAGTAAAAATTGTTTTCTTAACATGTCTCCTTATGACCTTGAGTGATCATACATTTATACCCTACTGAATGTTAAATTTGGCTTCATGATACAATTCTGACAATTGAGGTAATTTTGAACTTTACCCCTCCCCCTCCCTAATGTGCAAATATACCTTGAATTGGTATATATAAGGGAGGGGGGGGGGTAAAATTCATTTCATATGGAAACACATCTTAAATATGGAGTTGGGATGCAATTCTTACTATAGAAAAATGTATTTCTTAGCTACCTGAATAGTCTGTTAATATAAACCTTACCCACATTGCTTTTCTTGATATGCCTATGTCATGTCATCTGGGAGGTCAGATTTTTTTTCATCTTCTTGGAAACTATTGGAAGGGAAATGTTTTTTTTTTCTCCTGTGTTCAAAGATTTCATATGTCTGCTAAAGTTTATTTGTGATTCCTTCTACAAATTGATTTTGAGAAGATAATCAGTTTAATATAAATACAGTTCCTGTAATGTTGGTAATCTCCAGTTAGTAAAATAAACAGTTTTGTGCTGGATGTTCATCATAAAAAAAGTGTATAGCTCAAAACAATGCTAGAATCATCTGAAGTTTTGCCTTGATGGCAATTTCTTGTTTGTAAGGCACTGAAAACTGCCAATAGCAGTAAACTACAGTCTACTCAGACAATAAATTACTGTCTAATATACAGAGCTGCACAACACAAAAGAAGGATTGATGCATTCAAGTTTTTTGAGTGCTTCATTGGTGCCATGACAGCATCTTGTAAGGAGATGGCAAGAAAAGGCCATCAAGTACAAACAAGGCTCACTAGGCAGGGTGTCACTTGCAATTCATTTCTAGTAGCATATTTTCTCCCTACAAGATAGTGCAGAAATGGTAAGACAACTATTGTCCTTTTGAATTCACCTCTTGCAGGTGCAAACAGACAACTGATGCCCAACTCAGTCAAGTCTGCAAGAAATGATTTAAAAAAACATGACAGTTTTTTACCAAGTGGGGAAAAATTGCAGCAGGTTATTGTTTCTTCTTCTCCAATGGTTGTTACTGATCCCCACTGGACAAAAATAGTCTAGTAACAGGCTTATGGGGGAGTCTTAAAAAAGAGATCCTTTAAGGTTGAGTTGGCTTCTGTACAGTACAAGTGCACTCCTACCCTCAATCAGTAAGAAGTTACTCCATGCTTTTCAGGGCAAAGAAATATTCTGCTTCCTGTAACTCCAATGAATTGATGATGTCAACCTATGCAGCAACATCTGTAATTTTAATAAAAATAGATAAGTAAAATTTGAGGGACAAGCAAAAGCAGTAGGTTTATTTCAAGGAAAACAGAAGAAAAAAGAACCAAGCAGAGAAAATTAGAAAAAAACAAAAGGAAAAAGGATTGTGAAACTCCTTTTGAATTTCTTCCTGTAGTAAAATTCAAAGCTTGATGGTTTGCATGCAGCATTAGCCTAAGCTAACTAGTTGGTAATTAATCTCCTTGTGTAGTCCTATATATAAACTTTAGCTTAAAATAGCCAACTAGTCAGCTATCAATAAAGCTTTTATTACTTAGTAGAAGACTTAGCTAACTAGTTTGCCATTGAAGTCACAGCTATATACACATGTTTAAATTAGTCAACCAGTGGCTATTAGATCTCACATATATATGAATTTCAGCCTTAATTAACCAGCTAAGAGAACTGTATAGGATATACTCAATAAAATTAGCTATCAAGTTAGCTTTTAACATTCTATGTAGGGTAAAGATACTGAATATTTGACAGTTTTTGTAAAAAAGCAGTTTTTCTACTCCAGAAGTCCTAATTTAAAGACTTTTGGTTTGAAAAGGGTTTCAGTATTTAGGAAAAACATCTAGGAATCTAATTGTTTGATGAGAAGTTTGAAGTTTTATTTGAAAAGGGTAAACAACTCTGATTTTCCAAAATTAGAGCATTTTCACATACAAATTCAACACAACAAAAAAAATTACCTGTTTTTGACACAAGTCAGAACCCAACTTGACACGTGTCAAAGTACTTGGGGAATGCCTGTGGGCGGAACCTGGTGTATTTGACATGTATATAATTGTTTCTTTATTTTTCTTCAACTTCATTTAATGTATCAAAGTATAAAACACTGTTCAAAAAGTAGAAGTAATAAATCTAACAAAATTGTTTCAAGTATTCAGTATATAGTATAACAAAATTGGTTAATCATAAGGAGTGTGATATTGTGACCTAGATCACATAAATCTTTTTTCTAAGTGTTGCATATATGCCACAGGAATAGCATCTCTGAACGCTATCTGAAATGGCCCACTTTGTGTCAGTTTTAATGGCCCAGCCAAGATTAGTTTATTGTTGAGAGTGTAGATATCATCAACATTTGGCCATTTCAAAGTGTGATCTGCAATTCTAATCCACATGAAAATTTTTAGTTTGGACTGTCCTTTGTCAGGAAAGTCCAGAATCCTACTGACAAAATGATGGCACCTCACTTTTTTTGTCACTAAAGAAAACGGCATAGTATTTGTCAAATTGAGGTTCAACTTCCGACCCCAATTTGAGATTTTTTTTTGTTTTTTTAGTTTCATTGATCAGTGCTAAGGAAAGGGAAAAATGACTTCCATGTGAACCTCTGCAATTTCTGGCAGTAGCGGGCACCCATAAATTCAACAGCTATATTTTTGTCAGCTGATGCTGGAATTTCAACACCAATTTTTTCTCATTTGTTTTACATTTTCAGTGAATTTTGACAGAAACACCTATATTGTGACAGGGCCTGTTGCTGTCCGTTGAGCATTTTGAAAAGGTTACTACAAGATATTTGCACAACAAATAAATCAATTTATAGAAGTCATTATCTATGTTTGAATTTGACTAAAGGAACATTTTTAGTGCGCTTGGCATTCCACTACATTAGACAAGAGTTTTCAACACTTGGAATCTAGTTTTTACAATGTAATATTTGTTGCCATTTTAATTTTATCAGGAAAAAGCTAATGGGACTAGAATTCATGATAAAATCAGATGTATCTGGATGCATTGGTGCTAATTCAAACTTTTTGTTTTGCAATAATGAACCGATTAACAGCAGTTTGAACATTGCATACCTGAAAAATTGTTAGGAGCTCCTTTCTTGTCAAAAACAGGAAACTGACTGAATTAAATGTTTCTTTCTTATCCGGGTGTGCCAGAAGGAAAATTTCGACGGGGGCTTCAAAATTGCACTGTTGAATCATTGGTACCTTTACCCTATATATAAACTTTAGTTTAAAGTAGCAAACTGGTCAGTTATCAAAGTGATTTGAAGTGCCAATTAATTTACATTTTCTCATCCCCATCATTTTTCTATGATTGGCTGGGAGTGGTCAGAGGTGGGGATTTGGAACATCTTGCTTTCCAGTCATCATCTCTACATAATATTTAGACTACCTGGCTAATATCAAACCATTTTATGTGTAAACGTCCTAAATATAGCCAACTAGTTTGATATTGAAAAACAGTTTAAATATACACAAATATATAAAATAGCAAAATGTTTGGCTACTGAATTGAGTCTCTGCATATACAGGAAAGGAAAAGGGGGCCAGGACTAAGAGAAAATGCAATTATTTTAGCAGAGTGCTAATGATAATTGCTTTGAGTTGCTAATTAATTTAGACTTTCTCTTTTCTATCATTTTACTATGATTGGGCAGTAGAAGTTAGGGGTGAGGATGTGGAATATCTTGTTTTTTGCTCATCATATCTACGTAATATTTAGACTACTTGGCTAATATCAAATTACTTTATGTATAAACATCCTAAATGTAACAAACCAGTCACCTATTGAAAAACAGTGAGTATTCACAAAAATTTGAAATAGCAAATCAGTTGGCCACTAAATTCAGTCAATGTATATCCAGGAAAGGAAAATGGCAAACTAGGATTGTCTGCCAAGAAGTACTTATTATTTTTTCTAAACAGGAGGGGGGTTAGGGGCAAGGGTGTTGACTAGACCTAATATGGGGAAAGGGGGTAAGAATAGAGTTAAAAAAGAGGTGGCCAGCATTAAGAAAAAATGCAATTTATTTTAGCAGAGTGCAAATTATAATTGATTTGAAGTGCCAATTAATTTAGATTTTCTCTTTCCCATCATTTTAGTAGGATTGGGCGGAAGGGGTTTGGGATGGGGATGTGGAATAGCTTGCTTTCTGTCCATCATTGCCTGATAATATTTAGACTATTTTGCTTATATTAAACTGCTTTAATTACAAAAATCACAAAAACAGCCAACCAGATGGCAATTGAAAGACAGTTGAAGTACACATAAGAATATAAAATAGCAAACCAGTTGACTACTGAATTGAGTCTATGTATATATAAGAAAGGAAATTGGCGAAGTATGATTGTCTGCCAACAATAGCTAACAATTGTTTTTAAACAGAGGGGAGAAAGGACGGGGACTAGGTTATTGACTGGAATTTATTTAAAGAAAAGGGGGTAAGAGTTTATTTTAGCAAAGTGCATATTATAATTGATTTGAAGAGCCCATTAATTTAGATTTTCTCTTTCCCATCATTTGACTATGATTGAGTCAGAGGAGTTGGGGATATGGAATAACTTGCTTTCTTCTTGCCATCTCCAGATAATATGTTGACTTTTTGGCTAATATCAAGATGGATATCCACCACCAAACTATATAAAAAAATATAGTTTGTTTAAAGAGACAAAATAAAAAAAAAATTATGGGGGGGGGGTTGACAAGTTAGCAGAATGTAGTTTTGGGGAAGAGAGCTGTAAAAGGCCATCGACAAGCCAGGATTGCCTGCCATAAAGAGTAAGTATACTTGTAAATAGTTTTCAAGTATGCTGGTGGCATCTGGTTGTATCCCCATTGGTAAGCCACTTAAGGTACTTAAATCGATAAATTCAGCAAGAATTCATCTTCAAATCCATCATGCTGAGATATGCATATTCTAAAAAACTTATTGGGGAAAATTGAATAAAAAAGGATAATGCACTTTTTACTTAAACAAAACAACAATGAACACTATCTTGAGTTTCTTGTAAACAAAGAGCATGTCTAGTAGTAATTGGATAAATATTGTGCTTTTTGTCTTCCATTCAGCCAAAAAAATATATTATTGGTGAAGTTTCTTTCTTTTATATTAGGTCTTTAAATTGGCAAGGTTTTTTTTCTCCTATACAATTTAAAGCTATGAAAGCCAGGTAATTTGAAGTAATAATTATTGTTTGTGGGGGATTGAATTAAAAATGATCTTGAATTGATCTTGACAGTTAGTCTGAGTTAGTGAGTGAGAGGCAAATCTGGGATAAGCCCTTTTTAGGATTGTATAAAAATGATGTCATTTAATTTGTTGATAGACAAGTCTATCTAAGACTTAGAGTATTGGTAGAATATTGTTCCTCTGTGTAGTATCCTACATGGAAATGTGACTCAGCAAGTTGAAAAGGTTCAACATTGGGCATCAAAGTTTGTGCCATATTTGAGCCATTTACCGTATCAGTGTCGACTCGAGTGTTTGGGACTTCCTTCTCTGGAGTTTCGACGGGATAGGATTGACCTGATCAATACATTCCGTATTATGAAGGGTGTCGATAATGCGGACTGGGCTGATTTCTTCAAACTTAGTCATTACTCAGCCACTCGACAAAATTCGTATAAACTGTATCAGCCACAAGTGTACAAGAAAATAGCTCAATGTAGCTTTGTTAGCCGTGAAACAAAACTTTGGAATAGTTTACCCAATACTGTAGTTTCTACTCAAACAGTGCAATCATTTAAGAGTGCTCTTGTTGAAACTAAGTTCTATGAAAAACAGTTTCTGTAATATAGTTGTATTTCACTGATGATTTTTTTTGTGTTTGTGTTTTGCATTGTTGCTGTTTAAGCTGTCATTTTTTGTGTGTTTGTTATGCGACAAGCCTATGGCTTTTGCCTTTATTAGATAAAATAAATAAATAATATCCGTCCATATGTAATTCCTAGGGCAGAACTAGTGTAGATAGTCATAGAATTAAGGGATGAAAAATCAGGTTGATGCATGATAGACAGTGTCCACTGGACTTGTATGCTAAATCTGGGACTTAATTTGCTTGGACTCAGAGGTAGAAAACAAGTGAAACCTAAGCCTAAAAAGGCTTGGCCACTTATTGTCTAAAGGTGGAATACCGTGTCATAGGATTGACACATGACCAAACAAGTCCCCTAGACTTGGAGGCAAATGGTGAAACCTATAGTTTTCCAAGTGTTTGGTTAAATGGCATGGGTAAATGGCGGGAGTAAGTATGACTCTTATTGGACAAATACTTGTGTGTTAGCTTTTGGAAAGGCACGCCCGCCTAGAGTCTCAGGCAGGTTGACGAAGTAGCTGAAATAGAATTGTTAAACAAAACATTGCCAAAAAACAATGTTAGCTAATAAATCACAGAAATGTAATAACTTTCAAAATTTGTTGGACTTTCAAAATCACAAAGAATAAATAGTGAAACAGCCAGCTTGTTAGCTAATTCTGCAGTATAGGCTATTAGAATCTGTATCGATAGCTAACTATTTGACAACTTCAGGCTGGTGAGATCTTAATAGCCAACTAGTTAGCTAATTCCTCAAGTATATTAGCAATTTTATTGATAGTTGATTAGTTTGCTATTTTAAACTAAAGTTTATGTTTACCTGGGATTTTAATAGCAAACTAGTTAGCTAATTCTATAAAGTATATACAGTTCTCTTATTAGCTAACTAGTTGGCTAATTCAGGCTGAAGTGTATATATAGGCGAGATCTAATGGCCAACTTTTTGGCTAATCTGAGCATGTGTATATAGCTGAAACTTTAACAGCAAACTAGTTAGCTAATTCTGCTGTGTATTAGAAACTTGATTGATAGCTGACTAGTCTGTTATTTTAAACTAAAGCTTATAATAGTTACCTGGATAGTAGTAGCCTACTAGTTAGCAATTTTATAGTGTATAGCCTATACAATTTTATTATTAGCTGACTAGTTGACTAATTCAGACTGAAATTTATAGAGATGAGATCTAATAGCCAACAGGTTGGCAAATTTAAAGATTCCTACATATATATGTATATTCACTTTCATCAATTGTAGCCACATAGTTGGCTAAAAAAAAAAATTATATAGGCTATAATGATTGGCTATTGATATTTTTTCTATGTATAAACTATACTATTTTGTATTAACTGTATGGAGAATATCCCTTATGAATACATTACTGGAGTTTGTTTTTGGTACTGGATTCATTTTCCTAACCTAACCACATTCCATGATAGTAAAAAGTAGCTTGTCTAGAATTTTAAAATCTCAGTATTCAGACAGGCTAGTTAATAAACTATTTTTTTAAAAAGAAGTTTTCAGAATTTTATAATAGCCTCAGCCTAATCCCTGCAGGAGCTATATTTATTTTTAGAATCAAAATGTAATCTTGAATTTAAATAATACATTTATTTGCTTTTCAGAAGAAACTCCCCCACCCCTGAATTCATGTAAATTTAGTGCATATAATTCTTACAGTTCATGCTTTAGGCTTTATTTAACCTTTAGAAGAAGCAAAGGGGTAAAATATGTATTTTATAATATTTTAAAGTTGTTTTCAGAATTTTTCAGTGTTTACTTCTGGAGAGTGGGAATGATGTACTTATAGCAGCTCTTAAAACGTCTTTAAAACAAATGGTTGAAGTTGCTTCCACAACTTTATGGAAGTTGCTTCTGAAGCTAACAAAATAAAAGGTGTATCAATAGAGATATTATTTAAGGATTTTCCTAAATTTCATATTGATTTTGTGACACTGTAATCCTTCCCGCTTAATGTTCTGTAAAATTCCTGGCTCACTGAAACCGGCCTATCTTTAAAATAAAAATTTCATCTTGAATCCAAACACAATTTTTTGTTGTTGAAAATTTGATTTATCTTCCCACCTCAGAGGCATGCCAAAAGTGTGGTAGCAATATACTTGACAGTTTTCATGGCCTAGTGTAATTTGCTGGCAGACTTTGTCAGAAAATACCAGTGATTCTACTATCCCTAAATTTATGGGTATTTCCCCCCAACATCTCAATGTTTCCCTGAAAAAAAAGGTAACGGAAGATCTCCTTTCCCATATAATTGCCACCCCTGGTGATTTATCAATAGTGACTATCCACCCCGAGTGACTATCACTTTACTTGACATAATGTTTTTGCTTCTTTCCAAAATGTTTTTTTCCAATTATTTTCTAACCATCAAAAACCAGACAGAGATAATTGAATTATAAACTTTTCTTACTATGTTATTAATAGCATATTGCTCATACCACCATTTCATCAAAGATTCTCTTGTGAGTCATGGTAAAGAATCTTATTTGAATGTGTTTATGTTCACTGGAATTTTCAATGTCATGGGCAGCACAATCGTGCTGCCTAAGTAAAGAACGATATTGGCACAATGTATTATTTTTTTTTCCTTTTTCTATGCTGAATTTGAGCCTTATGGGGAAAAACAAAAGCTGGAGCCTTATGGCTCTAGGGTGGTGGGGGGAGGCTAGATGCCATCAGATCTCGTTTGACTCTTAAAAAGGGAATTTTGTTCTTCTTAAGTGACCAAAATATTGGAGGAAAACTAGGCCCCCTCCCACGCTCCTTGTTCTCAAAATATTCTGATCAAAATTTGAGATGGTCATTTTGTTCAGCATAGTTGAAATGCCAAATAAATATGCCTTTGAAGATATCATGACCCCCTAAAGCCCATGGGGAAAGGTCTATAAGTAAGAAGTTTAGCCCATTGTTTGTGTATAGTATTTGTTGTTGGTAAGTATGCGAACATGTTTTGGGTTGGCAGGGTGGGGGAGAGAATTTTCTGCTTGTGGTATTTTCCTCGAGAATAATTTTCCTTGGGGAGGGAAGTTTCCAGGGGGTGACTTCTTTGGGAGAAATTTTACAGTGGAGGATTATACCAGAATTCCTATACGAAATTCTTCTTATGTCTTGCTGTCTATTTTCCGACTCCATTTTAAGCGTCAAGATGTTAAGGGTAAATGTCCGGGATAAATTTTCACTAGGATTGGGTTGCCAAGAGAATAAATCCGCGGGGAAGAGGGATTTTTCCGTGGATGTGTTGCCAATTTTCCTGGCATTATTTAAAAAATGATCAGAAATTAAATAAAAAATCAAGTTTTTTAAATTGAAAGTAAGGAGAAGCATTAAAACTTAAAACGAACAGAAATTATTACGTATATGAGGGGGTTTGCTCCTCCTCAACACCTCGCTCTTTACGCTAAAGTTTGAATTTTGTCCCAATTCTTTAAGAACGACTCTTGAAAACCTATATTTGTTTAATCAGGACAAAAAGAAGCTTTTTTAAAAATACTAAAAAAAACTTTAAGTAAAGAAAGAGGTGTTGAGGAGGAGCAACCTCGGAGCAAATTTCAATCCGTATTCTTTTTTTTTGAATCTGTTATGGTGGTGATTTTTTTATTGTTTTGGATATTATGAGAAATAGAAACACTTAGCCTGAAATAAGGATTGTTTTAGTACAGTAAAAATTATTTTGTGGTTCTATCCATTTATGTTTCTTCCTTGTTCTTTTAGTTGTTGGAGTTGAAGATCCTACATAAAGTAATGTCAAAATATGCAGAGAAACCTCCAATAAACCTAAACCCGAGGCAAAAAGCTTTAACATTCAGAACCCATGTTGAAAGAGTGACTTACAAAGCCAAAAAAAGAAGAGTTCGAAAGATATCAAAGACCACACATATTAAAAAGGCCATATAAATGTGATATTGGCAAAAAATGCTTTTCTAAATCAAGGAACTTGGATATACACCAAAGAGTGCATACTGGTGAGAAACCATTCAAATTCAATTATGTTTGACAAGAGCTTTACTCAGTTAGGCAGTTTGAACGTCCATCAAAGGGTGCATACTGGAGAGAAACCATTTAAGTGTGAAGCATGTAAAAAATATTTTTCTCATTTGAGCAATTTGATTAATCACCAAAGATTGAACACTGGTGAGAAACCATTTAAATCTGTAGTATGTGACAAGACCTTTTTTAGTTCCAGCAGTTTGAACAGCCACCAAAGACTACACGCGGGTGAAAAACCTTTTAAATTTGATATGTGTGAGAAACTTTTTCTATGTCAAAAAATTTGGTTCTGCACTGAAGAGCACATACGGGTGAAAAACGTTTAAGTGTGATGTTTGTGAGAAACCTTTTTCTGATTCAAGCAGTTTGATTCAGCACCAAAGAGTACATATGGGTGAAAAACCGTTTAAATGTGATGTGTTTGAAAAAGCTTTTTCTGTGTCAAGCAGTTTGATCAAGCTCCAAAAAGTGCACATTGGGGAGAAACCGTTTAAGTGTGATGTCTGTGAGAAAACATTTTCTCAGTCATGCCATTTGATTTACCACCAAAGAGTACATATGAGTGAAAAATCCTTTAAATGTTATGTATGTGAGAAAACTTTTTCTCAGTTAAGCAGTATGATTAGGCACCAAAGAGCACACACGGGTGGAAAACCTTTTTAAATGCGATGTATGTGAGAAAACTTTTTCTGTGTCAAACAGTCTGACTAACCCCCAAAAGAGTACACACGAGTGATAAACCGTTTAAATGGGATTTGTGTGAAAATACTTCTTCTGTGTTAAGCAGTTTGATTAGCCACCAAAGAGTGCACATTGGGGAGAAATTGTTTTAAGGGTGATTTTCTTCTAAATTGAATATGACATTTAACAACTCAGTCTTAGAAAAAACCTCTTAGTTGATAGGTCATATTGTACAGTAACAATTTCTGTGGTATTGCTGAAATCTATTGTACTCTGCTTTTTTTCGCTGTTCTTTTGAATTTTTCTCAGTTAATCAATTCGTTTTTTCTTGGAAGATTTTTGTTTATTTATTCAGTGATTTTCTTTTGTTTTCGTTTTTACTGGTTTGTTCCCGTTGGCTATAGCTTTTTAGATTAAAAAAAAAATCAGTTTGTGTATATGTGCTTGAGGAAATACCTCTTTATTGTCACCGAGATTTATACCCAGGGAGAAGGGGGGAGGGGGGTGTCTGCTCATCGAGAAAGTTCCAATTTGGCAATGTTCTTTTATGTGATTATAAATTCTTGACCTAATTTACAAAAAATAAGCTTCTTGTTCTTGTTTGGGATATTTGTATATGAGAAGAAAATGATCAATCTAGTCTTTTAGGCTACATGTATTATTTTGATTTATTTTATTTATTTTTGTTGTTGTTTTTTAGACCAGGGCACTTCGTATAGAAGGAGTTGCTGTAGAAACTTCAAATTGGGCTCATTCGATTGCAAAATTGAAAGACCTAGTGCCCTTTTTAATAGTCAAAACTGATTGAACGGTAACCACCCCCTGCTCCTACACTCATCATTTCCCCAAACATTCAATAAAAATTTGGGGATAGCCATTTTATTCAGCATAGTAGAAAGGCCCATTAATTATGTCTTTCAGGATTACAACCCCCCACAGCCCTCAGAGTAAGGACTGTAAATTATATTACTTGGTTGTTATTAACACACAAGGTTTTAATGAAAGGGGTAGTCGCACAAACTTCTGAGGTGTCTAAAGTGATACAAGTGATGCTCTTGCATATATCACTCTTAAAACAGTTTCTCACTAGTGTTTACTCTTTGCTGCTTAATCAAACTGATTGACTGAGAGAAGGTTTTCTCATAAACATCACATTTAAAGGGTTTTCCACCCGTATGTACTCTTTAGTGGTAAATCAAATGGCATGACGGAGAAAATGTTTTCTCACAGACGTCACATTTAAACAGTTTTTCTCCAGTGTGCACTCTTTGGTGCTTAATCAAACTGCTTGACACAGAAAAAATTTTCTCACACACATCACATTTAAACGGTTTTTCACTTGTGTGTACTATTTGGTGGTTAGTCAAGCTGTTTGACACAGAAAAAGTTTCCTCACACACATCACATTTAAACGGTTTTCCACCCCTGTGTAATCTTTGGTGCCTAATCAAACTGCTTAACTGAGAATTTTTTTTCACATACATCACATTTAAAGGGTTTTTCACCCGTATGTACTGTTTGGTGGTAAATCAAATGGCAAGACTGAGAAATGGTTTTCTCACAAACATCACACTTAAACGGTTTCTCCCTAGTGTGCATTCATTGGTGCTTAATCAAACTGCTCGACTAAGAAAAAGTTTTCTCATACACATCCCATTTAAACGGTTTTTCACCCATATGTACTCTTTGGTGCCGAATCAAACTGCTTGAATCCCAAAAAGTGTTCTCACATGCATTACATTTAAACGGTTTTCCACCCGAATGTACTCTTTGGTGCTGAATCAAATTTTTGACATAGAAAAAGTTTTCTCACGTATATCACATTTGAAAGGTTTTTCACCCGTGTGTACTCTTTGGTGGCTGTTCGAACTACTGGAACTAAAAAAGGTCTTGTCACATACTTAACATTTAAATGGTTTCTCACCAGTGTGTAATCTCTGGTGATTAATCAAATTGCTCAAATGAGAAATTTTTTTTTACATACTTCACACTTAAATGGTTTCTCTCCAGTATGCACTCTTTGATAGGCGTTCAAACCGCCTAACTGAGTAAAGCTCTTGTCACACACATCGCATTTGAATGTTTTCTCACCAGTATACACCCTTTGGTGTATATCCAAGTTCCTTGATTTACAAAAGTATTTTTAGCACACATCACATTAATAAGACCTTTTTAATATGTGCTTTCTTTGATATCTTTCGAAGTCTTCTTTTTTTTCTTTGTAAGTCACTCTTACAATATGGGTTCTGAATGTTAAAGCTTTTTGTCTCAGGTTTGGGTTCGTTGGAAATTTCTCTGCATATTTCGACATCACTCGATGTAGGATCTTCAACTCGAACAATTAAAAAAATATGGAAGAAACAAACGGATAGAACCAAAAAATAATTTTTACTGTACTAAAACAATCCTTATTTCTGCCCAAGTTTCTCTATTTCTTATAATATCTAAAGCACGAAAAAAGTCACGATCATAACTAAGATTATTCGAAAGAAACAAATGAATGTGGATTGAAAATTCGTTATATATACTGATATTCATTATTTGAAGTCGTAATAATTTTGAAGTAATTTGGGTTTAAAAAGAGAAAATGTATATTGTTTTTAATAAAGTGCGAATTATGTTCTGGTCTTGACAATGCACAGAGAGCGTCAGCCGAACTCTTCTTAGGTTTTGCTCATTTTGAGTTTGACTCGGTTATTGATTGTAACTTCTGTTCGTTTTGGGTTTCATTTATTTATTGATGGTAATTTAAAGTAGTATTAATTTTCAAATTTATTTGACTTTATTTCTACCCATCATTGGATTAATGAGGGTCCTAACTTTTCTTTAAGAATCTTCTTTTTTGAAAAATGTTTTCCAAATTAATTTCTTTTCGATTTAGTTAACATAGTCTTTTTCATTGGTAAAGAAAAAAAATATTTTAAATCGTCTTTGTCTTTCTTGACAATATTTCAAATTTGGACTTTCAATTTACATGTTGGACAAAATTTTTCAGTGATCTTTAATAATATACGCCTTTTTTAAAATCTGAATAGACTTAGTATATTTCGATATAGTTTACACCTCAACTTTCCCTGAAACTATAAACTTAATAACCTATTTTGTTCATAAAAACCTATATTTATGCTATTTTGACAACCTGGATGCACTTACACTCCATAGATTTAGTTCAGTGGTAAAAGTGGAGGTATTAATAGTAGTGAATACGCTATCCTTGCTCTCATCCAACATTTCAATGAATGCTCAAATAGAGGCGAAATTTGCTGATGATACGGCAATTTCACTTTCTGAGAGGAATGACGAGGGGTTGATTGCAAAAGTGGATACTGCTCTTTCTAATGTTCTTGTTTCGTGTTCATCAAATTTTATTGTTTTGAATTTATGTAAAACTAATTTCATAATTTACAGCAGAAAATCAAATGTTTGCCATCGCATTATTCGAGTTACTTCTTTAAAAACACACATTTAAAAACAACGATTAAAGATTTCATGGTGTGATGGTTTAATGCAAAGGTTGAAGCATTATTTGCCCTACCCTGCTTTACGAAGCGTTCATTTTGCTGTGATTCAGTCTAATATTAACTATTGTTCTCTCCTATACTTATGTACATTTAAAATATATATTAAACCAATACAGATTTTAAAAGATTACACCCCAAGAATCGTGAAACTTTTTATTCCATCACCTATTGCACTTCCAAATAAGTCTTCTACAGAATCTTTATATAGGTATCTTTCTGTTTTCTCAACAATTTACTTTAGGAGCAGTTCTTGTCAAACTTAATTATGACTTTAAGAAATTACCACCATATTATCTCAACCAGAGTTTGTTCTCCCAATCACAAGATTTATATAATTACTACACTTGACAAAAGAAGAGTATCTACATTGACAAATATAGTACTGAGAGATCTAAATTTGCTCCCTTTGTGTCGATAGCCCAGTGCTGGGACACTCACAAGGATGCTATTGACAAATTTACTTCTATCCTTTTAAAAAAAGGAATCTTAAATTTCATTTACTTCATAATTATCTTTAATTTGACGTCTATTTAATAAGATAAAAGTATTTGTACGGTTTTTTGCTCTGGTTGAATGTGGGCCTCTTGGCTATCTTCAAGTATTAATTTGATAATACTGCAATTTTTGAAATGTATTTATGATTCCTGGGCTAACTGCTGCTTTCATATCACTGTTGTGTTATTGTATCTTTGCCGCCGTGTTTATCTTTGTACTGTAGGTTATTTTATCTTTGTCTAGGTTTTTTAGCTTGTCTTTCGATGGCCCTATGTCAAATATATACTTGTATATGTGAATAATAAAATCATTGAACTTGAACTAGCGCTGCAAGTCCCAACTCAATACCATCTTTCGTTCTTGAATTATTTCTGAGATGTCTTATTGAAAACCTACATACACATAGTACCTTTTGATTTATTTTTGAAGAAATATAAAGTTTCCCTGAAAATTTCTACTATATACCATATCCTAGTCCTAAAAACTTCACCCTGGATATCTTGACAACATTTATGCAATTAAAATATTTTTATTTAAAGTTCAACAATAGCAGTAATAATTGTAGAAATACTTGCAAAAGTTGTAAATATGGATAGCCCAGGAAGTTTCATCTTAATACCCTAAGGCAATGCTGGTATATTGCTAAAACATCCTTTTAATAGCCCATAAGTGACTTTTGAATCAATTCAACATCCCCTCACCATTCCATGAAAATTTTACTAATATAATTGACATTAGCAACAGTAGTAGTTACAGTAGAAAACGTAACAGTAGGACTATTGGAAGTATAAATAATGATAATAGTAATAGTATTAACATTGTGTCTTGTTGGTCTTGTTCAACATCCCCTCCTCATGCCCTGTTCAACTCTTTTGAAAGCCTGGATATACCTAGTGTGTTTTGATTTAACATAACGTCCCCAACAGCAGTCCCTGAAAAATCCACATTTATGCTATCAGCCTTAGTAATATTAGTACTAAAATCAGTGGTATTTCTACTACTACTTGTAATGGTGGTATGCATATAGTGTTTTATTAGTTCAACCTACACCTCAACATGCCCTGAAAGTTTCAACTTAATAACCTAAACCGTTCTGCATTTGGTGCTAATATGCCATTTTACCAGCTAGCTTACACACAACGCGTTTCAATTTAATTGAAAAAACCCCTCAACACTTTACGAAAGTTCCTTCTTAGTACTTTTTGCAACAGAATCGATATTAATAATAGTAATAGTATGCATATCGTACCTGAGGGTTGGTTCAATATTCCTCTCAACATGCTCTGAAATTTTAAAATTAATGCTCTAGGCTATTCCTGAGATATAGATGTCACGCTCATTAAATAGCCTGACTCGAAATACAGTATGTCGATTCAGTTCAACATCCTCCCCAAAATTCCCTGAAAGTTTCACAGTAACACCCTTAGCTTCAGAAATATTTCTACTACTATTAGTAGTAGCAGCTCTAGTAGTAAAAGTAATGGTACGAGCTGTAGTAGTAGTAGTAAACTATGCACAAAAAGGTCTTTTGGTTAGGTCAAGATCAATCTTAACATGATATGTAAGGTTAAACTTAATTCCCTAAACTATTCCTGTGGTATTGCTGATACGCATTTTAAAACCTCCCCGAAATAGTGCTTTTTGATACAGCTCATCATCACCCTCAACATTCCCTGAAAGTTTCGTCTTCATAACCTTAGCCTCGGTAGTAGGCCTAGTAGTCGTAATAAAAGTTGCAGCAGCAGTAATAGTAGCAGTTAGCATAGAGTACCTTTTCCTTATTTAACATCCCTTTTAGCACACCCTGAAAGTTTCTACTTAATACACCAAAATGTTCCTAAGACGTTGCTCATATATCCTTTTCACAACCTGAATACACATTGTGTTTTATTTCGCTCAATATTCTCCTAAATACCCTTAGCCTTAGTAATAGTAGTAGTCATAGGAGCAGGAATAGTAGCAATACTGTTAACATGCAAATAGTTGTTGAACATCCCTCTAAACACGTACTAATAGTTTCAACCTAATACTCTTAAGTTGTTCTGGAGATATTGTATATAAGCCCATTTTACAACCTGCATACATATTATGTGTTAATACTTTTTATTGTTGTCTGGTTTTACATGTTTGTAGGCATTTTATCTCAGGATGTTGCAAAAATAGTAACTGTTCTTTCGTTCATCTTAATAAATGTGTTTGTATTGTAGGCAATTTTATGAGATAAAATGCCTACAAACATGTAAAACCTGACTACGATTCTTTTTCCTACAAAAACCACTCTCGAAAAACATGCATATAATATTACGTTCTTTGTTAGTTAAGGACTTGCGCGTACCTTTTTGTTGAACTTTTTTTTCGGAAACAATTAGCAGTTCGTCATCTTTAGTCGTTGAAGGTCACGAGACTTATTCTTGTCAGTTACACTTACGTCAGCTAATTTAACACTCTCCTGAGCCTCGTCATCGAAGATCATTCTCACACTGCATGCACTTTTTACGTCACTTAATGAGTTACAAGTCTGATCGCTCGGGGCTTGTATATAATTATTCATTTCAGAATTGCATTAATAACAGCCTCTCTAATTTTTATCTTTGACTCTGTTTTTCTTGTCTTTCTAATTTATATTCTTGAAAACAGCGAAACATTTCGTTTTCGTAACTCAGTTCGAGAATTTACATTTTCTTGAAGCTTAGAATTGCAATGTCATGAAAACATTGCATAAGGATGAAGACTTTGATGTAACTTGTCTAAATGATATTTTGGAGAGTGGTGACCTTCAAGGATCCTGCTTTTCTTTTGTTCTTCACATATTTCTCTTTTGTTCTTCATCAGAAAATGCCATCCGATAGTTATCATTGTCAAATACATCTTCAACTTCTTTGTTTTTTTATAATTTAATTTCAAACAGTTCGTGGTAACGAACTGTAAGTAAGGAGCGACCCGGCTCAATGGTAACCGAAACTCTAGAAAACGGGTTTTTGATACCAATAGATACATCAGAAGAATCAGATTCCATTGCTGATTTCAAGTATATAACTTTCATCAAGTTTAGTGCTACCCATCAAAATTTACGCGCCTGAGAAAATTTGGCTGATTTTGAAAGAAAGGGGGAAAGACCCTCTAAAAGTTATACAACCTTAATGAAAATCACAGCATCATATTCAGCGTATCAGAGAACCCTACTGTAGAGGTTTCAAGCTCCTATCTACGAAAATGTGGAATTTTGCATTTTTTGCCAGAAGAAAGATCACGGATGCGTGTTTATTTGTTTGTTTGTTTTTTTTTTGTTTTTTTTTCCCAGGGGTGATCATATCGACCCAGTGGTCCTAGAATATCGTAGGAGGGCTCATTGGAACGGAAATTAAAAGTTCTAGTGCCCTTTTTAAGTGACCAAAAAAATGGAGGGCAACTAGGCCCCCTCCCACGCTCATTTTTTTCCCAAAGTCACCCGATCAAAATTTTGAGATAGCCATTTTGTTCAGCATGGTCGAAAATATGATAAATATGTCTTTTAGGATGACTTAATCCCCCGAAGTCCCCAGGGGGAGGGCTAAAAGTTATGAACTTTACCCAATGTTAACATATAGTATTGGTTATTGGGAAGTATACAGAAGTTTTCAGGAGGGTTTTTTTCTGGTAGTGGGAGGGAAGGGTGGGTCGGGGCTTATGTTGGAGGATCTGTCCATGAAGGAAGTTTTCATGGGAGTGCTTTCAAAAGAGCTATCTATTCTAATTAAACGGCCTTTGTGATTCAGGGGTTTGTGAATCAAAATTTTTTTTTACTTTTAACGTAAAGAGCGTGGTATTGACTAAGGGGAGAACCCCCTCATATACGTAATAAAAAAAAACAATAAAAAAACAAGCGAGACGGCTCAATAGTAATCGAAACTTTTAAAAACGGAATTTTGATGTCAATAAATATATCAAAAGAATGTGTTTATAATGCTGATTCTAAATATATAAATTTTTTTAAGTTTAGTATTACTCATCAAAGGCTACGAGCCTGAGAAAATTTACCCGATTTTTAAAAGAGGGGGGAAACATCCCCTAAAAATGAAAGAATTTTAATGAAAATCACATCGTCGGATTCAGCGTATCAGAAAACCCTATTACATAGGTTTCAAGCTCATATCTGCAAAAATCTGCAACTTTGTATTTTTTGCCAGAAGAAAAATATACGAATATAGAAGTAAGTTATGTAAGTTAATTTGTAAAGACATCCATTTAGCAAAAGAAAAGTAAAATCCTTATGCAAATTTTGTTTACTTATTCAATGACGGTTAGCCAAAATAAAAGCTGCATTAACTAAAAAACAATCAGAAATTAAATAAAAAAAAACAAGTTTTTTAAACTGAAAGTAAGGAGCGACATTAAAACTTAAAACGAACAGAAATTATTCCGTATATGAAAGGGGCTGTCCCCTCCTCAACGCCTCGCTCTTTACGCTAAAGTTTGACTCTGTCTCACAAGTTTATTTTTTAAAACAATAAAAAACTTTAGCGTAAAGAGCGAGGCGTTGAGGAGGGGACAGTCCCTTTCATATACGGAATAATTTCTGTTCGTTTTAAGTTTTAATGTCGCTCCTTACTTTCAGTTTAAAAAACTTGTTTTTTTTTATTTATATATTGTAAGGACAGTACATACAGAGTACCCGTTTCTTTTTTTAGTTCTTTAATCACAATTTCCATTGTCAAAATTGAAGAATTCTGTATATCAGTCAGAAAATACTGTAAAATACCACCTTAGATATTGGCAAGTATTTTCTTATTAGATCTTCTTTAATTCCCGCTATTATTTAATTCTTTTATTTTATCATTGAATAATTTATTGGATTCGTGTACCATAAAACTAAGAAAAATATCTTTCTTGCCAAATGAGAAACTGAGAGCAGAAAATTTTGGCCACAAAAGTGCGTGACACCTGACTACACTGTTGTTTTGTATGGTATACCAGACAAATACAATAAAGTGATAGTGCTATGTACGAGTATAACACTGCCGCGGTTAAGGTAGGAAGTTTGGTTAGCAGCTGGTTTTGTAATAAATCTGGAGTTAAGCAGGGTTGTTTTCTATCCCCCTTTATATGGATTATTTTGAAGGACTTTGTCTTAATGAGCACAGAAAAGGCAATGGGAGACCACGGAATTAATGGGGAGGAAAAAGTCTCCTGGACTTAGATTATGCTGATGATTTAAGCATCCTAGATGAAAGTGTAAGCAAAATGAATGAAGTTTTAGAGGTTTTGCGAGTTCAGGGTGCTAGAATAGGTTTGAAAATTAATATTAAGAAGACCAAGTCACGAAGACTTGGAATAAGTGAAGTTGAAAAGGTGACTTTGGGTAATGAAAAAGATTGATCAGGTGGGCAGCTTCACTTGCCTTGGTAGTATTATTAGTAAAGATGGTGGGAGCAGTGAAGATGTTGTAAGTAGAATACCCAAGGCTCAGGGGGTTTTTTCATAGTTAAAAAAAAATTTGGAAGAATAGGAAGATAAGTGCAAACCAGGATTAGAATATTAGAAGCTACAGGGATGTGGTCAAATATGGCTCTGAAGCATGGGCGCTCAGAAAAGCGGATGAAGATTTGCTAGATGTTTTCTAGAGAAATTGCTTAAGGATTGTTCTGGGTACCCGGCTGACTGACCGTATTTCAAACAATAGGCCGTACGAAAAATGTGATTCAATACCGCTCTCAAGGGCTATAATGAAAGAAAGGTTGAGGTGGTTAGGGCACGATGTGTGGATGAAGGATGACAGATTACCAAAGATTGTTCTTTTCAACTGACCCTCTAGGGATAAACGGAAAGCAGGACGTCGTCGTCTGGAGTGGAAGGATGTCATAAAAAAAGATTTAAAGGAAATGGGAACTTCGTGGGCGGGTGTAAAAAGGGAAACTTTGAATAGGTTGGGATGGAGGAGGAGCCTGCGTAGCAGTGTTGGCCTCAGGCGGCTTGGTGCTGCGATGAGTTGTTAGTTGTAGTGGTAGTGGATCAAGTATCACTTATTGTGCTATTGGTTGGGGGTTATTCAACTGCAGCAAATGCCTGCATTAAAAAACAGGAATCAGAGTAATTCAGCTGTGCTTTGTCATAAAACAATTAAAATACATTTACAGCACAATTAGAATAAATAATGCAAATATACATTATTCCTGTCACATACGCCAAATATAAAAAACATAGCTGATAAAACATAGACAAAAAAAAAACACTAAGTGTGATGACTCTAAAATGAGCTAATAGAGTGGTAAAAAAAAATCTTAAAGGGAATGAACCAAACCAGTAGTCTTACCAAATCTACCTAAAAGGTTTGTGCTTATTCGTCTAGCCCAAGGAGAAGACGTGTGATGTCCCAGAACAAAGTGCATTGTGAATGCCTTAAATGCCTTCTCACAGCAATTCCTTAGTATTTCCCTCTCCTTTTCAAATTTTCCATTGCTGAAGATGATGTGACGTATGTCTTCATACACTCCACATGTGTCACGGTTGGGGGAAGCGGTCATTTTCCAATGTAATAGTGTTGATTTCGTCTTTGCATGGCCACATCTAAGACGAAAGAGACAATTTGAAAGGATGCGAGATGAAAGGTAAATTTATTTTGATGGCTGCTTGTAATCATAGAGATCCAGGAGCTGGGTATGGAAAGAACGGAGCCAAGCCTCTTCTTCCTCCAAAATTTTGAACTGATTGAAGACAGGAATTCAGGACCAGTAATAGGGGTTTGAGTGATCAGACCCAGATGGGGGTCTTGTTTTGTAGCCTGGTCTGCTAATTATTTCCTATTATACCACAGTTTGCTGGAACCCATATAAATGGGACTGATATACCCTTTCTTGCAAGTTGCGTTGCCAAATTTTAAAACTCCTTGGAAACATTTCTTGCTTGGTGTTGCTGGTGCGAAAGGTAATCCAGAGCTGACAGTGAATCAGTGCAGACAATATACTTCTTATGTTTGGTCTCTTTGGCTTGAAGAGAAAACTTAATTGCCATAAGTTCTGCAGAGAAAATTGTCAGGTAGGGGGTAAGTGGTAGGAAAGAAACATTCTCTGGGAGGGTATAACTACTGCACAGCTGCACTTTGTTTCTGTCTTTGTGCCATCTGTGTAAACTTGGATGTAGTCCTGATATTCTGCCAGCTTTCCCAGGAATATGATTTTCATCAGTGCTTGTGGAGGGTCCTCCTTTTTTCCAATGCTGATCTTAGGAATAATCAGTTCCCCAATTCCTTTGGAGTCGCTGGGAGAATCATCATCCAAATTAACAGTCAGCCTGCCATTCTCTATGAATTCTTCCGTGCCAGGAAGGCAAAGGATTCTCTGAAAAGAGGACATCTCTGTTGGGTTGTAGCGGACATCAGGGTTGTGGTGGCTAATGATTCCTTTGTAGATAATGGGGTTCTTGAGTCGTTTCTTCTTTGCAAAATATCTTGCAAGGAGATATTTTCTTCTAGAGTGAAGAGACTGGATCCCCACTTCACAGTACATAGCTGCAATAGGAGTTGATTTTAGGCAACCGAGGGCTCTTCGTAACATTGCATGGAGGGTAGTGTCAAGTTTCTTCAGGAGACATTTCTTAGCATATCCATATATAAATGATCCATAGTCTATCTTGGATATCACCACTGACTTGACAATAGTTGAAGCAAAGGCTGTGGGAACTTCTCTTCTTCCAAGGCAGAGAGCATTAATGAAGTTTTGTCTTTGTTTGAGACTGCCAATCAACTCATCTAGATAGGGTTTCCATGTCAGTTTTTGGTCAAATAAAACTCCCAGAAAGCGTGCAGTTTCTGCAACCACAGTCCCTTTTCCATTCAGTTTCGCCAGTGGTTTGAAAGCAGCCAGGTTATGCAACCTAGTCACACTGGCGTAGTGTTGCCACCCTTAGTAAAGTCTTACTAAATTTAGTAATTACGGCCTGAGTTAGTAAATTTAGTAAATCGAGGTCAAATTCTGTAAATTTTAAAATTTAGCAAGTTTTTTAGAAAATTTTCCAGAAGTTTAAGATAAAATGTTTTATGATCCTTGTGCCAAGTTTCATTCTGTTGAATAAATAATGAACATTTTTCGTTGTCTGAATTAATAATTTTTATTCTCTGGCCTCAGTTTCTCTCCCTCCCACATCTTCATCATCATCAGTATTTCTCGTAAAGCTTTGAAAACCATAAGCGTGGATAGCCTATTTTCACTTTATTTGTAGGTCATTCATATGGACTGCTCAATATTTACCCAATCAATCATTTTTATTTTAGCCTATAGTTTGGTTCCACCTTTAGTGTAAAAATTCATTAGACGGTCACATCTTATTAAAAATTGGTTGGCAAAATTGTAAATAAGTGGCTTTTGGCTTTTAGACTGTAGCCTAGTTGATTTAGGTTAGTTAAATACTATTTTAGAATTAATGCGCAGGACTAATGATGTGTAAAATTTTTGTGTAAGTTTGCAGTTTATAACATATTTCAACTAGGAGGAAAGTCAATACATCACTCAATGCCTTCTCTTATGCACTTTCTCAGTTGAACAATCCTTTCTGGGGTAAGTTCCAATTTGAGCAAAAAAGCTGTCTAGTGAGAAAAAGTTGTCATTAGCAGCTAATTTAGGAGTTGTATTACTATTATCCTTAGTCTTAACTACTAAGGATAGTCTAAATATATTTTGTTCATTAATAATCTTAGTCTAAAACTCATGTCATTTTTGAGGGGTTTCTAGCTTGGTAAAAATGTAGAGCTGTGGCCCCTGATAAGGAGACATGATAAGAAAACAATTCTTACTTTAAAATATGTATAATTATCTTAGTTAACATATTATCCAAGGGGAGAACATTTATCATCAAGCCTTTCCTCTAAAAATCCTTTTTTTTCCAGCTTAAAAGAAAAAGTTTCCAAAAACCACCATGCTGAGATTCAATGCTTAAGTCTTTTGAAATTGCCACAAAATAAGTTGTTTTATAGAGTGTTCATGTCAGTCTTTTTAATACATTTTTTTTAATGAGCAGTGTCACAAATACAAAATATTAATAGCAGTGGCAAAAATCAAAATATTGCTATAAATATACATATACATACAGAGTATATACCCCCACCCCCCCTAATGTGCAAATATATAACAAAAATTGCATTCTGATCCTAAATATAACCAAATGAACTGTACCCCAACCCCTAAATATATCCAAATCAGGGTATATATCTGCACGTCAGGGGGGTGGGGGCAAAATTTATTTGTGATGTAAATGAAGGTTATATTTAGAATCAGAATGCAATTCTGGTTGTATATTTGCACTTTGGGGGGGGGGGAATGGGGGTGTAATAATTTTTTTTATGATAGAAAATGGTGTGGCAAAAATAAAAATTAAACAACTATTTACATTTTCACATCACATTAGGGGGATGGGGGTATATACTCTGTATGTATATGTATATTTACAGCAATATTTTGATTTTTGCCACTGCTCATTAAAAAAATACAGAATTACAAAGACTGGCATGAATGCTATCTATAAAACCACTTATTTGGCAGCTCATAGTGGCAATTTCAAAAAACTTAAGCATTGAATCTCAGCATGGTGGTTTTTGGAAACTTTTTCTTTTAAGCTAGAAAAAAAAGGATTTTTAGAGGAAAGATTCAATGATAAAGGTCCTCCCCTTGGATAATATGTTAATTAGGATCATTATACATATTTTAAAGTAAGAATTGTTTTCTTAACATGTCTCCTTATCAGGGGCCACAATTCTAAATTTTTACCTCTAGCTCTGTAAGAATTTCTGGAAATTTGATGGTACTTATTAACAATCCAATAAATATGCATAAAAAAGACTGCATTAAGATCTCAATGTTGCTATTGAAAAACAGGTTTCTGCTGCATAGTGAGGCGTTGCTCACTCTATGACAAAGATTTAAACTTGGGATACCACCAGATGGCTAATTTGACAGTGTATGTATATATAAATCTTTAAATTAGCCAACTGGCCAACCAGTAGGCTATTTTAAGCCTAGGATCCCAGCTGGACATAAGGAAACACATTAAGAAAATAATTCTTACTCCATAATATGCACAATAATCCTAGTTAACACAATTTGCAGGGTGAGAACCTTTATCTTGGCTTCTTTACTTATTTTTCCAGTTTTTCTAAGAAATTTGTGAATTTCTTAGAACCTGTAGCCTATATTCACAGAGTATTTACTGCCACAATGTGCAAAAATATACCCAGAATTGCATCCTCAATCTAAATATAACATTCATTTGCATCACAAATAAACTTTACTCCCATTATATTTATTTTATTTAATAAAGGAAAAAGCCAATGGCTTGTTGCAATATGCTTTACACCCTCTCCCCCCTCTAATGTGCAAATATATAGTCCAAATATGTTCATAAACTATTATATTTTACTCCTATTCTGTTTTATTTCATTAGCATTAACAAAACTTCATTTTTTGCATGTTTACCAGATTCTTAATGATCAGCTCCAAATGGCAATTTTTTTAATTAGCGATTTTTTTTCAGAAATGTTTTTGAACTTTAAGTGACTATGGGATGTTTTTAGTCCTTAAAGGGCATAAAATGGTATTTGCAGCAGAAGCAATTATTGAATTATGAAAGAGCATAAAAAATGGCATCAATTGGTGTATTCACTTTCATCCTAGCTAAATTATGTTATAAGCTGTAAGTTTACCAATTTTACAGACATTATTCTAACAAATATTATATCAAACAAATGGAAATTATGCCATATATGGAAGGGGTTGTCCCCTCCTCAATGCCTCACTCTTTACGCTAAAGTTTGATTCTGTCTTACAACTTTATTTTTTAAAACAATAAAAACTTTAGTATAAAGAGCAAGGCAATGAGGAGGGGACAACTCCTTTCATATACAGAATAATTTCTGTTTGTTTTAAGTTTTAATGTTGCTCCTTACTTTCAGTTTAAAAACTTGTTTTGTTTTTTCTTAATTTAAAGTGGACCCTAAAGAGATGTCTAATGTATGTTTCTCCACTGTAATCACTTAGACACAGTGGTTTTCCTCAGTGCCATGAAATCAGTTCTAAAAGTTTTTTTAACATTGAACATATAGGCCTAATAGATCTCATGATTATAGACAACAACAAAATATTTGATCTAGGGCTGTGTGTTAGATCAATGGGGAGGGGGCTATACATCAACAGGGTAATAACTTATAATATAAAAGAGAATAAAATAAGGGATACAGGGGCATTACTTGTATCTTTACTACTTTTGTCAAGCAGTGTCAGCAACTGAGTGTCCCTAACATCCATTCAATTACTTTAAATCTGACATGAGTGATAGCAATATATTGGCTATATATTCAGAAGACCCATTAAAAAAGTATCAAATAGTGTGCTCACTTGGTCCCTATCTAAGTTATGGAATCTTCTCAAAATTTACCAAAACCACTAGCTAACAATTTTCCCAACAAGTTTTTGTGCTGGTGAAAATTAAATGGTAACTAATATTGTTAAAGAAACAAGAGAGAAAAATTCCCCAACCAGTAAAATCACTGTTAAAGAGTTTAAATATTAAAGAGTTTAAGATATATTTAAAAATTAGATAATTCAGCTAAACAGGATGCTTAGTTTCTATGGTCATTGAAATTGAGCATAAAGGTATATATTTCATTAAAATTACCAAAAAAAAAAAAAAAAAAATAACAAACCAGGGGAGTGTGGAGGTAATACCAACAAGTCTCCTCCAATCCACTCACTTGTATGTAAATACTCTTTCTCTTTCCTGTGTTTAAATGTTTTATTTTTCTTATGTAACTAGGCTGTTTTATTTGATAAAGGCTTTAAAAGCTGCATAGAGTTGAAGGTGCTGTCTTTGTTATTAATTTGGCTTTTTTTATCTATTAATCAAAATATTGAGCAGATAGACATAGACCCTGCTATAATTGAGCAATATTTTGTGTTATACAGAAAAGAAACATGCCTAGAAAAAAAAGTATCATTAATATCAAATGCCACTATTGCAATTGTGTCTCAGTCTTCATCCAGGAACCTGGCTAAATCCTATGCTGTGCCCTAAAGTTAATTTAGGCCAGGTTATGAGTGGGTTTTAAATAGATTGTCAATTGTTCATAAGGTATATCAACACTTCTCATAGTATGGAAAGTATCTCATAGTCTACTATAGAATTCCGTGGAAAATTCAAACTCAAAACGTTTTTCTCAGATTTTGTGAAATTTTCATTTCTATAAGGCTGGAAATAATGATTGATTGATAAATTGTTCACAAGTTTCATATTTCAATTAAACAATTTTTTTGTTGCAGTTATACTTAAAAATTTGGGACAAAAGTCAAACTTCTCACATAAAGAAAAATATATTGAACAGTTGGCAGCCCCCCCCCCCACCCTATACTTTTAGCTGAAAAAATTATTTAGTTTCCAATTGTTTTTCAAATTGTGCTAGGAAGTTTGCCCCCCTCACAAAAAATCTTTGCTGAAAATTCCCTACCTACAGAGAAATCTCCATCTAGAAAATTCTTTCCCCCAGAAGAAACCCCCCTCTACAGAAAAGGGTTTGGATACTTCCCACTAACAAGCACAATATGTCAACAATAGGTAAATTTCATAACTTACTCCCTTTTACCCACAGGGAGTCATGTCATCCCCAGAGGCATAAACAAAGGCAAAGCAGTTGAACCAGCTTCCAAACATGTTCCTTTGCCCATTTTTAACTTTAATTCCGTTTGCGAAAATATCACTTTTCTAGTGTACAAGTTTTCCACACTAGAACCTTTAGATCAAAACATTATTTTTTAAATTTAATTCGCTTTATTTCAAAAAATAGCAAAATTGATCATGAAAATTGATCATGTATATAATGCTTTTGATTGCTGAGGGAGGTCAACATATGCTTAACAGTGTTTTAAGAAAATGGTTTTGCACTGCTTGAAATGTGTCATTATAACTTGTCTGTTTCTAGGTGCTTTTTGCTTATACAGTCCTGGGTAAAACTGATGTACAATATCCAAGTATTGTTGATAGTATTATATGTTTCATAATTGGCATTAGCTCTGTACTGAGATTCTATTATGGACTTGCCTCAAATTCCAAATATGGCTGAAGTTATCACCCCTTTTGCATCTTCAGTTATTAAAAATGGTAAGCTACCCAATTAAGTTTTTGGAATAAAACAAAAATTGCTTTGCTTTTCTAAATATTTTTATATTTTTGTTTGCTATTATAGTTTTCCTCTGTGAAAAGAAAAAAATGAAACCGTATACACACTTGGAACTAACCCTTAAGAATTAAGGGGGCTAGAATTAAGTTGAATAATAGAAGGCAATTCTGCACATAAGTGGGTTTTAAATAGATGGCCAATTTTTTGTTAAATTAAACAATTGTTTAATCTGATGGAAGTACTTTAAGAATATGCTGTTTCTGATGGAAGTACTTTATGAATATTCTGTTCTAGTTTAGAAGACATTAGATGCTACAGGACTTATTAACCTGAAAATTTTTCTCAGATTCAGTCCTTTAGCAGAATAATTTTCTCTCTTTTTTCCTTGTGTGCAGGTATTATAAAAAAAGGATGTTACCAGTAAAGTAGAGGTTTTCATGGGTCAGCCAAAATTTCTGTCTTGCAGACCAACCACTATCTCTTGTCTTAGTTGCATGATACCGTTTTTCAATATGGTTTATTTGGATAGCTTATAACTTGCTCACCAACGTTTGCAAAACAAAAAACATTACCATAATTCATAAAGATTTATTTTAAATATTTTTTTTTAAATAAAATAATTCACTGGCTCAAAACATGAAACTTTTAATTTAAATTTTATTGAAATAACTTGTCCTAAATTTAAGCTTTTTCTTCTTGATTTCCCTTGAATGTTGCTTCTGTATACTCTTTTGCACATGTTTTTCCAAGCTTTTTTCACCCTATCATCTAAGCTTTTTTTTTAAATTCTTTATTGATGCATGTTTGCTTTCAACTTCGCTTATATGGAATGGAAAATTGCATTATATGAAACCATCTTATGTTTAGCCTGTATGTTTTCAAAGGACATTTTTCTTCATCTCCTATTTTTTTTTTTTTTTTTTTTACAAAGAAGCATACAAGGTTATTAACAATAAGCAAAATTGATCATTATAATAATAATTTTGGGAATAACTCAACAGTGGGGGGGGGGGGTAACTTGCATTTCATGCTTCTTGGCTTTAGATTTAGACTTGGTTTTTAGATTTAGAAAATTAGGTAAAAATATTACCAGAACCATTCCAATGATTCAGCTATTCTAAAGTAAAAACCATTGTACAACAAAAGCCCATGTTTTTTTCTTGCCAGTTTGGAGTTTTAATTTCAAGTAGTTTTAAATGCAAATTTTTTGGATCTGATGGCATTTTTAATGGGTTTTGGGAAAATTTTCATAGTTCCAATACATTTTTTTTTAAATAACATTTTACCTTTAAGACTGATTGAGATAATAGTTACCATTCCTTACCCCCTCCAACTATCTCCCTCCCCTCCCAAGCCTTTTTTTCCCAAATGCAACATCATCAAATTTATGATATAGCCGTTTTTTTTCGAACTAGTGCAAAGGTGAAATAACTTTGTCTCCAGGAGTGAACCCCCCCCCCCATCAGTCCCTGGTGCAAGAGTTGCAAGTTTTGTCCATTGTTAACATGTAAGGTCTTTTATGAAGAAAAGAAGACATATTTGATCTTGGATCTCCAAAAAAGCTTAAAGTAATACTGTGAAATTCTCGGAAATTTGGAGAGGGATACCAATCACAGTCAAAACAATCTTTTTCCTTGCTGGTTTTGAAACAGATATATCAACGATATCTATTGAACGGCTCAAGGTATTAGGGTGAAACTTTCAAGGTATGTGGAGGGGATGTTGAAAAAGATTGGAGGGCAACCAGCCTCTCCTTCCCTTGCCTTTTCTATTAGCCCTCTCTCTTTAAAAGTTGTTGAAATTTCGTAACTATTATTTTGGTCAAACTAGTCAAAAGGTGTAAGAGCTATGCCTATAGGTATTTCATTTCCATACCCCCCCCCACCCCCTTCCCCAGGGAAAAGATTGTAAATTGTGCAATTTATAAATTGTTTACATGAAAAGTTTATCATTTGTTAAAGGGGAAAGGTTTGATTGTGGGTGTATCTGAAATTGCCTAGGTTATTAAGGTGAAGCTTTGGAGAATTTTGAGGAGTATTTTAACTAAATCAAGAGGTACTATGTACATCCAATTTGTCAAATAGCAGATCTGCAGTATCTTAAGAACGACTGAGGGTATTAAATTTAAACTTTCAGGACATTTTGATTGGGGGGGGGGGGGGTATTTGAAAGTGGTTCGAGGGGTGCCAGGCCCCTCCCATACCCTCTTTTGCTGGTCTCTCTCAAGAAACATTCTGTCAAAGTTTGAAATAGTTTCTTGTTCAGAATAGTCTATTTTGAAAAGGTCAAATAATTATGCCTATGGGAATGACATGAACCTCCAAAGCTTTGGAGAGGAATTCTGAACAAAATCAAAACATACTATCTATATGCTGGTTGCCAAAATGGCGCATAAGCAATATCTAATGAACGGGCAAGGATATTAAGTTGAAACTCACAGGGGATGTTGTAAAATAATTGAAGGACTACAAGCCCCGTTGCAAATTTTAGATGCCCTCTCCCCTCAGAACTGGTAAAACTTTTGAAAATGCTATTTTTTCAAAATAGATGAAAGATCTAGTAACTATGCCTCCCGGGATGCAGTGCCCCCCCCCCCCCCCCCCCCCAGCTCCTTAGGGCAAGGACTGTAAATTACACAATTTGCCATTTTTTTAATTGTAAGGCCTGTTGTTATAAAAGAGGGAATGTTTGATTCTAATTGCTCTCGAAAAGGTTAAGTGTATTAAGGCGAAACTTCGGGGAATGTTTTGGGGCATGTTTAACTACTCGTAAATACAAAAAATATTACTCGTAAATACAAAAAAATTTATAGGCATGTTGAGAGGGACAATGAAAAATGGTGGGAGGGAAACCAGTCCCCCTCTACTGTTGTAAAATTACCGTAAAATAAAAACTCAAGTTAGTAAAATTGGTAAAAATAAGGTAAAATAATTTACTCCTAGGAAGCATAGCAGAAAATTGCTGTTATAGAGTTGCTCTATAGCTAGAAGGCCAGTTGAGCTTTTTTTTGTCTATTAATTTTTTCAGCATTTAATAATTCTTTTAAAGATTTTGATTTTCCTATGCTTGAAAAGGTAATACCCTCCTCCCTATTTTGAAAACCAATGGGTAGAAAATTTCTTAACATATATGAATCCATGTTTTGTTTAAACACCATTTAATTTAGGGTACATAAATTGGATTAACACTCATTTTTTTTAATTGTAATAAATAGACTTTGATTTGTTTTGGGTCGAAGGCAGACGCTAATTTGGCTCTAATTCCCTGACAGCTCAAACTTCTTTGAATTTCTGGACACCCAGTAATCAAATCATCTAGTATTATTTTTTCTACTGTCGTCTTCTCCCATCCAAAGAAAAATATTATAACTTCTAACTTTTCTTCTAATCCAAAGAAAAAAAAACATTTATAACTTCTAATTTGGTTTTTATGCCTTCTGCAAACAAACTCATTCATCAGAAGTAAAAAAAAAAAAAACTGTTTTCCTACTTCAGCAATTAAGACAAATAAGCACTTGAACATGGCCTTGACGTTACTCAAATATCCATTTATCTAGGACAAAACAGTATAACCAAATAATCAACCAAAACAAGGGTCCATGTACATCCAACATTGTCATTAGTAAATGCAAGCTGTCGTAAAATTACAAGCAAATCGCCTAAGTCTAATGAAATATTTCCAAGTGATCACCTCCCACAAGGGCTCCTCAGAGTATGTATGACGCCACTAAACCCTTAAGGTCCAAACCGGGGATGCTGATCTCCGTTTCGTAGCCCTTCAGATAGGAACCGCAATAGGAGTTCGGGGGCCAGCCATCCTTTGCTTTCGCACACCCTTCCTGCTCACCTTCCCCAGGTTTCTACAGGTACCCATTTAGAGTAGGGCTGACTCTGGCTGAGCTCACAGTCACGCTACTGACCGCCGCCCCAAACCAAATAACCGGCCACGCCAGAAACTGAACCCATGCCTCTCGGACAAAGGATTCCCAACCCAGCGAACCAACCACTTAACCAGGACGGCATCCAGGATGGCATGAGGAGCTCATAGTCTATCGCTTGGTGAGCTATTTTATAATAGTTGATTAATGTTGGATTTTGGGTCGATATGGGTAGTGAAGTAAACACTTTGTAAGTTTGAAATATACTGTACGGACTTCACGTTTATCAGTTTTTGAAAGAATCTTCCAAAATCGTGCTGTGCATATAAAATGTGGTAGTGCTGTTGAATTATACAGTTTAGCGAGGATTATTCGATCGATACTTTTTCTTATTTAGGACAACCGAAGGATAAGACGAACCACATATTTTTTCAAAGTCGGACATCAGCAGCAAACGGGTTTGCTTTAAGGATTGGCCAATTGGTAGACTAAGATAAACAAGTTTTTCAACTGGCTTTCCTAAAGAACGTCCCAGCTGGATTAACTGTGTGGGATCCGAATTATCCCAATTAAATAGAAGATCTTCAGATTTGTCAGATTTAAATTCCAGACCCAATTTGGAATATTCGCTCTCAAGTATGCTGAAGTTTTCTTTGATACGATGCAATGACCTGGTAAGATTAAGGACATCATCCGCATAACAGACAAGTGCCACCTTTGACACTGCCTCAATGCATGAGGATATGCATTTTGATTGAGCGTCTAAGACACCGTTGTTAAAAAGAGTAGACGAAGTGAAAGAACCTTGACGCGCACCTTAATAAACAGAAGCGAAACTATTCAGATCATTTGGTTGGCCACTGGGACAAGAAAGTATTTAGCCTCCATTAGGGCGTTAACTACAGCACTAAAGGCATCAACGTACCCTATTTATTCTGAAATCCAAACTGGTACGGTGGAACACTACATTTCTCCTTTAACTCATCAGAAAAACAGCTCAAACAGTTTACAGAATGTAGAAGATTGTTAAAGGCCTGGAAGGAGAAGGCTGAATGTTAGATTTACCTTTCTTGGGGATAGGAGTAAGATAACCAATGAAAAAAGACAACGGTAATTTCAAAGTATCAACAATCATCTGCATGAGTAATTCTAGGTGTGACATGAGCAAAGGGGTTCCGTGGATAACATGAGATGCACTAATATTATTTATGAAAAACGAAGCTTTCGGTTTCGGCTTGGAGAATGCCATTGTTATGGCTTGCATTGTTAAAACATAGTGAGACTATGGGATGTTGTGTTTTGGGTAGTAAGGGATCTCCAATGGTTTTGATGTTGCTCCCTACTTGCAGTTGATAAAAACCTTTTCTTTAATTTAATTAAATTTAGAGCTATCAGACATATTGAATTACATTGAAAAGTTTTTTTTTATCAAGGTCCCATCCCATTTTGGAGGTGTTGATCCCTTTATTCTAAAAATTAAGAAATTTTGTTTGCTACTAATTTTTGATCATCCAACTTAAAACCACTGAATTTTGAATCTACAGAATAAAAAATTACTCTGTTCATGCTTACAGGAGGGTCAATAGTGTGGGGGGGATTTGAAGCTGCCTCCTGATTTATATGCTATACAAAAAAAAAAATTGTTAGGGCCTCAGTTTCTGTTGACTAGAGTTACTCTTTGTTTACATTTCTTAGAAAATCCTGTTTGAACCAGATTTCTTTTAAATTTAAGGGATGTTATCAGCCCCCTCCTAAATCCCATTGTTCACTTTAATATTTGTATGTTCAAGTACATCCCTCAAAACATTTCTAGGAGGCCTGATACAGGAACAATTGATTTTAGGGCAATAATTTTCCTGTTCATCCAATTTATAAGGAGTTCTTTATAGGAAATCGGAAGTTCTTCAAATAATTTTTTTTTTTTTAAGGAACTCGTCCCCCGCCCTTCTTCCCTCTGTCCAGCTAAGTCTATGAATGGAATCCTTTATTTTAGAGCTACAATGGAATGAATGGGTAGCTTTCGCCCCACAGAACTTATATTGCGGGCCTAATCAAGCCTAGGGATTGCACTCTCCCCCCTCTCTTTTCATATTTATATTTACTCTTCGCTAATAGCGAATGCGCAACTCTATACCATTGCATATAAACTTATGCAGCTTAGAAGCTATCGACTCAGTCGAATGAAGATTGAAAATGATTTTTTTATATTAACTGTCTATTCTGTATGGATTATGCCTACATGTATCTTTAGTAACGGACGTGCCAACGTTTAGCTTTACGACCTATGCAATCAAATAGTTAAATACTTCACCTTTCAATAATCTTTCTTAGACTTCTTACTCAGTGATATTTTGTCCCTCACCAGGCCAAAACTGTTCGTTTGCGTAATAAAACGGCAAAAAAAAATCTTTGCTGTGGCGCCATCTCTTTTGTTGCTGTGAAAACACTATATCTGTCACCGTCTGAATGAGCCCTTTTCCAGTTTACTAGGACCACTAGTTGGATACAATCACCCCTGAAAAAAGACGATAACAAAGAAGTCAATAACAGATAAACTCGAATCCATGACTTTCCTGCTTGGGACGAATACGAAAATTCGCTATATTCAAATACTATATTCAAACAAAGGACACATTTTATAACTTGCAACTCTTTCACCCGGTGCTGTGCGGTGTCATGTCATCCCCAAGGGCATAGTTATTGGACCTTTGAACTATCTTGAACAAAATGACTATCTCAAAATTTTGATCTGACGACTTTGGAGGAAAAAGGGCGTGAGAAGGGACTTTTTGCCCAAAAATCTTTTTGGCCATTTGAAAAGAGTGCTAGAACTTTAATTTACCTTCAAATGAGCCCTCTTCTGATCTTCTAGGGCTATCGATTCGATATGAACATCCCTCGCAAGAACAAAAAAACAACAACAAATAAACACGCATGAAACCTATGGGAGCTTGAAACCTCTACAATAGTGTTCTCTCATACGCTGAATCTTATGGAGTGCTTTTCAATAAGCTTCCTCGACTTTCCGGAGATGTTTCCCACATTTTTTGAAAACTAGGCAAATTTTCTCAGGTTCCTAGCTTTTGATGGGTAACATTAAACTTATAGTTTTGACTTTTTAACCGACCGAGGACTTGAGTGCCGATGCGGATTTTTCGAAATGGAATCGCTTCTTTTTCGGCACATCCTAGAGCGTAGCAAATCTCAGCACAATAAAAATTAAGATTTAAAAAAATAAAATTAAACATAAATAAAAATTAAGAGCAATATGTATCTCGGTTTCATCAATAAAGCAAGATTTCCGAAAAAGCTGAAAAAGGTTGTCAATTTCTTGCAAATAGTATCAAGAATTTCTTAATATAGGAGGAAACGAATCATTTCCTTGTCAATCTTTGAAAACCACTTAAGGTTGGGCGTGTCTTGGTTCATTGGTGTAAGTGTTAAATCTAGTTTAAAAAACGCTTCTATGAGAAGGCGGTCTGATAATTGGCGATTAAGTATTACAGAAACCACAGAAATCGGGAAATCAATCTAAGTAACGACATGGTCTAGATTTGATGCATGAGTGAAGTGTGAATATACGTGAAATTTTCAGTTTTTGGCTGCATAATCAGCTCATCAGAAAAATACCTCGGAGAATAGAAGCACGAAGTGATACGGCTGATTTGAAAAAATTAGTTTCACAATTAAAGTCCCGAACAACAGTACAAGGGATATTAAGCTTTTGAACTTTTCGAATACCCTCATGTAATTTCTCACAAGCTTGTGCAAATATTAGTTCTGATTCATCATTTTTATAATTAGGGGGCAAACACAAATTTATCACTACGCATGACCCTGCCCTTACTGCTAGAAAAGTATCACTAGAACTAAACGAACTTGATTGAATACTCGCTGAAACTAATGTTACTAGGTCTCCAGATGGACAACCTAGGGAATGAACACGCTTTGCGGAAACGGAAAAAGTACTAAAGTCTCTACTTATGTCCAATGAACTAAGACTAGAACGTGTGAGGAAATGCTCCTGAATACACATTGAACCATTATCCAGCAATACCTTCCAATACTGATATTTTATTCAACAAATAACCGTTCATGTTCCGTGGAACAAGTCTCACATCTTGGTACTGTTTTGTAGAGAATCCGAAGTTTTGTGGGCATTCACGCTATTTTGTAAACACTTCCATTATCACCCCTTTGTGAACCCGTTTATTTTTGCTTTGATTTTTGGTGCACTAAATTCTTGTATGTAATTCCCATTCCCCTTTATCGTGGAAGATGAACATGATTCACAGAATAGGTTTATCATCCTTGAATTCTCAGCCATATACAAAAAAAGGCTTTCAATGGGATGTAAAATAAACTACTTTGTTTATTTCTCGAACTAAATATATAAGGTCACTTTTTTACACTTTAATCACTTGTGAGACCACAGAAGCAGCAACCGCATCACCAATAACAGATATACCAACCGGTGAGTAAATTGCAAATATAGGCATGACTCGTTTCTCTTTAGCCGTTGTAGCAAGCTATTTACATAAATCTAGAACGTTATTATCGTCCTTTTGACGTTTGATTAGGTTGAAACTGATCGCAAGATCGCCATACAATACATCTTTTGCTTTTAAAAGAGCGTCTTGGGTGAAGAAACTCACTGCCTTTCTGACAACTGTCTCGGCTCTTAATGGATAAAGTGTCGACCTTCATACAAAATTTAATACTAACCTCAAAGTAATCTTCTGTTCAGTCGTACCTCCGAACTGTAAGTTAGACAGATTGGCGCTTTGCTCACTTCCTGCCAAAAAAATAAACAAACAATATGTTTGTAAATGGTAAATAACACCCCCTATAAAACTAAATGAACGCCATTTATAATAGCTGAAACTAGTAAGAGTCTAATAATAGCAACGCCAGAAAAATGAGATAGTTTTTTCAATAGGTACCTTCAAACTATCATTATGGTATCCCTGTGATTGGTGCTTCTTGGGATATACACACCTGTAAGTAAAATCATCAGAAAATGTATACAAAATGAGATCTAAACTATCCTTGCTTGAATCGAGCAAACAAATGGAGACGAAAAACCAAACTAGAACAATCCCTCATTTCACAAACCAGAAATTGTGTGAACATTCACCTTGTTTTGTAAACACTTCCATTTATCACTCTTTTGTGAACCTGTTTATTTTTACTTTCATTTTTGGTGCACTAAACTCTTGTATATAATTCCCATTCCCTTCTATCATGGAAGGTGAACATGATTCCCGGAATAGGTTTATCATCCTTGAATTCTCAGTCACATTCAAAGAAAAGCTTTCAATGGGATGTAAAATAAACTACTTTGTTGATTTCTCGAACCAATTATATAAAAAAGAAGAATTACATTAAAGTATCCTTAAATATTTCTTGAAAATTTTTTGTGTATTTGCCTAAAAATTCATTATACTAAAACTTATTTTTTTTAAATTGCCAAAATATTTTATTCTAAAAAAACCTCTCAAGATCGATTTATGCCTTAGAATTTTACATATATTTTTAATATCCGTATTATTACTGAACAATCTTTCATGTCTAAATAATTGTTGGTAAAAGGTTGATATGTGATGTTTGAGTGTAAATTACTTGTTGGGAACAGGAAAATAGTTACTTCAAAATCGAAATCGTTCGTTTTATTATTTATTTTAAAGACTAATTAATTATTTTCGAAATATTAACATTTAAATCTAAAAAGTGGTCGTTTTGGCCTGTTCCATGACTAGGTTCCAGAATTAACTCCGGCGGATAAATGTTTTTTGAAATCTTAATAACCTCCACCAAAAAATCATTGCTTAATTTTTTTTTTTATTATTTAAAAAATAGAGTTGTGAGAAGGAGTCAAACTTTAGCGTAAAGAGCGAGGCGTTGAAGAGGGAACAGCCCCTTTCATATACGGAATAAATTCTGTTAGTTTTAAGTTTTAATGTTGCTCCTTTCTTTCAGTTAAAAAAACTTTTTTTTTTTTATTTAAGACCTGACCTAAAACGATCATTATCTTTCCAAATTGAAAACCAAAGCTTCGCATGGGAGCAAGCTTCAGATAGTTTTGACTTTTTCACCGATCGAGGACTTGAGTGCCGATGCGGATTTTTCGAAATGGAATCGCTTCTTTTACGGCACATCTTAGAGCGTAGCAAATCTCAGCACAATAAAAATTAATATTAAAAAAAAAATAAAATTTAACGCAAATAAAAATTAAGAGCAATATGTATCTCGGTTTCATCAATAAAACAAGATTTCCAAAGAAGCTGAAAAAGGATGTCAATTTTTTGCAAAATAGTATCAAGTACTTCTTAATATAGGAGGAAACAAATCATTTCTCAGTCTCACTTACTTTGTACTTACTTACTTGTACTTGTTGCACGTTCAAGCCGCATCCAGACTCATCGTGGCGCCCAGCAGATGACGACATATCTCCTTCCATAGGTTTCGCTTGAGGGTGGCAGGCTCCACCATTTCCAGCCACTGGCGATCCCAGCGACGGCCGTATTTTCGGAATCCCCCGATTGGCTCCAGATCAGACCTAACTGTTGCTAGCCACGTCTTCTTTTGGCCTCCTGCCCTCTTCTTCCATGCTGGTAGTGGTAGGCATTTGAGGCATTTTTTGCTTATATCGTTTTAGGTCAGACCCTGCCCTCACTGCTAGAAAACTATGACTAGAACGGAACAAATTTGATTGAATACTCACTGAAACTAAAATTACCAGGTCTCCAGATAGACAACCTCGGGAATAAACACGCTTTGCGAAAAAAGAAAGGCACTAAAGTCTCTACTCATGTCCTATGAACTAAGACTAGAACGTGTGAGGAAATGCTCCTGAATACACATTGAACCATTATCCAGCAGCATACCTTCCAATTCTGATATTGAATTTAACAAATAACTGTTTGTGCTCCATGGAACAAATCTCACATCTTGGTACTGTTTAGTAGAAATCCCTGGTGGAATCTCATGGTGCGCTCGGCAGAACCGTATATTGAACAAAAGGTCATATTTTTACACTCCACTGCGTTGTGACCAACTTGGTGACAATTAAAATTGTCATGGAAATATTTGGCATGAAAATAAACTGTTTAGCAGGCAGTCATTCGTAGGCTATTTTGATGAATTCGCTCAGGAATGTCTGCAAATGAAGTTGCTGTTCAAAATAAACTTTAAATGCCCTAGATCTGCCACATCGAACTACTCTAGAGCAGTTAAAATTACTTGTCATGAGCTTGGACTCATCTATTTCTGTTGGAACGCTTTGAAAATTTGCAGTGAAAGCTTGAGACATCACTGACGCACTTAAATTTGGCTGGGATTCTCACACTTTCAGCAATAGAATTGACACATTTTTGGCTCGTACGACAACTTTATATTTGTCATGATAACACTTTAGCTGTTTCATATCTTTGAAGCTACCGGACATAGACGGTCTACGAATTGCTGTCTCTGTTTTTGCGAAAAAAAAGTTCGGACAGTTCTTCAAGACTGCAGCATAAGTGAGTGGCTTCATGTTACGCTGGAGTTCATTGGGAGGTGTGTGGGGGCTAGTAAAGCCAGATACTTTCTGTTTGTTTACCTTTGCTTGTATAAGCCCGTCAAATTTTTGATTGAGTTTATTCACTTTTGAGACCACAGAAGTAGCAACGCATCACCAATAACAGGTATGCCACTCGGGGAATAAATTAAAAATATAGGCATGACTCGTTTCTCTTTAGCCAGAGTAGCAATTTACAGAAATCTAAAATGTTATCGTCGTCCCTTTGAGATTTGATTGATCGCAAGCTTGTCTAAGATCGCCATGCAATACCTCTTTTGCTTTTAAAAGGGGGTCGTGGGTGAAGAAACTCACTGCCTTTCCGACAGTTGTCTCAGCTCTTAATGGATAAAGTGTCGGCCTTTATACAAAATTTAATACCTGGTTCAAAATATTCTGTTCAGTCATACCTCAAAACTGTAAGTTAGACAGATTGGCACTTGGCTCACTTTCTGCCAAAAAACTGTAACAAACAATGTTTGTAAATGGTAAATAACCCCTCCTGTTAAACTAAAGGAACGTCATTTATAATTGCAGAAATTAGTATGAGTCTAATAATATCAACGCCAGGAGTGATAATATCAACAAACTCGCAGGAGTGAAACTCGCTGTGTAGCCAATATTGAATTCAGATGGGAATACACAGATTTAAGACTTGTAAGAGACAGATAAAGTTTTACCTCAGAATTTATTTCAACTCATTATAGACAAATACCATGCAATCACTGACCTCTATCTTAAAAACAGTTGATCGTACAAAAAAAAAATTTAAACCAAAAACTGTTGAGAAGTTAGTTTTATACGATACTTTTAGTAAATGCAGATGGCATAAAACCCACAGAAAATAAGACCTTTACAAAAAATGTGCAAAACGTCAATTTTTTACCTTTGACCTATGCAATCTGTATTTGCGACCAGTTGCGACTGCGACATGTTTTACGGTGTCATAATAAAGGCTTATGCAAATTTATGCCCGATTGTCTCAAATTCTTGCCCTGTCTTAGCAAAAATGACTGGACTATTAGTGGAATTCACCTGCTTAACGTGGTTTAGTATTTTAAAACATTTTAGTTTTTTTGCTGGTCAAACTGTTATTCAAATATTGTTTCTAAATTAAATTATTTACCCAATATTTTATTCTGAAATTTATCATTTACCGGAAACAAACTAGGTTGTAAAAGGAATAATTTGTTTTTTTTTAATATCCCCGAATTTCGTCGAATGCTCAATTTTTTTGCTTTTGACATTCAAATTCGCACAATAATATATATATATATATATATATATTATATATATATATATATATATATATATATATATATATATATATATATATATATATATATATTATATATATATTATATATATATTATATATATATATATATATATAATATATATATATATATATATATATATATATATATATATATATATATATATATATATATATTATATATATATATATATATATATATATATATATATATATATCTATATATATATATATATATATATATATATATATATATATATATACTTAAGAACTGAGTTTTATTTTTATGTGTCTTATGTCCCCTTTATTTATGATTTGTTTCAGAGGTTCAAGATGCTGTGCATGGTGATAATGAGGAACGTTTTGAGGCTTCAGACTTTCATTTTTCTCCCAAAAGGGAAGTTGTTTCCGTTGACTCTTTATCCGGCTTTTCAGGAGCATGTAAACTTGAACCAGATACACAGGAATTGGGACCAGCACGTCTTGCCAATGAAGGTTTGCTAAAGCTTTTTGTATCAAACAGTTCGAGGTAACGAACTTTAAGTAAGGAGTGACGCGGCCCAATTGTTACAAAAACTCTAAAAAACGGTATCTTGATAACAACACATACATCTACAGATTTGGATTTTAGTGCTAGTTTCAAATATTTAAGAAGCATTAAGTTCAATGCTAACCATTAAAATTTACGAGCCTAGTAGGTGATCGTGCCAAACCAATAGTCCTAGAAGATCGAGAGAGGGCTTATTTACGAGGTAATTAATTGTTTAAGTGCGCTTTTTAAGTAACCAAACAGATCTAACTGAGAAAAATTTACCACGTAATAGTTTCAGGTATGAATTGAAAAATGTTCAGAGCGTTTTTCTGGCGGAACCGTTTGTAAGAAATTTTTTTGTCGTGAGCAGAAAGTATTTTACGTAGGAGAGCTTTCTACGGAGTAATTATACTTGGTGGAATTCCCATGAAGGGGGGGGGGATATGCTACCCGGCATTTTTTTGCAAAACGATCAGAAATTAAATGAAAAAACTAATTAAATGAAACAATCAATGAAATGTTTTTTGACTGAAAGTAAAGAGTAACATTAAAACACAGAACAGAAATAATTCCGTATATGAAGGGAGTCGTCTCCTCCTGAATTCCCTGCGCTTCACGCTAAAGTTAGAGTTTTTGTCTGAATTCTTACACGACTACTGAAACACAATGATCACCTAATGAAATAAAGAACTTTTTTTTAAAGTGTTTGATACTTTAGCTTGAAGAACGGGGTTTCGAGGAAAAAGCAACACCTCTCAAGTATGGAATAATTTCTGTTCGTTTTAAGTTTTAATGTTGCTCCTTACTTTCAGCTGAAAAACTTGTTTTTTTTTACCTTATGTTTTGTGTCATCAAATATATCAGATAACAGTTTATTGGAAAAGGTAACAGGACAAGTAGAATAAATATTCGGGCTTTAAGAACATTTTAGAATTGTCAGTTGAAAGAGGTTTGTTGGAGATGTTTGAAATAAGCAGGGATGAAAATGAACTGTTATGGTTTGAACTGTCTTTTCTGAAGTATTTTAATGTTAAATTTATAGTTAGTGAGTGAAAACCATTTTTGAAGTCCTATGAATACCAGGCGAATCTCTTTAAACCTTTTATTTTGTAATCTTTTTCTTTGTTTTAGTTTCATTATCTGTGGTAAACTATTAGGGATATTTATTTGAACCGCAATAAGTTTTTCCTAATATTTTGTTTACAAAAGGCGTTTTCAGCAGTTTCATAATGCCTAGAAGAATAAAGAACAACCTTGACCATCAAATGTGACAAGACCAATCAGATTAGCTATTGAAATTTTATTTTAAGTAATGATATACGAAAATGAAGAACAAAGAAATATAGAGTTAGAATACTTGTGTCTACGAGAATTCAATTGTCAAAAATATAAAAACAAAGAATTATATGGTTAGATTATTTAGCGGTAGCAAAAATTAAAACCAGTCAAAAACAAAAGTGAAGGACAAAGAACTTTGTGATTATAAGACGTGCGACAACTAAGAGCAGAAAGAATTAATGAAGTGAAGAGAAAAGGAATATTCGGTTAAAAAATACTCCACAGAGAGCACAAAGAAATATACGATTAGAAGATAAGCTGCAGTAAGAATTACCAGCGACAGCGAGAAACTGAGTATCAAAAACGTTTCAAAAATGATGTGTAGAACAATTAATTTTAGTGTTAGAAGACAACCAACAGTGAAAATCAGAACAAGTCAAAAATGAACGCGAAGAAGAAAGAGATGTTAATTTAGAGCAACAACGCGTTCCCAATCTTAAACGCCAGCAAAATGTGGCGCAGAACTCTGTGCAATATTACAAAGATGTCATGAACTACGTAAGTGTAAGTTACAAGTCATTGGGACACTTCAACGTTATATGTATTCCCTATGGAGCCCTCCATTTTTCCGAGGAAAGAGTAGGAAACAAAGGTGATTCATTCGGAGTTTGCTACTTATAACGAGAATTAATATACACAAGCCTACAGCATGCACTGTCAGGGCCCAATTTAGAAATCGGCTCCATAGTTGTTTTTTCTTAAAACTGGTATATTGACTTTTCTGGCAACAAAAAACGATCTAAATAGGTTACAATTTAAGGACGAATTTGTATTTTTCAGAGGGTGGCTGTATCGAACCTATGGTGGCTTTATGACATCAAAAAGATCCTGCTGTTAGAAGACAAGCGACAATGAGAATCAGTATATACAAGCCTGCTGCATAGCCTTGTTGGACCCAGTGCTATATATATGTCCATACATACATAATTATGTATACATATATATTAGAATCGTCTATCTTAAAGATTGTCAGTTCTTTGATTATTTATTAGGCTACGAGATGACGGAAGCTATTTTAGCATCGATTCAGGCATTATTGAAAAGTTACAAGCGATGGATTCGAAGCTAAATAGCCTACAAGAGTCTCAGAACTCAGCAAGCGGGGCAATACAACATTTGTCAAATGAATTAAGAGTTGAAATGACGGTAATAAAGTCGGAAATATCTGCAGTAAAAACTAGAGTTTAAAACACAGAGAAACTTAGTACACTCCAGGACTCTTGCATACGAATTCTCGAGAAGGAAGCTCAAATGAAGATCTTAGTAATTTATGGGCTGCAGGAAAGCAAAGCCGATATTTCCTTTAAAGAAGAGTTAGCGCATTATCTTGCAAGAAGGGTTACCCAAAGTAATATCCGGCCTCACGATTTACAGGATGTTTTCAGATTGCCATCAAAATCGGGACCACATCCTATGCTTATTCGGTTTTCAAATGCGTATCAAAGATACATTATTTTGCGCAACGGTTGAGTTTTTGGACAGGAATGAGTGTTTTTGACTCCGTACTATTCACCTGAAGAAATGAAGTTAATAGTTAATGAAACCACTTACGAGTATAATAGAGTAACTGGCACTGTGCTATCATATAATCGACGTACCCAAGCTGAAGCCGCAAACAATCCAGCGGAGGGAACGAGCTCCCAAACTCGCAGGGAAAGAACAAGCAGTTTTCAGTCTCAATCAGGAGACACAAAAATAAGATCCTTGTCAATAGAGACTGTTGTGTCAGAATTTGAATCAGCTTTTGGGAGCGTAGGCGAAGATAACGGCTATCAGAACACGAATAAACGAGATCTAAGCCTCAATAGTAGTGTAGAACAAGAGCCAAGTAAAGCAGCAAGAATGGAAAATGATAAAAAAACAGTGAAAAATAGGAACTCGCGGGCCATGGGAAACAATTTAAACGTTTTTTGTTTGGTCATTGGAATATTCAAGGTCTCACAACTGAAAAGTTGGAAAGGATTAAACAAACAAACTATTTTGACGTGTTGGGTATTGTAGAGACGTGGAAAAGTGTAGAGGAAAGTGTGAATACTGAGGAATATAAAGAGTTTAAAGCATGCCGGAAAAAACTAGAAATAGTAGAACGGACGGGGGCTATATGTGTTCGTGAAAGAAAGAACGTTTGCTTCAGTCAAAAGGCTACCTAGTAAATCTGATATTTACCGCCTCAGTCTAGCTCATATTCAAACGAAGATACTTGGAAACTTCTGTCTGAGGAAATGGCTGCTCTATGTTTGAAGTACCCGCGCATGGGATTTATATTGATGGGGGATTATAATGCGTACACGGCCGATTTTTTAGAACACCGTGAAACTTGTGATGGTTTTAATTACAGATCCTTCAATTCAAGAATAACAAAGTTTGGAGAATTTAAGGGGAAGGCATACAATGGACAAAGGAAGGAGATAGAACACTTGGGGAAGTAAGCTTTTACATTTTTGTGGGGAGTATGGGTTTGGTTATGGTTAATAGGAAGGTTGGAAAGGATAAGGGGATAGGAGACTTAACATGTTTGTAGGGTAAGAACCCAAGTTTAATTGATTATATTTTAGTTGATGGTGGTTTTTTGTCGTGCTGTACGGATTTTGAGGCTCTGGAAATAGGTGGCACCAACCATTTGCCATTGCTGTTAGAGATCAGAGTAGAAGATCGTCGACGGAAAAACAAGGTTATAGATAAGGTTCTGAAGAATAGTGTAATAGATTTAAGAAAAAATATTAAAATAGAGATAGCAGTAGATATTTATGATGAAGATTTATTTAAGATTAATGTAGGAAACGAAAATTTAGAGAAAGAGATGGAGAAGATTATTGAGTTAGTTGAAGTGGGCAAAGTAAGTGAAGCAGTACGTAATTTAGAAGAATCGCTGAGGCAGATATGCAAACTACGGAAAGAGAAGAAATCGACGAAAACATTTTTTTAATACGAGTGTGAGAGTCTTCGACTCATTGTACAAGAGAGCCTGAGGAAAGTACGCTCATCCCAACCGGAAGGAATACAGAATAATTTAAAAATTTACAGAGAGAATAGAAAGCGATATAAGAAGATGATAAGAGTGAAAAAACAATGCGAAGCAGCGAAGAAAGAAAAAGAGCTTATTAAACAATTCAGGGGAAAAGATACACATCAATTCTGGAAAGCTGTACATAGGTCGCTGAAGGGAGAGGCACACGAGACATGTTCTTTGGAACCTGAAGAGTGGGAACTGCACCTCAGGACACAATGGATAAACAGAAACCGAATGAAAGAAAATTTCAAAAATATTTTACCAGAAATTATACCTTTTGGACCCATGACAGAAGGACACACGAAATTGATGGCACCAATTTCGGAACAGGAGATATGGGAGGCTATGAAATCAGCTAAAGAAAAAGCTACAGGTAGAGATGGAATTCCACTACGAGTATGGAAAAAGGCGAAAGAAGTATGCATACCAGTTTTAACTATCGTTTTCAGCCATATATTTTTATTGTGCAACTGGTCAATAGAACGGACAACATCTATAGCTGTGCCATTATATAAAAAAGGCAACAGCAAAGAATTCTCGAATTACCGACTGATCCAGATTTCTCCCATAGTTAGCAATATTTTTGGTAAGATAGTTGATATTCGGCTAAGAAAATGGCTAGAAGAAATAGGGAAATTAATAGCGGAGCAGGGCGGGTTTAAGAAAGAAGGGGGTGCAATAGAGCAGGTTTTTATTTTGCATAGTATAGTTAGAAAAGGAATCAAGAAAAGAGGGGGTAGGATTTACGTCGCATTCCTGGACGTAAGAGGAGGGGCTTCTGATAATGTGATCAGAGCTATATTAGTTAAGCGACTTTGGAGATCGGATTACCTGTAAATTTTGCTAGATTAATTGTAGGAATATATAGTTCGGTAGGCCTTGTTGTTAGAATACTAGGTAAGGTATCCAGGAGAATTTTGACGCGAATAGGCTTAAAACAGGGATGCCCACTGTCACCGATTTTGTTCAACGTGTATATTGATGATATAGTTGATTTGTTCAAGGAGAAAAGCGCTCTTGAAGTACTGATAAGTGTTTCAAAAATTTGCATGCTTTTGTTTGCTGATGATATTGCTCTCATAGCACAATCGGCAAAAGAAATGCAAACATTATTAAACATAATGGAGGAATTTTCGGATATGAAAGGATTAGAATTAAATAAGAAGAAAACGGTAATTGTAGTTTTTAGGAAAGGTGGAAAATTAAGGAAATATGATGAATCTAGATTTTAAGGTGATTTTATAGAGATTAAAAAAGAATTCGTGTACATAGAAGTTAAGTTTTTTTGGAATTGTAAGTATGCACAGGAGGTTAAGCATAGAGTACAAAAGGGAAACATGTGCATGAATTTAGTTTTAAAAAGTGAAATTGGAAAGATTAGGGACTTAGCAATGCATAAATATTTATTTAGGACTAAACTCCTCCCGGTTATACATTACGGGTGTGAGCTGTGGGGTTTTAGAGAAAGTGAGGAGTTGGAGAGAATGCAAAGAAATTATTTTAAGCGAGTTTTTAGGGCCCATAAATCCACTCACAGTGCTGTACTGGAGGGGAGGGGGATTTAGGACTGAGTAAGTTAAGAAAAGATAGGTTAATAAGAATGGTGAAGTTTTGGATACAAATTTTAAAAAGTAAAAATAGGCTAGCGAAAGAAGCGTATTATAGTTTGTTGGAGGATAAGATAGAGGTAGGGTGGCCACATGAAATTAAGAAAATTTTAGATGAAGAAGAATATTGGTATTTTTGGAATGAAGGTCAGGGATCGAATTGGGATACAGTTGTTTATAAGGTAAAAGAAAGGTTACACTAGCAAGGAATACAGCAGTGGCAGGCTCGGATGGAGACCTCGGGATCTCTGAGTCTGTATAGTACAAGTAAAGGACACGTGGGGAGAAGAAGTTTATTTCAAGTTGGGGTTGAAAGGGGAAGAAATAAAATGGATTTTGAATTTAAGGGGAGGGTCGATTGATATTGGGGAAAGGGAGAGGAAATTTAGGGGTCATGGTGTTAACCCAGTCCTTTGTCCGACGTGTGGGGAAGATGAGGAGGATATTTTTAATTTTTTGGGGAACTGTAAGGAATTGGCGGATCTGAGAAACAAGTGTTTTTCGTTAGTGTTGGCAGATAGAAGGTGGGTGGAAGGGATTGTAGGATCACGAGTTAAAATGTCATTAAGGAATTTGGCCAAGTATGTTGATGAAGGGCTGATACATCGTGAAAGATGTATCTCTTTATAAATATTTTCGTGAAGATTCATATTTAAGTACGGTTTTTCTTTTTAATTTCTTTGTGTGTTTTTATTTGTGTTTTTCGTTGGTTTTGTTATGTTTATGTTCTGTTTTTGTTTTGTTTTCTTTTTCCTATGGCCCGATGGCTTTTTTTTGGAAATACATACATACATACATAGGAAATAGCCAAGCTAGTATATTCTTTAATCCCATTAAGGGTTATTATTGATGTTCGGGAGGTAATCAATACTAAGAGAAAAGTAGTGGGATTTATATAGTAAGTTTTATTGTTGAATGTGTTTTGTGTCACTTTTATTTAAATTTTGTTTCAGAACTTGAGAATGCCTTACCAAGTAAAAGTGAGGAGCTCTTTGACGTTCAAGACTTTTTTACGTCTCCAAAACAAGAATTTGTTCCTTTTGGTTCTTTATCCAGCTATTCAGGACGATATAAACTTGAATCCGACACTCAGGAATTGGGCTCCATATGTTTTGACAATGAAGGTACATATCAGATTTTTTATATTTTTTATTGCAGAATCATTTTTATCAGGTAATAGTTTATTGAATAAGCACTAAAATAAACGGACTAAATACTTGGCCTTTTGACTAACCTTGAGAAGAGCGTTTCTGTTACCTTCTTTCCATGCATTTTACTAAACCAATTCCTTGGGTAAAGACTGATCGAGATGTAAAAGTAACTCAAAATCAGGCGATGATTTACGAACTCTAACGAACGCGTGTTCTGGCTATTGATCGATGTACATTGTGGTTTTTATGTCTAAAATAAATTGCTGACAGAAATCTTAAAACACCCTTTGTGCACAGAGGTTGTCAAAAGAATAGGGGTTGCCAGGAATATCTTTGGAACGGCTTAGAGTATTAAGTCGGAATTTTGAGAGTATAATGAAGGGGAAGTTCAACTGACCAAAATGCAATATGTATGTACTACAACTGCTACTACTGCTAATACTACTACTAATACTTATACCTACACTGCTACTATCGTGACTACTATTGTTACTAAGGCGAAAATTTGAAGGATCATTTTGGGGAAAGCTGAACTAAATCAAAATATTATGTGCATATAGGTTGTCGAATGTGCTTATCAGTAATGTCTTAGGAGCGGCTTGGAGTATGAAATTTTTGAGCTTGTTTTGGGGGATGTTGAACTAACTACATGGCACAATGTTCATGCTACCACTACTGCTACTGTTCTTAATACTACTGCTACTACTGCTACTACTATTATATTAGGATATTAAAGTGAATATTTTAAGGAATGTTGAGAGGATGCTTAACTGAAAATAAAACACTATGTGCTTGCATGTTGTCTAATGGACGTGTCAACAATGTCCCAGAAACTGGTTTAAACATAAAGTTGAAACTTTCAATGTGTATTGAAGGGGGCGTTGAAAAAAACAAAAGATGCTAGGTGTATACTGCTACTGTTAGTGCTACTATTGATACTGCTAAAGCTAAGGGTATTAAGGTAAATTTATCATAGAATATTTTAGGGAACGTTGAACTAAATCAAAACACATTATGAGTACATAGATTGTCAAAAGGGTGTATCAGCAAAATCTCAGGAACGGCTTAGATCATTAAATTGAAACTTCCAGGGTATGTTTAGGCGGATTTGGAACTAACCAAAAGGCATTTCGAGCATTTTACTTGTTACTGCTTGATTACTGCAACTTGTCGCGCCAATTGTATTAAGATGAGACTTTCGGGGAAAGATAAGAGTGAGCTTCAAATACATCATAACAGACAATATGCATGCAGGTTTTCAAACGGGTTTATAAGCAATATCTTCAGAACGGCTTAGAGTGTTAAGTTGAAACTATTAGTGCGTGCTGAGAGGGATGTTCAACAACAAATAGCACTATTTTCATGGTAACCACTATTACTACTATTTCTACTCCTATGACTGTTACCTTTACTAAGGGTAAGGATATTTAGGTGACACTTTCAAGAAAAACTTTATGGAATATTGAACGAAAAAAAACGCTATGTGTATTCAGGCTGTGAAAAGGATATACGAGCAACTTCTTAGGAACAGTTTTGAGTGTTAAGCTAAAACTTTCAGAGTATGCTAAAAGGGATGTTGAATTAAGAAAATTGCACTCTGTACTGACTACTACCATTACTACTGCTGCTACTTTTACTATGACTAGTACTACTGAGAATAAGCTTATAAAGATGAAACTTTCAGGGAAGGTTGAGGGTGATGATGAACTATTTCAAGACACACTCTTTGCGCGGAGGTTGTCAAAAAGGCGTGTCAGCAATATCCTAGGAATAGTTTAGGGAATTAAGTTTAACCTTACATATCATATTAAGGGGGATCTTGAACTAACCAAAAGACCTCATGTGCATACTGTACTACTACTATTACAGTTGGTACCGTTACTATCACTATTAGAGCTGCTACTACTACGACTACTACTAGTAGTAGTACTAGAAGTATTTCTGCAGCTAAGGGTGTTACTGTGAAACTTCCAGGGAATGTTCGGGAGGATGTTCATCTGAATCAAAATACAGTATGTCGATGTATGCTGCTTAATGAGCGTAAGAAATAGCAGTATATGAAGGACGGCTTAGAGTACTAAGTTGACACTTTCTGGGCATGTTGAGGTGTAGGTTGAACTAATGAAAATGCACTATGTGCATACCACTATTACAAGCAGTAGTAGTAATACTACTGCTGCTTGTACTACTGTTACTAAGGCTAATAGTGTTAATGTGGAATTTTTTAGGGACTGCTGTTGGGGACGCTATGTTAAATCAAAACAAACTAGGTACATGCAGGCTTTCAAGAGGGTTTATCAGCAACATCTCAGAAACGGATTAAAATATTAAGTTGAAACTATCAGGGTACGAGGAAGGAATATTGAACAAGACCAAATAGGTATAATGTAAATGCTATTCCTACTACTGCTATCACTAATTATACTTCCAATAGTCCTACCGTTACGTTTTCTACTTGACTATTGCTAATGCTAATGATATTAGTAAAATTTTTAGGGAAGGGTGAGGAGATATGGAACAGAATCAAAACCCACTTATGGACTATTATATGGTTGTTTGAGCAATATACCAGCATCGCCTTTGGGTATTAAGCTGAAACTTCCTGGGATACCAATTTTACTACAACTTTTGCAAGTTTTTCTACAAGTTTTTTGCAAGTTTTACTTCTATTATAGAACTGAATAAAAATGATTTAAGTGCATACAGGTTGTCGAGATATCAAGGGGGGATTTTTCATGACTAGCATATAAACTTTCAGGGAAAGTTTTTACTCCGGTGGACCAAAAATGTCTGAGACCAAAAAGAAAATATATTGTTGCTGGAATTTCTACTCTATTAGGGCCTTCATGAATATGTTGGATGAAAATAAGAAACCTATTAGTGAACACTACATACCTCTTATCTTACCACTGAACTAAATCCATTAAGTGTAAGTGTATCAAGGTTGTCAAAATAGCATAAATATAGTTTTTTAGGAACAAAATAGGCTATTAAGTTTTAAGTTTCAATGAAAGTTGAGGTGTAAACTATATCAAAATATACTACGTCTATTCAGATTTTTAAAAAGGCGGATATTGCTAAACATCGCTGAAAAATTTTGCCCAATATTTGAATTGAAAGCCAAAATCTGAATTTTTGTCAAGAAAGACAAAAAGGATTTAAAATATGTCTTTCTTTACCAATGAAAAAGACTATGTCAATTAAATCGAAAAGAAATTAATATGGAGAACCTTTTTCAAAAAAAAAGTTAGGGCTCAATAATTCAAAGATGGGAAGATGGGTCGAATAAATTAGAGGATTAATACCACTTTAAATTATAATATAGGTTTTAGCATAATAGCATATAACATAGGTTTAGCATATAATATAGGTTTTAGCAAAATAGCATATAATATAGGTTTAGCATATAATATAGGTTTTAGCAAAATAGCATAAATATAGGTTTTTAGGAACAAAATATGTTATTTAGTTTTCAATTTCAATGAAAGTTGAGGTGTAAACTATATCGAAATATACTACGTGTATTCAGATTTTTAAAAAGGCGTATATTATTAAAGATCACTGAAAAATTTAGTCCAACATATAAATTGAAAGTCCAAATTTGAAATATTGTCAAGAGAGACAAAAACGATTTAAAATATTTTTTCTTTACCAATGAAAAAGACTATGTCAATTAAATCGAAAAGAAATTAATTTGGAATACATTTATAAAAAAGAAGATTTATAAAGAAAAGTTAGGACCCTCATTAATCCAAAGATGGGCAGAAATAAAGTCAAATAAATTTGAAACTTAATACTACATTAAATTAACATCAATAAATAAATGAAACCCAAATTGAACAGAAATTAGAATCAATAACCGAGTCAAACTCAAAATGAGTAGAACCTAAGAAGAGTTGGACTGACGCTCTCTGTGCATTGTCAAGACCAGATTTTTCGAATAATCTTAGTTATGACGGTAACTTTTTTCTTGTTTTGGATGTTATGAGACATAGAAACACTTAGCCTGAAATGAGGATTGTTTTTAGTAAAGTAAAAATTATTTTCTGGTTCTATCCGTTTATGTTTCTTCCCTGTTTTTTTAGTTGTTGGAGTTAAAGATCCTTCATCAAGCGATGTCAAAATATGCAGAGAAACTTCCAGTGAATCCAAATCTGAGGCAAAACGCTTTAACATTCAGAACCCATGTATTAAGAGTGACTTGCAAAGCAAAAAAAAAGAAGGGTTCGAAAAATGTCAAACAAAACATAAAAGGCCGTATAGATGTGATGTATGCAAAAAATGCTTTTCTAAATCAAGGGACTTAGATATACACCAAAGAGTGCATACTGGTGAGAAACCATTTAAGTGTGAAGTATGTAAAAAATGATTTTCTCAATCGAACAGTTTGATTAGACACCAAAGAGTGCACACTGGGGAGAAACCTTTTAAGTGTGAAGTATGTGACAAGACCTTTTATAGTTCAAGCAGTTTGATTTACCACCAAAGAGTACACACGGGTGAAAAACCCTTTAAATGTGATGTATGTGATAAAACTTTGTCTGCGTTAAGCATTTTGATTAATCACCAAAGATTGCACACTGGGGAGAAACCGTTTTGGTGTGAAGTATGTGACAAGACCTTTTGTAGTTCAAGCAGTTTGATTAACCACCAAAGAGTACACACGGGTGAAAAACCCTTTAAATGTGATGGCTGTGAGAAAACTTTTTCTGTGTCAAGCAGTTTGATTCAGCACAAAAGAGTACATACGGGTGAAAAACCCTTTAAATGTGATGTATGTGATAAAACTTTTTCTCATTCGTTCAATTTGATTCAGCACCAGAGAGTACACACGGGTGAAAAACCCTTTAAATGTGATGTCTGTGAGAAAAATTTTTCTTTGTCAAGCTGTTTGATTCAGCACCAAAGAGTACACACGGGGGAAAAACCCTTTAAATGTGATGTCTGTGAGAAAACTTTTTCTGTGTCAAGCAGTTTGATTCAGCACCAAAGAATACACACGGGTGAAAAACCCTTTAAATGTGATGTCTGTGAGAAAGCTTTTTCTGTGTCAAGCAGTTTGATTCAACACCAAAGAGTGCACACGGGTGAAAAACCCTTTAAATGTAATGTATGTGAGAAAACTTTTTCTCAGTCAAACAATTTGATTCAGCACCAAAGAGTACACACGGGTGAAAAACCCTTTAAATGTGATGTCTGTGAGAAAACTTTTTCTTTGTCAAGCAGTTTGATTAAGCACCAAAGAGTGCATACTGGTGAGAAACCGTTTAAGTGTGATATCTGTGAGAAAACATTTTCTGTGTCAAGCAGTTTGATTCAGCACAAAAGAGTACATACGGGTGAAAAACCCTTTAAATGTGATGTCTGTGAGAAAACTTTTTCTGTGTCAAACACTTTGATTAAGCACCAAAGGGTACACACTGGTGAGAAACCGTTTAAGTGTGATATATGCAATAGAGAATATTCTTCTAAATTAAATCTCAATAAACATATAACAACTCATTCTTAGGAAAAACCTGCTAGTTGATATTGTACAATAACAATTTCTGTGGTCTTGCTGAACCCTATTGTAATATGCTTCTTTTTTTCCTGTTCTTTGTATTCTTATCAGTTAATTAATTTATTTTTCTTTAAATATTTTGTTTATTTCTTCAGTGATTTTCTTTTGTTTTTCGTTTTAACTTGTTTGCTCCCATTTGCCATGACTTTCCAGATTTAAAAAATCTAACTTGTGTATGTCTGCTCATCAAGTGAGTGTTCCAATTTGGCAAGGCTCTTTTAAGTGATTATAAAGTCTTGTGAACTGTACAACATTAAAGAAAATCCTGAAAATAAAGAAACGAGAAATATTGGTTTATCCATACAATCAGGTTCAAATGGACCTGAAGCTTGATTTTCTAAGGTAAAAACTTTGGGGAGGAATTTTGTACTGTTTTTATTTCTTGACAACAAAAGGATAAGTGAAAAAATATCATGATGTTTTGATGAAATTACGACTCATTATTCCAGTTTATTTTTACTCCAAAATGAACCCAACATTTTAGTTTTGATCAGCTTAAAGATATATTTTGCTGAATGGGCCAAAGGAAATGGTGGCTCTGTCTGGCTAAAACCCATGCTTTAGGCGAAATAGACCTAATTTACAAAAAAGAACGTCCTTCGTGTTTGTTTGGGAATATTCTTGTTGGGATATACTTGTTTTGGGATATTTGTATATGAGGAGAAAATGATCAATCTAATCTTTTAGGCCGCATTTGACAATAGCTTTTTAAATCAAGTAGTTTCAATAGATATCAAATACTTTTGAAACTACAATCAAGTAGTTTCAATAGATATGAAAGGCCCGTAGAGGATAAAAATTGTTCAAATTTGACTGCAAGATTTTTTTTTGGCACCCTTATTCTGTTTTTACTTTATTTTGGAAAGAATGACGATTAAAAAATGAATATTTGTGTTTATCGATCTGTGCATTATCATGTTTTTCAATTTATAGGCTATTCCCTAATGAAGGAAATTGTCGGAGAGAGCCTTATCAGGAGAGATTTTGCCCCTTTGGAGGGGAAACCTGCGGTAGCTTTAATTTTCTATGGCGTCTCTAAAAACCAATTTTTATTTTTATGGAGGTAGCAGGGGTCAGGAGAAGAATGATCTGTGACTGGAATTTTCAGGGAGAAATTCTTCAACTAGTTTTAAAGTAAAAAATAATAGCGTTACTAATACATCGCAAAAATGTTTTGCTGGAATGGGAGGGGATCTTGTGCGAGGCAAGTTTTCTGCAAAAGGGAGTCTTCAGGGAGGGGGGGGAATATATCGAAGACTTCTACATTAAAATTTTTATTGTTATAAGCAGGGAAGGGGAATTTTTGGGGGGTAAATCTCAGGAGTAGAACTTTCCATTTTTGGAAGAAAAACTTCCCAGTTTTTCCCACGGGGAAGGAGGGAAATTTCATTTCCCCTTCTAAACTAAACTATTAAGTTTATCTCTGAAGTGTAAAATTCATAAATGTACTTGTCTATTCTGAATTTTTTCGCAATTTCAATAATAAATGTGATTTGAAGAGACATTTTTTTGTAAAAAGGAAGTTTGTTGTGCGAGGAGAGGTATCTTGAATATTCATTCCCTTAAGGTTGCAGCAACGCTCAATGGGTAAGCTGATATGTCAATGTTTGTTATGATTAGTGTGTTTTTCATTGGTCTTTGATAGGTAATGAAAACATATTTTATCATTTATTATGTTTTTAACATATTTTATTTCATTTTCTTTTTAACATAAACACAAATATGTCAAAGACTTAGTATACTGATAAGAATAGAGTTGAACAAAAAACTATCAAAAACAGGTAAAAAAAATTGTAATACAAAAGTCATAAATAATAAAAAAAAAAAACTTGTAACACAGAAATAGCAACAAATCATACATATTTCGGCTACAGTCTTAGAAGTCTTTAAATTTGGGGAAAAAAATACTAAACAAAGAAAAAGAAAAGATAATATTACAAACCCCATTAAAAAAAAAAAAGAAAAACTCACATCTTTTGTTTAAATGAGATTTTTTTTTGTTATTCTTCACTCAATTCAAATCGATTTTTTTAATATTTCAGTTTCAATTGTTAATGCAATAGCAGTAGTCTGCAACATATGTTTTATTAATTCTTGTATTTAATTATATTTTATTTTTATTTTTTCATAAATAAAGGATACTTCAACGATGGAATTTCCAGATAAGAATAGAAACTAAAGAGGGTAGCCAAGAGACAAGCAATTATTGATAAAAATGTGTATATGAGTGGGGAAAGCCCCACATCTCCACTTCAACTCCTGAAAAAAAGGAAAAAAAAACCTCCTGAAAACATTTTTTTGCCCTGACAACCGTTTTTCATAAAATTGTTTTGATCATAAGTGTATTTCCTAACTTTCTCCCTGTCTTGTCTTTTAAAAGTATACCGCTGATTGTGCAGTTGCAATGACTTCAAAAACCCAAAAAAATAAGAGATAATGAAAGCTAAATTAAGAACACAGACGGTCCTGAACTGGCGCTGAAAGTGGAAACTGGCGCTAGTGTAGTGTGTAGACAAAAGACCCTAAACTGTATCTAGCATTTGGTAACCCTCATTTGTTTCAGTGTAATAACAAGAATAATTTATTTAATTTCTGTAGTTGGTAAAATAAGTGAAGTAGTAAGTCTCTAATCTCATTTACGGACAGAAAAACGATTACAGAGCTTGAGAAATGCCAATTGTAGCCACCCAATAGATGGTGTTAATAATTTTTTTTGCCGATATTGGCGTCATTTTTCACTCTTATAAGTTACTCATACTCTTTGACTGTAGTATTAATTGTATTCATAGATATTGGTCTGTTTGTTATATTCGTGTCACATTTTTTAATTTTAGCTTTTATAGATTATTTCAGATTTTATCTTTACTCTGTTATTTATGTTTTTTTTCTATATTTAGTGCTAAGCCTAGTTTTGAATAATGAGAATTCTTGTCATTAAGTTCGTTTTTTTTCTTTCCTTCTATTGACCGTGGACGTATTATTTTGAGATTTTTGTCTCTTTGTTTGTGCTATCATTTGAATTTACCTACTTAAGTTTGAAAGACAAAATCTTGATATTGGAGAACCCACAGTGATCTTAGTGGGATCTAAGTGTTTTTAGTATTTTACAGCAGTTTAGTTTGTGTGCCGATCAAACTAAACTTTAAATATTTCATTTCTAATTAAATTATTTATTCATTATTTTAATCTAAAATTCTTCATTCTCCTCAAAAAAAATTTGATTTTAAAACAACCTTTTCTATTTCTTTCGCAATTTCGAAGAGATTTTCCTATAAAAAGTACGTGTGTAAATTTTTACTTATAGAAAGTATGTATAAACAATGATTAGATATATGCAACTAATATGTATCCATATTTTCAAAATATAGGCTACTTAAAAATATTGTTCATGGAATTCACAAATTTTGGTCCCAAAATAGAGTATCTGGATGAAGTATATAAGATTTTTATTTTATTTTCCCAAAAACAAGGGATATTCAGTCATTTATTGACTGGCTCAGCATTTTAGTGAAATATGTGCTTTTTTTTCCCTTTTTTAAAAATTGCATCAAATATAGTAATTTCATTCTTTTTATAAAATTAATATTTATTTTAAGGGGGTAATGTCCATTTTCACTTCTAATATATTTAAAAAAAAATTGTGGGGTTGTCTTAACAAAATTTATTTTGAACTTTCTAAGTGCAAGAGAAACAAAATTCCAGATTTTGGAAGAACCTGCTCCTTCTCAATAGATCAATGGCAATATTGAAGTACAAAAATCAGTTTTGTCTGGGCATTTATTTAAATACTCTCGTCATTTAATCTCAAAGTCATTGGGTTGTTGGGGGAACCCAATCTCAAGTCACGGAACCAGGGCGACATACTGCTCCAGTGGATTTTTCCATATAATATCTTTTTGATTTGGTTCGGTTCCCACTTTTTTTAATTATCTAAAAGTGTCATTTCCATATGTGAAGCCGAAGCCAGATGAAAAATAAGTTGGCCCTAGGCATGATTTATACACCTTAACAATCAGTTGTTCTGATTGGTGCTGATACGGTGAACTATGATGTACATTCCTGATTTGATTTTTATATTCAAAACAATTACGAACAATTATTCCTTTGATTGCGGGAGTTTGGGCAGACCTTACGAAAGCTTCTGCTTTAGTCAAATCCATAATCTAAATATTGATTAAGATGAAAAAAATAATAATAAAAGATATTTTGAATAATAGGGAATTCAGAGTTAGTAGGCTACTGCTCTGGTTAAACCCAATCTTTTTGTTTAATTCCTTAGTCAAATTTTTTCAATAGCTCTCGTGAAATTTTTACTGTGGATTTCCCATAATTCCTCTACGTAATTCCTTTTATTTGACTCACTTCTCTACCGACTCAATTTTACATGTAGAGAATTTTTACGAATTCTTAAGGAAATTTTCAGCGGGATTGGAGTTGTCTGAAGGATTTTTTCGTGTGTAGGGGGGATATTTTTTCGTAGAAGAAATTTTCCATGGGAGAATTTTCTGCGTAGGGAATTCTCCATTGGGGAAGTTTTTAGCGGAAGCTACTTTCCAGGGAAACATCCCATACAGGGTGAATTTCCGGGTATGATTTGAGAAACAATCGTTTTCTTTTTCAAATAAAGCATGCTAAGCTGAATTTTTCAGGTAGAATCATATGCCAGAATTTTCTGAGAGGCATTTTCAACGAGGATAGAATTACCTGGTGGAGGAGAGGATTGGTGTGGGAGGAACTTTTCACGGAGGAATTTTTTAAGGGGAAGGAAATTCGCAACGGAGAATGAGCTGAGTTTCCCGGCATTATTTAAAGATGATCGGAAACTAAATTAAAAAAAAAACACATTTTCTTTCAACTGACAGTAAGGAGACACATTAAAACTGAAAACGAACAGAAATTATTTTGTTTGTTAGGGGAACTGTCCCCTCCTCACTACCTTGCTGTTTACGTTAAAGTTTGACTTTTTATCCCATTTCATTAAAAATGGCTCCTATAAAACAAGGGCCATTAATTAGAATCAAAAGCTTTTTTGAGAGCACTAAAGACTTGAGCGTGAAAAGTGAGGTATTGACTGGGGGAAAGCCCTTCTCGTATGCGGAATTATATGTGTTCATTTAAAGCTCACTTAGTCTAGAAAATGGAGCAGACAAATTGCATTTTTCTAGTGAAGTTACGGTTCCATAGGGGAGGAAGCGGGGACTCGCAGCACAAACTTAATACATCTAAGAAATACACGCTTCATTATAAGACGTTCAGATTAATTAAATATTTGGTAAAGCGGTACGAAAAACAAAATATTTGACATGGCTACACTATCATGCAGGGGCAAATCTTCAACATTTTTATCAGGGGGGGGGGGCAAGAGGATTCTACTTTCGGATATTCATGCGAGCATGGGCTATATAATATTCTTTCTCCGTATTTTTTTTTTTTTTGGGGGTGGGGGGGGCAACTGCCTCCCCTTGCCCCTTCCAAACGACGCCCCTGCTATCATGAAACCCTTGCTAGAAGGACTTATTGAAACAAAATTTGGAACTTATCATCATACCATAAGAACGATTGATTATACCCAAGGCCGTACCCAGGATTTTTTTTCGGAGGGTTTTACACACAAAAAAAAACTAAAAAAAACGCATACAAAACTTGTTTATATCCAATTTTGTTACGCTTTTACGAGTCGAACAAACATTTGGGGGGGGGGAGGGTTCAAACCTCCATCCCCCTCCCTCTGGGTATGGCCTTGTTTATACCCCCTATATTTTCTAGCATTAGTACTTTGGTTTTCTGAAGATTTTTATCCATGGGAGACAAAGATATGTCAACTTATCACAAGGTTTACTTGCGCCCCATTCAAAATCTATAGTTAGACCCACAGTTTATATAATTATCCAGTATGATCTTTCCCTATCTCACCCATTATACAAACCCGGACCAAGGTGCGAGTGCTCCAGAGAACGTTTTTGCAGATAGAAACATAGCGGCATTGGATCTTTTCACGGGTAGACAAGTCAGACGCGAAACAATCGAAAACAAGTGAAAACCCGCTATTACGAATAATGCACTTTGTAACCCTCTTGGACGCGAAACTTACAGTTATAATAGAAATAATCGGAAACAAGTTACCCGCTAATGCAGAAAGAAGTGGGAGGAGCTTTTTGTTCGTACCGAGGATGAAGATCAGAAATGATCTGCGATAAACTTACTGGATAATTCTATAAACTGTGGTTAGACCATAACCTCTACTCACACCTAACTCATTTAAAATCAAAATCTCGCATTTTGTTGCATTTAGGAAAAATTCAATTTCACAGTAATTTTCGGAAATTTCAGGGAAACAAAATTCCTACCCTAGTAGTCTTACTAACATCAAAAAGATAATATGCATAAAAAACTATCGATAAATCAATACCTTTGTAAATGTTACAGCAAGAGAGTTGGCAATGAGCCGGCAACCTTGAATTACCCTATACTGTTGGTGAAATAATCGAGCCCTGTTTAAGCCCAATGTTAATTGGCATTTCATTAGTCAAAATATCATTTCCTGGAATCCTAATTAAAGCTGTCTTATTGCGGTACTTCAGTAGCATAGGTGATAGGTCCAGATTTTGTGCTAGATTTTCTCAGGTGATTTTCGCTTGTCCAGTCCTTGGGGTTGGGATGTAGCTACCAGCTAAGTTTTACCGTGAAGGGGAAAGCAGCAGAGATGAGTCTAATGAAGTCAAATTATATCTATGTTCTATACTAAGCTTAATTGTGAAATAAGCAATGACACGGATGTATTCTCCTTGTTCAATCTTGTATAAGCTTTAGGTTGTCCTCTTGATGCTGCTCCTTAACTGCATTTTTTATTCAAATATAATATGACAAAGACAGTAGCCCGCCAGAAGCATACCATTAGTTGCAGAGTGCATGCGTAAATGGACTCCCTGTTGTCAAATATTGAAGCAAGGTAACACGAGACTTAACCAGCCTGTAATACTAAAATAACCGTATTTGTTTTGTGAAGTCTAAAAATTAATAGCAGCTAAAAATTAAGTACCACTAGCGAGTTTGTGACCGTTTTTTAAATCCACTGCGTGCTGTTTAAATTACATAACTTGACAGTTTATGAAGCTTGAGGAGGAAAGAACTTAGGGAGAGCACTACTACGGTGTCTGTATAAATACTTTTGACACAGTCCGCCGGTTCTATGGATAAAGCGGCATTTCGTCAAACAACCAGTTTTATCAAATCGGCTTATTATTCTCTGTTTCTAACGGCATTACTGATAAATTTGAATCTAAAAAACCCCTAGCACAACAAATCAAGCGACTTTTCTGACCAGTCGTAGCTATTTTATGTGTCACTTGTATTTGCTGCAGATTAAACACGTGGCTAGTTCACTGTTGTCGCCAAGCTTGTTTGCACTAAGTTGCATGCACACCTGGTGCAGCGCTATATGAAATGTGTCATGAGTCCAAGAGTGAACAACTTTTACCAAAACAACTAAAAAGAATACAATCAACGTTATATTTCTGTTTTATGAATATTCACTTCCGTGGATGAAAGATCTAAAATTCAATCGGTTAAAACTATAATATCCAGTCATGAGTGTAGCTAAGAGGAGAAGGGAGTGTCCTAAGGTGGGAAAGGGGAAGTTTAAGGTGTTGGTGCCGCCTAAAGACACCTTGGAAACTTAGATCTTGTGTCCGCATTTGTCGCATACTGGACAATTTTGTCGACTCATTCTTTAAATCCTTCCTCCAAATTTAAGACCCTAGCTGCACCCTTGTATCTAGTTTGCTTACCATGGATTCACTAGCAAGAAATCACATCATGTAAATGTGAAGTAAGTTTAATACCTCATCATGTGAATGATTAAAATAAAAATAAAACATATTTTTTTTTGCATTATTTTGAATCCACAGGTTATTATTGAGGTTGCTATTCGGTGTGTAATAGACCAGAGAGCAACATGTGAGTATGAATATGGGCAGAGAGTGCAGGGTTTGAATTTTAGGTAAGGTTTCTTTCCAAAGGGGAATTTAACGGAAGTTATATCGGCCTTTGCAATTGTTTATATCATTATCGGACCCTATAAATCCATATTAGTTGGGCCCTAATCACGACCTTTTGATTTTTTCTTTTTAAGTCTTAGTAGTACGTCAGTTAAATCTAATACTAACGGCAAAGGTCACCTTTTCCATTAGTAAGCAATACATTACTTAATTTACTTTCAAATTTGTCATACACTTTAGCATTATGTTCAGCAAACTGCCTCTTAAAATTTGAATACCATTGTAACTCATTAACATTAGGTTTATTTTCACTATTTTTACTGTTTGGTGTCGGTTTGGTGTTTTTTACTGTTTTTTTTGGTTTTTGGTTTTTGGTTTTAGACCAGGGCACTTCGTATCGAAGGAGTTGTCGTAAATATTCAAAAAAGGATCTTTCGATTGGAAGGGCTTGAGCCCTTTTTTAATAGCCGAAAGTGATTTCAAGGCAATTAACATCCCTTCCACGCCCACCATTTCCCAAAACACGTCCAGTCAAAATTTTGAGATAACCATTTTGTTCAACGTAGTTTAAAAATTCGGAAATTATGTCTTTGAGGAAGACACTCCCCACAGCCCTCAAGGCAAGGGTTGTAATTTATGCCCTAGGGGCAAATAAAGTTCTTGTAGAAATCGTTGCTGTAGAAACTTCAGAAAGAACTCATTCGATTGGAAATTCCAAGGGCTAGTGCCCTTTTTAATAGTCGAAAGTTATTGGAGGGCAACTAATCCCCCTCTCACGCCCACCATTTACCCAACTACATCCAATCAAAACTTTGGGATAGCCATGTTTTTTCAACGTAGTTGAAAGTTCTGGAAATTAGGTCTTTGAAGATGACAACCCCCCGCACAGCCCTCAGGGCAAGGATTGTAAGTTATGCACTGGGGGTATATAAGGTTTTTATAGAAAGTGTTGTCGTAGAAACTTCATAAAGGGCTCTGGAAATTATGTCTTTGAGGAAACAAACCCCCACACCCCTCAGGGCAGGGGTTGTAAGCTATGCCCTGGGGGCATATAAGGTTTTTATAGATATTGTTTTTGTAGAAGCGTCAAAAAGGGCTAATGCTCTTTTCAATAGTCGAAAGTAATTGTAGGGCAACTAACCCCCCTCTCACGCCCACCAGTTCCTCAAACACATCCAATCAAAATATTGAGATAGTCATTTTGTTCGACGTTTTTGAAAGTTCTGGATATCAGACCTTTGAGGATGACAACCCCACAGCCCTCAGGATAAGGGTTGTAAGTTATGCCCTGGGGGTATATAAGGTTTTTATAGAACGGGTTGTCGTAGAAACTTCAATAAGGGCTCATTCGATTGGAAATTGAAAGGACGGGAGTACTTTTTAAAAGTAGAAAGTGATTGGAGGGCAACTAACCCCTCTCTCACGCCTACCATTTTCCCTAACAAATCCAATCAAAATTTTGAGATAGACATTTTATTCAGCGTAGTTTAAAGCTCTGGAAATTAGGTCTTTGAGGATGACAAACTCCCTACCCATAACCCTTAGGGCAAGGGTTGTAAGTTATGCCCTAGAGGCATATAAGGTTCTTATAGAAAGTGTTGTCGTAGAAACTGCAAAAAGGGCTCACTCGATTGGAAATTGAAAGGGCTAGTGCTCTTTCTAATAGTTGAGTGATGGGAGAGCAAGTAACCTCTCTCTCACTCCAACCAGATTCCAAAACCCATCCGATACAAATTTTGAGATAGCCAGTTTTTGGAAATTGTTCAAAAATCATATAACAAAAATTCCGCCAGGGCTTGGGGGATAGGCGTTGTAAGTGTTGTCCTGGGGGGCACATGACGCAGGGGAAGGCGTTCTAAGTTATGACCTAAGGGCATGTATGGTTCTTATGAAAGGGATAATCGTATAAACTTCATAGAGAGCTCATTTGGTCGGAAATTGAAAGTTCTATTTTAATTTTTAAGAGTCAAAAGATATCCGAGGGCAACTACCCCCCTCCTACACACCCTTTTTTCCCCAAGTCCATCTGATGAAATTTTTATAATAGCCATTTCATTAAAAATAGTTCAAAGGTCAGATAAGAAAAATTCCTGTGTCGACGCAACTCCCCGGGGCCTGGAGGCAGGCGTTACTATAGGGGCATAGATAGTTCTTATGGAAGGGATGCTTGTAAAAACTTCGGAGAGGGCTTATTTGATTGGAAATTGAAAGTTCTTGTTCACTTTTTAAGAGTCAAATGAGATCGGAGGGCAACAAGGCCCCCCCCCCTCCACGTCCTAAATGCATCAGATAAAAATTTTGAGATAGACATTTTGTTAGGGCCCGGGGATAGGCATTGTAAGTTATGCCCTGGGGGCATATAAGATTGTAATGGAAGGGATACTCATATAAACTTCATAGAGGGCTCATTTGATTGGAAATTGAAAGTTGTAATTCACTTTTTAAGAGTCAAAAGTGATTTGAGGGCAGCTAGCCTCCCCCCACACTCCATTTATTTTTTTTCCCAGAGGCACTTCATATAGAAAGGGTCGTCGTATAAACTTCAAAGGGGGCTCATTCGATTGGAAATAGAGAGTTCTAGTGCCCTTTTTAAGAGTCAAATTAATCGGAGGGCAACTAGCCCTCCAAGCCCTTTTTCCCCAAATACATCTGATAAAAAATTTGAGGTAGCCATTTTGTTAATAATATTTCAAAGATCATATAACAAAAACTCCTTTACGTATGGTCTTTTCGTTAAAAGTAGTTCAAAGGTCAGATAAGAAAAACTCCTGTGTCGACACAAACCCCCCCCCCCAGTGCCCGGGGTAGGCGTTGTAAGTATTGCTCTGGAGGCATATATGGTTCTTATGGAAGGTATGCTCGTATAAACTTCGGAGAGGGCTCATATGATTAGAAATTGAAAGTTCTCGTTCACTTTTTAAGAGTCAAAAGAGATCGGAGGGCAACTAGCCTCCATCTCCACGCTCTATTTTCCTCAAACCAATCCAATAAGAACTTTTAGAGAGTAGTTTTTTCAAAATAGTTCAAAGGTCAGATAACAGAAACTCCGGTGTCGGCACAACCCCCCAGGGCCCGGGGTGCAGGCATTGTAAGCTATGTCCTGGGGCCGTATGTGGTTATTATGAACGGAATGCTCGTATAAACTTCAGAGAGGGTTGGATGGAAATTAAAAGTTATAGTTCATTTTATCAGAGTGAAAAAATATTGGAGGGCAAGTAGCTCCTCCCGCCATCCACGCCTTTGGGTTTATCGGTGGACAAACAAGAATTTGGGTATCGCCTCACTGCAGAAGCCTAAAACCTACTGCGTCACTGGCGCTTTACTGAAAACGAATTATATTACAAATGTTTTCTTTTGTACTTAATATTGAAAATAAATATTAAAATTACAGTGAAATTTTGAACTGATGAGTTTTCAGCAATCAATATGCTTAAACATCAAATATTCAGTTTAATTTATTAGTTCTTTCAAAGATTGGTCAAGACAAATATAGTTTCACTACAAACAAAATTTGGATACTGCCCCCTTCTTTAACTGTAAAAACCTAAGGCTTTCTGCGTCATTGGCGCTTCACTGAAAACGAATTACTCGTATATTACAAATTTATTATTTTCCAGTTCTTACAGCATTGAAAATGAAAATAAAAATTATAGTGAAAAAAATCTTGAACTGATGGATCTTTCAACAATTAATATCATTATATATCTAATATTCAATTTGATTTTGTTTATACTGTCCAAGACTGTTCAAGACTCATATAGTTTTCAGTAAGGCGCCAATGACGCAGCAGGTTTTAGGCTTCTGCAGTGAGGCGATACCCAAACTCTTGTTTGTAGTTATTTTTATTCGATTCAAACTTGATTAGCATATTCAATTTAAGTTTCACTCGTTTTAAGATTTATTAATTCGTTTACATTAATATATATTGTATGTTTGTTCGCATTGATTGTTTATTTAATTTCTGTTCGTTTTAAGTTTCATTTATACTTTATTAGCAAAATATTTTTTTTCGTTTTAAGCTTGATTTTCATATTCAATCTAAGCATTATTCACTTTAAGATCTATTTATTCATATATATTATTACTTGTTGAATGTTTTTTGTTATGATTGTTCATTTAATTTCTGCTCGTTTTTTGGTTTCATTTATTCTTTAATAGTAATTTCTGGTCGTTTTGAGTTTGAATTTTAACAGATATTTGTATCTTCTGAGCTTAAGTTTAAAATGGCCTTTACTTTTCTTTGAAAAACTTACTTTTTGGATTTTTTTTTAATTAATTCAGTAAAGCACCAAAGACGCAGTAGGTTTTAGACTTTTACAGTGAGAGAAAGTTTTAAGTTTCATTTATACTTCAATAGGAAAATATTTTTTTTCGTTTTGTGCTTGATTTTCATATTCAATCGAAGCATTACTCGCTTTAAGATCTATTTATGCATTTATATTATTACTTTTTGTATGTTTTTGCTATGATTGTTTATTTAACTTCTGTTCGTTTTGGGTTTCATTTATGCTTTAATAGTAATTTCTGGTCGTTTTGAGTTTTAATTTTAACAGGTATTTGTATCTGCTGAGTTTAAGTTTAAAATGGCCTTTGCTTTTCTTTGAAAAACTTATTTTTCGGAAAGTTTTTTTAATTAATTTTAGAAAAATGAGCACCTACCTTTCAATTCGCCTTAATACTAAACTGTAAAAAAGACCTAATGACAGAAACACTTTGGCTTATTTTGAAATAAATATTTTTTGCCTTCCCCATCTCTTTTTCGCACTCATACAATATTTGAAGTGCCTTTACCCCCTTATAATCAGTAAAAGTTTTATCTTGATCCAGCCTCCAAGCCCTTTCTGAGATTTTGTAAGTTGATTAATTTGAAAGTTTGTGTGAACATATGGTCTCTTGATAATGTTAGGGGTGTGGGTTTCTTCATAAATTTGTAATTGACAAAACCTCACCTGAGGCAAGGAGTTTACCCGTTGCTTACATATAGTATATTATATTAGGAAAGGGAACATTTACTTTCGTACTTTAGTAATTAATAATAGCTAAATAGTAATTACAACCATTAGACCCTGTTATGTTTACAACGGATTAATTGTGTTAAGAAGTTGAAACGATGATAGCACGTAAATTTAAATGACGTTTCTCTTGTTGCCGTAGATGAGTAGAGAGGGTTGCTACTGCAGCATCCATTTTTACATACAATCGAGCAAAATAGACATTTCAATATTACAATCGTGCCGACCTCGTCGCGTCTATACTAGCAACTATTGATGTCCTAGTTTTTCTACTTCAGAGCATCGAAAATTCAGTCTTCATTGACATAATCCGAAATAATGAAGACCGATAGTATGCACACCAACCTGTAAAAAAAATTAGTGGTCTTCATTGGTCCGGATGCTGGAATCGATCAATGAAAACTGAACTAACTGTAGTAAGAAAGCTGGAACACTTTCTAAAAGTGGTTGCAGGTTTTGAAGAATTTTACTGGTTTTTGGGTAGTTTTTTCAGAGGCTCAAAACGTTTGTAGTAGCAAAACTATTATTTATCTACAGCAGCACCAAAAACTATTCTTGATCAAGGTTGCCAACTTACACAATTTTGAATTTTTTCACTCGTTTTTTACCTCAATGCACTCTCTCCCTCCCCGGAAAGGAATTACACTTTTTTTTTTACCAATTTTAGTTACAACCCCTCTTTTTTGCACCCTTTTACGATATGATGATAGAAAAATTGCTAACGAAATAAAACTTCAAATTAAATAATTGGAGTACAAAAGATGCAACTGCTAGCTGGCTTGATCTTTTTTATCTCCGCTCTTGCCTTCCTCCAGTCGTTTTCTCAGGATATCCAACAGCAAGTGAAGAAGAAGCAGATTAAACCAAAGTCAAATCAACAAGGCGACATATATATATATATATATATATATATATGTATATATACATGTATATATATATATATATATATATATATATATATATATATATATATATATATATATATATATATATATATATATATATATATATATATATATATATATATATATATATATATATATATATTATATATATATCTATATATATAATGATATATATAATATATATATATATATATATATATATATATATATATATATATATATATATATATAATATATATATATATATATATATATATATTATATATATATATATATATATATATATATATATATATATATATATCTATATATATATATATATATATATATATATATATATATATATACTATATATATATATATATATATATATATATATATATAATATATATATATATATATATATATATATATATATATATATATATATATATATATATATATATATATATATATATATATATATATATATATATATATATATATATATATATATATATATACTATATATATATATATATATATATATATATATATATATATATATATATATATATATATATATATATATATATATATATATATATATATTATATATATATATATATATATATATATATATATATATATATCTATATATATATATATATATTATAATATATATATATATATATATATATATATATATATATATATATATATTATATATATATATATATATATATATATATATATATATAATATATATATATATATATATATATATATATATATATATATATATATATATATATTATATATATATATATATATTATATATATATATATATATATATATATATATATTATATATATAATATATATATATATATATATATATATATATTATATATATATATATATATATATATATATATATATATATATATATATATATATATATATATATATATATATATATATATATATATATATATCTATATATATATATATATATATATTATATATATATATATTATATATTATATATATTCACTTGTAGAAGGAGAAGACTTAGTTCTGTGGCTTCAAGACTATTTACTCCTGAATTCAGTTTGTTTAATTTACCTTAGCTGTAGCGCATTTGTTAAAAGCACATACTGCCAATTTTTGTTGGACCAGGAATAGTATGTTTTTTGTTTTCTCTTTACGTCACGTCTTTTGCTAAGAAATTATTCTGAGGAAAAGTTACTTGCCAACTAGATGGCTAACAAAAGTGTTTATAGGGTAAGTTTGTTTCTAGCTAGTTGGATTAAGAAAGTATTGTTGGGGAAAAGTTGCTAGTCAACTAGTTAGAATAAATTGTTTTCTGGGGTAATGTTTGTTTCCAGATAGATGGCAAAATTAAGTGTTGCTTGGGAGAAGTTATTAGTCAACTAGTTGGCAAAATAAAGTTTTGCTGGGGAGATGTGACTAGTCAACTAGTTGGAAAATGAATTGTTTTCTGGGGCAATGTTTCTTTCCAGCTAGTTGGCAAAATTAAGTTTTGCTGGGGAAAAGTTATTAGTCAACTAGTTGGAAAAGGAAAGTTTTGCTGGGGCAAAATTTATTGTCAACTAGTTGGCAAATTTAAGTGTTGCTGCAGAGAAGTTATTAGTCAACTAGTTGGAAAAATTAAGTTTTGCTGGGGAAAAGGTATTAGTCATTTAGTTGGAAAAATTAATTAAAAATTCTAAAAATGAGACAAAAATATTCCTCCAGAAAAGAAACAGACAGATAAATGAAGGAACATACACAATTTATGACCCTTAAATGCAAGATAGAAATGAACAAAACTTCAAATATGCATCCGTTTATTTAAACAGACATGAGGAATAACCCTCCAAGCTTTGACAAATTCAATCTCACTTCTGGGACCAGGTATAAGACTAATTATCCTGGGAATTAAAACAAAAAATCCCTGGCTTCAAAGCCCAATATTTAACTCAAAATATATCTCCCATTAAAAGGGAGACAGGGAGAGGGACAGAATTTGTAACACAATAGGGACATCCACCACATGGCTAATATAGGAGTAAATGTCATTTGCAATGCAAATGGATGTTATATTTAGATTGAGGATGCAATTCTAGGTATATATTTGCACACTAGGGGGGTGGGGGTATATATACTGTGAATATATAGGTATTATAGGTATAAGACTAATTATCCTGGGAATTAAAACAAAAAATCCCTGGTTTCAAAGCCCAATATATAACTCAAAATATATCTCCCATTAAGAGGGAGACAGGGAGAGAGACAGAAGTTGTAACACAATAGGGACATCCACCACATGGCTAATATAGGAGTAAATGTCATTTACAATGCAAATGGATGTTATATTTAGATCGAGGATGCAATTCTAGGTATATATTTGCACATTAGGGGGGTGGGAGTATATATACTGTGAATATATAGGTTCTAGAAAATCCATGAATTTCTTAGCAAACTTGAAAAACAAGGAAATAAGTGAAAATAAAGGCTCTCTCCCTGCAAAATGTGTCAACTAGGATTATTCTGCATATTATGAAATAGGAATTGTTTTTTTAATATGTTTCCCTGTGTCCAGCTGGACTCCTAGGCTTAAGATACTGGTTGGTCAGTTGGTTAATTCAAAGATTTGTCAAATTATACGCTGTCAAATTTGCCATCTGGTGGTATCCTGTAACAATAGTGATAATTAAATTTGAAAAAACCCTATCTTATTAACAAATATTATGCTATTCAGAATAAATTCTAACTATTATTAGTCAACTAGTTGGAAAATGAATTGTTTTCTGGGGCAATGTTTCCTTCCAGCTAGTTGGAAAAATTAAGTTTTCCTGGGAAGAAGCTACTAGTCAACTAGTTGGAAAAATTAAGTTTTGCTGGGGAGAAGTTATTAGTCAACTAGTTGGAAAAGGAAAGTTTTACTGGGGCAACATTTATTGTCAACTAGTTGTCAAAGTTAAGTGTTGCTGGAGAGAAGTCATTAGTCAACTAGTTGGAAAAATTAATTTTTGCTGGGGAGAAGTTATTAGTCAATTAGTTGGCAAATTTAGATTTTTCTTATACAGGTATGCCAAATTTTCCAACTAGACGACTAAAATGTTTTTAATTATTAGAAGATTGGATAGTACCATTCTATATAAGCTTATAAACTAATTTTTTCCAATAGTCAAAGGGTGGAGTCCGTTTTTGTGGGTGCCATGAAATAAGTTTAAAAAATTATTTTAACATTGAGCATATAATCGATCATATCGTTATAGACAACAAAGAAGTATTTGATCTAAGGCTGTGTTTTTTTTATCACGGGGGGGGGGGTATGTATCAACATTGTAATGGCTTTTAATAGAAAGAAAAATAAAATAAGGGATGCAGTGGTATTGCTTGTATCTTTACTACTTTTGTCAAGCAGTGTCAGCAACTTGATGTCTCTCTAACATGCATTTAATCAATTTAAATCTGACTTATCAGTGACAGCAATATAGGCTATATATTCAGAAGACCCATTAAAAAAGTATCAAATAGTGTGCTCACTTTGTCCCCATCTAAGTTATGGAATGTTCTCAAAATTTACCAAAACCACTCTATAAGAATTTTCCCAACAAGTATTTCTCTGCTGTTGAAAATTAGATGGTAACTAATCAGAGGGTAAAGGCTGTACGGCTCCAATATTTTATTATTATTATTTTTTTTTTTGTTTCCCAGAGGTTCTTCATATAGAAGGGGTCGTCGTAAAAACTTTAAAGGGGGCTCATTCGATTGGAAATCGAGAGTTCTAGTGCTTTTTTAAGGGTTAAAAGTGATTGGAAGGCAACTAACACCCCTTTCACAACCACCCTTTTCCCAAATACATCCAATCAAAATTTTGAGTTAGCCATTTTGTTCTACATAGTTGATTTCCAGATAGAAATTATGCTTTTGAGGAGGACACTCCCCCCACAGCCCTCAGGGCACAGGTTGTAAGGTATGCCCTGGGGGCATATAAGGTTTGTTATAGAAAGCTTTGTTGTAGAAACTCCAAAAAGGACTCATTCGATTGGAAATTCAAAAGGCTATTGCCCTTTTCAATAGTTGAGAGTGATTGGAGGACAACTAACCCCCTCTCACCCACCTTTTCCTCAAACACATCCAATCATATTTTTGAGATAGCCATTTTGTTCAATGTAATGGAAATTCGGGAAATTATGACTTTAAGGATGACACCCCCCCCCCACAGCCCTCAAGGCAGGGATTGTAAGTTATGACCTGGGGGCATATAAGGTTTTTATAGAAAGTGTTGTCGTAGAAACTTCAAAAAGGGCTCATTTGATTGAAATTTAAATGGCCAGTGCCCTTTTCAATAGTCGAAAGTGATTGGAAGGCAACTAATGCCCCTTCCAAGCCTTCATTTCTCCAAACACATCCAATTAAAATTTTGAGATAGCCATTTTGTTCAACGTAGTTGAAAGTTCTGGAAATTATATCTTTGAGCAGGACACTCCCCCACAGTCGTCAGGGCAAGGGGTATAAGTTATGCCCTGGGGGCACATATTGTTCTTATGGAAGGAATGCTCATATAAACTTCAGAGAGGGAAATTGAAAGTTTTAAATCACTTTTTAAGTGTCAAAAGATATCTGAGGTTAACCAGCCCCCCCCACGCTCTTTTTCCTCTAATCCATCCGATAAAAATTTTGAGATAGCTATTTTGGTTAAAAATGGTTCAAAGATCATGTAAAAAAAAAATCCGGTGTTGAAACAGACCCCCGGGGCCCGGGGAAGGCGTTGTAAGCTATGCCTTGGGGGCATATATGGTTCTTATGGAAGTGTTGCTTGTATAAACTTCAAAGAGGGCTCATTTGATTGGAAATTGAAAGTTCCAGTTCACTTTTTAAGAGTCGAAAGAGATTTTAGGGCATCTACCCCCCCCCCCTCCACACCCATTTTCCTCAAACCCATCTGATAAGAACTTTGAGATAGCCATTTTTCGGAAATAGTCAAAGACCATATAAGGAAAATTTCGGGGCGGACACAGCCCCCCCACGGCCCGCGGCAGGCTTTTTAAGTTATGCCCTGGGGGAATATATGGTTCTTATGAGAGATGCTCGTAAAAACTTTCGAAAGGGCTCATTTGATTGGAAATTGAAAGTTCTAGCTCATTTTTTGAGAGTCAAAAGATATTGGAGGGCAACTAGCCCCCCAGCGCCAATTTTTCCCCAAATGAATCCAATAAAAATTTTGAGATAGCCATTAAGTTAAAAATTGTTCAAAAGTCAGATAACAAAAACTCAGGTGTCAACACAACCCCCCAAGGCTCAGGGGCAGGTGTTGTAAGCTATACCCTGGGGCACATATGGTTCTTATGAAAGGGATGCTTGTATAAACTTCAGAGAGGGCTCATTTGATTGGAAATTGAAAGTTTGAGCTCACTTTTTAATAGTCAAAAGAGATCTGAGGGCAGTTAGCCCCCCCCCCATGCCTTCTTTTTCCAAGCCCATTTGATGAAAATTTTGAGAGATATTTTGTTAAAACTAGTTCAAAGGTCGGATAAGAAAAACTTTGGTGTAAGTACAACCCCCCAGGGCCCGGCGGAAGGCGTTCTAAGTTTTGCCCTAAAGGCATGTATGGTTCTTATGAAAGGGATGTTTGTATAAATTTCAGAGAGGCTCATTTGATTGGAAATCGAAGATGAAACTATCAGGGAATGCTGAGGGTGATGATGAACTATATCAAAAAACATTTTGCGTGGAGTTCGTCAAAAGGGTGTGTCCGTGATATCCCAGGAATAGTTTAGGGAATTAAGTTTAAACTTACATATCATGTTAAGGAGGATATTGAACCAACCAAAAGACCTTATGTAGCAGTAGTAGCACACTCTACTACTACTATTACAGCTGTACCGCTACTATTACTCTTAGAGCTGCTACTACTACGACCACTACTGGTAGTAGTAGTAGGAGAATTATTTCTGCAGCTAGGGGTTTTACTGTAAAACTTTCAGGGAAAGTTCGGAAGGATTTTGAACTGAATCAAAATACAGTATGTCATTGCAGAAAATTTATTGAACGTCACAGATATGTCTCAGAAATAGCCTAGAGTGTTAAGCTGAAAATGTCAGTGTATGTGTTGGGGAATGTTCAACCAGCCCTAAGGTACTTTATGCATGCTACTGCTGCCATTAATATCAATAACGAGGCTAAAGGTATTAATGAGGGATTTTTGTAAAATGTTGAGGCGTTTGTTCAATTAAACTTAAACACGCTATGTGTATGCTAGCTGGCAAAACGGCACATTAGCAGTATATGAAGAACGGCTTAGAGTTTTAAGTTGACACTTTCAGGCCATGTTGAGGTATAGGTTGAACTAATAAAAATGGATTATATGCATACCACTATTGCAAGCAGCAGTGGTAATACTACTGCCGCTTGTACTACTGTTACTAAGGCTAATAGTGTTAATGTGGAATTTTCAGGGACTGCTATTGGGGAGGCTATGTTAAATCAAAACACACTAGGTACATGCAGGCTTTCAAAAGAGTGTATCAGCAACATCTCAGAAACAGATTAAAATATTAAGTTAAAACTATCAGGGTATGAGGAAGGAATATTGAACAAGATCAAAAAGGTACAATGTAAATACTATTACTACTACTGCTATCACTAATTATACTTCTAATAGTCCTACTGTTACGTTTTTTACTATGACTACTACTATTGCTAATGCTAATGATATTAGTGACATTTTCAGGGAATGGTGAGGAGATGTTGAACTGAATCAAAACCCACTCATGGGCTATTAAATGGATGTTTTAGCAATATACCAGTATCGCCTTAGGGTATTAAGCTGAAACTTCCCGGGCTACCAATATTACCACAACTTTTGCAAGTATTTCTACAACTATTACTTCTATTATTGAACTAAATAAAATAATTCAATTGCATACAGGTTGTCAAAATGTCAAGGGTGGATTTTTCAAGACTAGGATATAAAGTAGAAACTTTCAGGGAAAGTTAATGTTTCTTCAGAATGAAATCAAAAGGTACTATGTTTATATTTGTTTTCATTGAGACGTCTCGGCAATATTTCAAGAACGTTAAAGTTCAAAGTTAAATCATTTTATTATTCACATATACATGTATATATTTGACATAGGCTCATTGGGAGACAAGCTAAAATAAAAACTAGGCCTAGACAAAGATAAAATAACAAATAACGCTACAGTACAAAGATAAACACGACGGCTAATATACAATAACACTACAGTAATATGAACATAGCAGTTAGCCCAGGATTCATAAATAAATTTCAAAAATTTCCATATTATTAAATATAGATTAATACTAGAAGATAGCCAAGAGACCCATATTAAAACTGAGAAAAAAACCGTACAAATAATTTTATCTTATTAAATAGACACCAAATTACAGATAATTTTGAAATAAATGAAATTCAAGATTCCTTTTTCTTAATATGATTGAAATAAATTTGTCAATAAGATCCTTGTGATTATCCCAGCACCAGGCTATCGACACAAAGAGAGCAAATTTATATCTGTCAGTAATATAATTGTCAATGTAGATACTCTTCTTTTGTCACCTTTTATAATTATGTAAATCTTGTGATTGGGAGAACAAACTTTAATTGAGGTAATATGGCGGCAATTTCTTAAAATCATAATGAAATTTGAAAAGAACTGCTCCAAAAGTAAATTTTTGAGAAACTAAAAGTATATCAAGTTAAGTATATAAAGATACCGTAGAAGATTTATTTGGAAGTGCAAATATATAATAGGTGATGGAATAAAAAGTGTCGTTATTCTTAGGGCTTTATTTTTCTTAATCTGTATTGGTATAATATGTCTTTGAAATGTATATAAGTATAGGAGAGAACAATAATTAATATTAGACTGAATCACAGCAAAATGAATGCTTCGTAAAGCGTGTGTTTTAAAAGATAACCTTATAGATATTTTGTAAAAGTAACTCGAACAATGCGAGGGCAAGCATTTGACTTTCTGCCTTAAATTATGAAATTAGTTTTACATAAATTCAAAACACTAAAATATGATGAACACGAATCAAGAACATTGGAAAGAGCAGTATCCAGTTTTGCAATCAACTCTTCGTCATTCCTCTCAGAAAGTGAAATTGCCGCATCATCAGCAAATTGTGTGTTGAGACACGGGATTGCCAAAGCACGGTGGAAATCAGTTAGAAAAAGCATAGGACCTAGGACAGAGCCCTGAGGTACCCTAACCTTGGAAGACTGAGGAACAGGTGGAGAGAGGAAATTGCCTCCTTCGATTTTCTGCTTTTTATTATCCAAATAAGATTTAACTAGATCCAACGAAAGTCCTCGCACACTACAGTTATGCAATTTACAAAAAATTCAATGGAATTTTGTATCGAATACTTTTTTAAATTCTAAATATATTGCTGCTGGAATTTCTATGTCGATTAAATCGAAGAGAAATTAATTTCGAAAGTTTTTTCAAAAAAGAAGTTTTTCAAAGAAAAGTTAGGACCCTCAATAATCCAAAGATGGGAAGAAATAAAGTCGAATAAATTTGAAACTTAATACTACTTTAAATTACCATCAATAAATAAATGAAATCCAAAATGAGCAGAACCTAAGAAGAGTTGGGCTGACAGTCTCTGTGCATTGTCAGAACGTAATTCGCACTTTATTGAAAACCAAATACATTTTAAACATTTTCTCTTTTTTAACTTCAATTACTTCAAAATTATTAGGACTTCAAGGAATTAATATCAGTATATATAATAAACTTTCAATCCATATTCATTTTTTTTAATTATCTTATTATGATGGTGACTGTTTTCTTGTTTTGGATGTTATGAGAAATAGAAACACTTAGCCTTAAATGAGAGTTGTTTTTAGTACATTAAAAATTATTTTCTGGCTTTATCCGTTTATGTTTCTTCCTTATTTTTTTAGTTGTTGGAGTTGAAGAACCTTCATCAAGTGATGTCAAAATATGCAGAGAAACTTCTAATCAATCCAAACCCGAGACAAAAAACTTTAACATTCAGAACCCATATTGTAAGTGACTTGCAAAGCAAAAAAAAGAAGAAAAGTTCGAAAAATATCAAAGAACACATACATTAAAAAGGCCATATAAATGTGATATGTGCAAAAAACCCTCCCCCCCCCAAACATCCTCTTTTCCACAAATGCATCTGATAGAAAGTTTGAGATAACCGTTTTGTTTCCAATAGTCTAAAGATCATATATCATAAGGTCTTTGGGTTGAAACCACCCCTCAGAACCTTGGGGCAACTGAAATAAGTTATGCCCTAGAGGCTTATAAGCTTTTATGGAAGGGTGGTTTGGAAGACCATTGGTTAGCATAAAAAAAAGTTATTTTTTTAAAGAAGTGGTTGTACACACTCTAGAAAGAGGCTTATTTTATTGGAAATATAAAATTTTTGGTTCCCTTTTAAGAGTAAAATTGATTAAGGGCAACTAGTCCCCTTTTCCCAAAATGCATCTGATCGAAATTTTTACATAGCAATTTTTTTTCAAAAGAGTCGAAAGGGCAAGCAGCCCCCACCCCCCCACGCCTATTGTTTCCCTAAGCAAACATCAAAAAATTTTAAGACATCTGTTGTCTTCATCAATATTGAAAGGTCCAGTAATTATAACTCTGTGGATGTCAAACTTCCTCCTAACTCCTCCCCCCCCCTCCCACACCCAAAGGGAAAGGGTTGTGAGTTCGGCAATTTGTTCATTGTTTACATTATAGTATATGTTATTAAGGCAGCTATGCTTAATGGGGCCTTACTATCCAAAAAGACAAAGTACATTCAGATGAGCCTTTCAGAAAAATTTGAGGGGAGTCATGAACTTGATCAAAACGTGTTGCATGAATTCAGGTTATCGAAAGGGTGTAACTCAGGAATGTGTGAGTATATTAGTTTCGAACCCTCAGGAAATCATAAGGGAGATGATCAATTGACCAAAAGGGCAAGATGTGTGCACTGTTAGTACAACTACTACTACTACTACTACCACACTAATACATTTACAATATTCAGGAGAAATTTGAACTAAATCAAAAGACACTATTTGCAAGCATACTGTAAAAAGATTTATCTCAGAATTGAATTTGGGTATTAAGTTGGTACTTTCAGGGAATAATTAAAGGTGAAGATCAACTGACCAGAGGCAATATTAGAACTTCCAGGACTTGATGAGAGGTATGTTCAACTGACTAAAAGGTACTAAGGTGAAATATTCAGGGAATTTGAGGGGGGGGGGGGGGGTGGACTGAATCACAACACGCCGTCTGTATGCAGCCTGTCCAAAGGGCGTATCAGCATTATCTTCGGAACAGCCTGGTGTGTAAAGTTGAAGCTTGCTGGCTTGTTGTGGGAGATGTTTTGCATCCTATTGCTGCTTCATACTGCTGTTAATATTATTATTACTACTGGCACTAAATCTAAGGCAAATACTATTAATTCTACTCCGACTACTATTACTATTGGTACAACTGCTACTAAAGCTAAGATTATTAAGGCGAAAAACTAGCGGAATATTTAAAGTGTATTTTGCTAAATCGTAACACACGAAGGCCACGCAGGTTGACAAGAGGACGTATCAGCAATGCTAAATGAACAGTTGATTGTATTTAGTCTAAACTTTTATTGTTTGTTGAAGAGGATGTTGTAAAAAACAAGGGTGCTATGTGTATATTGCTACTGATTATATTTTAGTTTACATATGGTGACCCAAATTTGATGGGAGTATATATAGTACATTTGGCTTTTGTATATATTTAAAATTTTCTGTTTTTTTCTTCCAGCTTCTATCTTTTCTGAGTCATTTTCGTTTGGTCTATTGTTTTATTTGCTTTATTTTTTTTTAATCTGTACTAAAGACGCCTTGTTTAACATAACTTATCTTATCTTTTTCAAATGGCTTTAGGGCCATTTTGGCTATTTTATCCTTTGTTTCTTTACCATTGAACTACTCGAGGGATAATCCGAATATAATATTCGAAGAATAAATGTATAGACGACGATAGACTCCTAAAAGTCACTTCATATTAGCAACCACCAGTAAGTCGTTGCTGGGAGAGACTCATAAACACGGTGCGCCGGACCTACTAGACACCAAGGAGATGTTTTCTCCTTGGTGGTCTTTGTTCTTTGAGGGGTACAGGTGGTACTAAGGTCTAGTCATAATAGAAGGATTAAGAGCATCAGCATATCCTAACCAATGATTTCTAAGCACACAACGAAAGACGGACCACTCACCGTCATAAGACAGAATCTAATTGCAGATCATTAGCTATAAAATATTTGAGCAGATATTAACCACGGGTGGTGTCAAAATCTTTTCAAAAGTAATATTTTAATAATTTGCACTTAAAACTGACACATGATTTATATTTTTGCACCTGAAATCCAAACTGCACGATTTTGCTAGGCCGTTTCACCAGTATCACCAGATTTGACAAAGTCCTTGTCCACGTTAAAACTAATAGTTTTATCATTGTAGAATAACACTTCGTACTTTCTGCCCCGCGAAATCGAATGATGTCATTTTGAAGATACTAAAACAAAGAATTATAAACAAAATATAAGAATTGAAATGATATAATCTGAAATAACATAGCAACGAAATGTAAAACAACTTTAAACAAATGTATTGCTAAATTCACAAAACTATAATAGAAAACTTTCCAACTAGGATGACCAGTGATGTCTTTTTCAAAATACTGAAGACAAAGAATTAAAAAGTAAATCCTAGGAATTGAAATTAAAACAAAGCGAGTTGGGATGTAATTAAAGGATAGCAGAAATAAATACAAAGAATTGAAAATAAAGGAATTACACAATTCTCCCACACCTAGCAATGGTTCACTGCAGTGCCAAATGGCTTGAAGACAACACAAATGCACGCACTCCTACATTCCAGTACATTCAGAGCTTCTCTCTTTACACCATCCAAAGAAGTTTCAATGTCTTTTAATCCGTTCTCACGGCCTCATCTGATTCGATTGGGGTAGTGAAGCGATACTTATAGAACCAAATCTTAAGGGATATCAAGAAAGTCGCTTCTTCATTACGAGTCTGAACTATAATTGGTAATATATATTATCTCGTCCCTTTTCCATCCTAATCAAGCTTTAGATTATTCTAAAAATCGAAAAAGAATCATTAAGAATAGAAATTATAAAGAACAAAATATTACAAAGCACTCGCTTTATCCAGGGTAATTCGTGAAAATAGTTAAATTTACAGAGAGGAATAACTCAGATTGCTAATAAAGTGACTTTTACCGATTTGCAAAAGAACAAGATTGCCAAGGCGTGTAAACAATAGTTCATGAGATAGCAATACTACCAAACCGTTTTTCTTCTCCACTGTTATGCAGCAATTTTTTTTTCAAAATTAGCATTTGCGATATTGTTGATGCTTCGATAGTGCTTATCGAATTACTTTCCAGCACACATCACCAGGATCCCATTCAGTCGGGACCTTCTGCTTTTCGCCTGACCCTATATAGATGACCGAAACGGACTATATTTGACAATCTGTCATCCTGTAACCGCAAAAAGAGTGTCCTAGCTATCTCAGTCACGCAATTTACAAAAATTCAATTCGCTTTCTGTTGGATAACTGGAAGGACCAAGAAAATTTTGATTTTCTAATTTAGTTTAATGTGTTCAAACAAATTTGTAGTTGCAAAGAAATGAGAAGTCACTTGACTTATCCTAAGAGACAGAGGAAAAAATTGAGTTTCGGAGGGTGGTCAAAATCCAGAAATCTCAATTCTGAACAATGTTTTCGTTTTCTACCTCATTACTTATTCATTTTTTTACACTTATGGAAGATGTAAAAACAATTATAGACGTAAATAAAAACATTAGATGATTAAAAAAAAACAGAAAAGAAAGTTCGTCTCAGATACACGATTTACCTCTGACTTTTTTTAAACTTCTTCTGTTTCGCATGCTGACCAATGGTGTGATCTACCGATCGCCTGATTTTTCTGCCTTTGGTCAGGAGAACAATACGTGGTTGGGGCAAATCATCCGACGCTTCTCTGAGTCAGATAATAATTTCATAATGTTAAAAATTTTTAAATTATGTTTACTGGATATATTAAGAAACAAAACATACCGAAAATGACGACGAAAATAAAATGCAAACCATAGAATAGCCGTACCCATGGGAAGGGTAGCTGGTTCAACTTTTGTTAATTTGTGGTACTACCCTATGCTTTTATTACTGCAGGCTGAAGCAACCATAAAAATGTTGTTGGTTAGAAAACCCCCTGAAAAATTTAACGGAATATTGCAGAGGAATGGATAAATTGGCAGAGAATTTAAAATGCATTGTTGCAAAAGAAAATCTCGGAAAAAGTAAGATCTTGAAGTTTGCACAAAAGCTTTAAGCAATTAATTTTTCATGATAGTCGCAAGGCTATGGATGTGAATTTTTCTCTGACTTGGAATGGATTCTTACCATTCGATTCAACTGCTGTACCACTTCAATCTCCCATTTAATCTTTTCTGCAAATTCCTACCTCCCTTTTCAGAGTTTTTTTGAAGTTGGAGTTACAATACCTTTGTCTTACCCGGGTTAGGTGCTCAGTCCCTTCGAAAACAAGAGAAATAATTCATTTTGTCCGACTGTATTTTTGTTGTATAATCGGCCAGTTTGAATAGTGCAAGATTGCATTGGAGAATACTAAATAAAATATTGCGTATCGTTAGATTTTTTTGAGTGACTTAATAATAGTTTTGTGATATTAGCTTGGATAGAAATTTTTGTTTTTTATATTTATATGGAAATATCAATTGCGGATTAGAAGCGCGATGTTTCTATAACCAGTTTCTATGGTATAGCCATCAAATTATTTGGAATTTAACGATCTAGAGAGTACCGAAATATATGATAGCGCCGTTGTTTAAAAACGCGATCACAGCATCAAAGAATGCTGTTCTTAAAGTTATAAAAATAAAAACATTTATATTTTTTCAGTAAAGCGCAAATTATGTTCTGGCCTTGGGAAGACATAAGGGTTTTTAGTCCTACTCATATTAATTTCTCCTTGTTTTGAGTTTGACTCGGTTATTTATTGTAATTTCTGTTCGTTTTGGGTTTCATTTATTTATTGATGCCGAATTGTGGTAGTTTAATGCTTGGTAGATTATTTGATTTTATTTTTGCTCACAGAAAAATATTCCAAGACAAAATGAATTCATTAACTGACAAAAAGAAAAAAAAAGCAAAAAAAGATGCAGTGTGCAACAAGGTTCAACAAGACCACATAAATTATTATTGTACAATATCAACTAGCAAGTTTTTTTCTAAGAGTGGGCTATTATATGATTATTCAGATTCAATTTAAAAGATTATTCTTTCTTGCATATATCAAACTTAAACGGTTTTTCACCAGTGTGTACTCTTTGGTGTTGAATCAAAATGGTGGACTAAGAAAAAGATTTCACACATAAATCACATTTAAAGGGTTTACTCGCGAAAAAACCTCTCAAGATCGATTTATGGCTTAGAATTTGACATATATTTTTAATACCCGTAATATTAATCAAAATTCTTTCATGTCTAAATAATTGTGTGTAAAAGGTTGGTATGTGATGTTTGAATGTATATTACTTTTGGGGAACAGGAAAATAGTTACTTCAAAATCGAAATCTTTCGTTTTATTATGTATTTTCAAGACTAATTAATTATTTTCAGAAATATTAACATTTAAATCTAAAAAGTGGTCGTCTTGCCCTGTTCCATGACAAGGTTCCAGAATTAACTCAGGTGGATAAATGTTTTTCGAAATCTTAATAACCTCCACCAAATTCATCCAAATCTTTTACTATTTGAAAGAGAATAACCTACATTATTTGGGTTGCCCTTACTTATCATGTACTTATATTTTAGTTGACTTAAAAGCAAGCCCGCTATAAATGGACTGGCATTACCATTTCAGGAATGCCCATAATTTCCTTATACAAATTACCATTGAACCTTATAAAAGAATGAAGTAGATGAATTTTCAGTAAATCAAATATCATGTCCAACTTATGGTATCTTGAACTAATAGTACTGTTAATGATAGTTGTCAATCTGGCTTTTATGTTGTAAGTATATATTTAAAATGAACTCATATCATAGGCAGCGCAATCGCGCAGCCTAAATGAAGAACGATGTTGGCACTATGTATTATTTATTTATTTCTTTAGACCAGGGCACTTCGTATCGAAGGAGTTGTCGTAGAAACTGCAAAGAGTGCTCATTCGATTGGAATTTGGAGTGGCTTTTCCTCTTTTTAATAGTCGAAAGTAATTGGAAGGCAACTAACGCCCCTTCTACGCCCACCATTTATACAAACACATCCAATCAACATTTTGAGATAGCCATTTTGTTCAAAGTAGTTGAAAGGTCCGGAAATTATATCTTTAAGGATGAAACTCCTCCCACAGCACTCATGGTAAGGCATGGTAAGACTCATGGTAAGTTATGCCCTGGGGGCATATAAGGTTTTTTATTGAAAGCGTTGTCGTAGAAAATTCAAAAAAGAATCGTTTGATTGGAAATTCAAAGGGCTAGTGCCCTTTTTAATAGTCGAAAGCGATCTGAGGGCAACTAACCCCCCTCTCTCGCCCACCATTTCCCCAAACACATCAAATCAAAATTTTTAGATAGCCTATTTTCTCAACGTAGTTAAAAGTTTTAGAAATTAGGTCTTTGAGGATGATAACCCCCTCAGAGCTCTCGGGGTAAGGGTCGTAAGCTATGCCCTGGGGTCATATAAGGTCTTTGTAGATAGTAATATTGTAGAAACTTCAAAAAGGGATCATTCGATTGGAAATTAGAAGGGCTTGTGCCTTTTCTTAAAGGTGATTTGAGGATAACTAACCCCCCTCTCACGCCCACTATTTCACCAAACACATCCAATCAAAATTTTGAGATAGCAATTTTCTTTAAAGTAGTTGAAAATTCTGGAAATTAGGTCTTTGAGGATGACAACCCCCTCACAGCCCTCAGGGCAAGGTTTGTAATTTGTGCCCTAGGGGCATATAAGGTGTTTATAGAAAGCGTTGTCGTAGAAACTCAAAAAGGGCTCATTCGATTGGAAATTGAAAGTTAATAGTCGAAAGTGATTGGAAGGCTTGACATTTTTATAGTAAAGATCAACACGGGTGGAATGTATTATTATTTTTTTTTAGATCAGGGCACTTCGTATCGAAAGAGTTGTCGTACGAACTTCGAAAAGGGTTCATTCGATTGAAAATAGAAAGGGCTATTGCCCCTTTTAATAGTCGAAGGTGATTGGAGGGCAACTAGTCCCTTTCTACGCCCACCCTCCCATTGGCCCATTATGTTTAAAAACTAACTATTGCCTTAAGATTAAATCAAAATGCACTGTGTTAATGCCAATTCCCAATAAGGCATCTCAGCAGTATCCCAAGAAAAACTGAAGGTATTATGTTCAAACTTTCGGGGCTACTTCTGCTATTAAAATTTAACCAAATCAAAATAGGGTAAGTGTATCCAAGCTATCAAAGAAAGTAAGCAGGTTTTTTTTGCGAATGGTATCAAGTTTTCCTTTTCAGGTCAGCTAGAGGAGGTATGAAACTAAATTAAACACTACTATTTTGTGTCCAGATTTTTAAAACGGTGTATGTTGTTAAAAATTGCTGAAAAATTTTCTCCAGCATACAACTAGCAGGCCAAACTATAAAGTCTTAAAAAAAACGAAAAGATTTAAAGTATTATTTTGTTTTTCCCTGAAAAGACTATGTCAATATAGAACGAACAGTAATTAATTAAAAAACTTTTTCCACAAAATAAGTTTTTCAAAGAAAAGTAAAGAATTCCATTAAACCAAAAATTAGCAAAAATAAAATCAAATAATCTACCAAGCGTAAAACTACCACAAATCAGCATCGATAAATAAATGAAACCCAAACCGAACAGAAATTACTTTAGTAGTATTAATAATTTAAAAATTATTTTAGTAGATGTACAATAATGCAAAGACCATTCTTTGGCTGCTAATTTTAGTAAAATGTAGAGTGTAGGAGGCATTTAGATTTTTGTAATGTTTAAAAGTAGTTTTTTCTTAATGTTAGTGCCACTGAGAGGAGAGGAGGTGGGATAAAAAAAAAAAAAAAAAAAAAAAAAAAAAAAAAAAAAAAAAAAAAAAAAAAAAACGAACAGAAATTACAATAAATAACCGAGTCAAGCTCAAAAATAGCATAAATTAACATTAGTAGGGCTCAAAAACCCTTTGCTTTCCCAGGGCCAGAACATAATTTGCACTTTACTGAAAAAATACAAATGAATGTGCATTGCCAGTTTAATATACATATACTGAAACTTAGTAATCAAAATGTTAAAATTATTTGATTTATTAAAGTTATAAGTAAAAACAGTTATTAAATTTATTATTTATAAGTTATAAGTTATTTATTAATTTTTTAAAAGTTATGAAAGTAAGAAAGAAAATAATTGTAATATATTTCGTTTTCAGTAAAACTCATTTGACGCAGAAGATTGAGTCTGTTCATCGGTAGTCTATGCTAAAACCCTGAAAAACATACGTAGCCATTATCTAATCTGAAAAACAGGGATAAGATCGAATGATTTTTTTTTTCTTAGCTAATGATTTATATACTCATGTATTCAGAATATTTTCTCTATTTTCCTTTCTGTTTATGCATATGTTTACCAAGTTCTTTTTGCCAGTAACAGCTTAAAATAATATTGAACGACAGATGCGAAACAAAAATGGAAATAATTAACCAAATTTGGAGTCTAACGCTAAAAACGAAACATATTATTAGAAGAAATTTAAGAACAAACTCGCAGGAGTGGAACTCGCTCTGTAGCCAATATTGAATTCAGATGGGAATACACAGATTTAAGACTTGTAAGAGAAAGATAAAGTTGTAACTCAGAATTTGTTTCAACTCCTTATAGACAAACACCATGCAATCACTTGCCTCTATCTTAAACACGGTTAATCGTAAAAAAAAAATTAAACCAAAACTGTTGAGAATTTAGTTTTATACGATATTTTTAGTAAATGCAGATGGCATAAAACCCACAGAAAATAAGATCTTACGAAAAACGTGCAAGACATCAATATTTTACCTTCGACCTATGAAATTTGTAATTACGACTAGCCTCCAACCCTGGGAAGGGTTGGAGGCAAGTTTTACGGTGTCATAATAGGATCGTGCAAATTTATGCTCAATTGTCTCAAATTCCGAGATTATTACTCTGTTTTAGCAAAAATGACTGAACTATTGGTCGAATTCACCTACTTAACGTGCTTCAGTATTTTACAACATTTTAGTTTTTTGTTGGTCAAACTGTACTTCAAATGTTGTTTTAAAATTAAATTATTTACCCAATATTTATCCTCAAATTTATCATTCTCCTGATATCAAATTAGGTTGTAAAAGGAATCATTTCTTTTTATTATTGATATCCCCGAATTCGGTCGAATGCTCAATGTTTTTTTCTTTTTTGCTTTTGACGTTCAAATATATATATATATATATATATATTATATATATATATATATATATATATATATATTATATATATATATATATATATATATATATATATATATATATATATATATATATATATATATATATATATATATATATATATATATATATATATATATATATAATATATATATATATAAATATATATATATATATATATATATATATATATCTATCTATATATATATATAATATATATATATATATATATATATATATATATATATATATATATATATATATATATATATATATAAACAGAGTTTATGTTTATGGGTCCTATGACCCCTTTATTCATGATTTGTTTCAGAGGTTCAAGATGCTTTGCACGGTGATGATGAGGAATGTTTTGAGGCTTCAGACTTTCATTTTTCTCCCAAACGGGAAGTTGTTCCTGTTGATTCTTTTTCCGGTTTTTCAGGAGCATGTAAACTTGAACCTTATACACAGGATTTGGGCCCAGCACGTTTTACCAATGAAGGTTTGCTAAAGCTTTTTTTTTATCAAACAGTTCGAGGTAACAAACTATCAGTAAGGAGCGACTCGGTCCAATTGTAACAAAAACTCTAAAAAAACGGAATTCTGATAACAATACATACATCCAAAGAATTGGATTTTAGTGCTAGTTTCAAATATCTAAGAAGTATTTAGTCTAAGGCTACCCATTAAAAGCTACGAGCCTGAGATAGTTTGCCTTATTTTTGAAAAAAATGGGAAACATCCCCTAAAAGTCATGAAATCCTATTGAAATGTCATGTGTCATGTCAAATGTACCTACCTTCAAATGTCATGTCAGTGAACCTCAATGTAGAGATTTCAAGCTCCCATATGCAAACATATGGAATTTTGCTTCTTTTTTTTGCCAGAAGACTTATCAAGCAGGCTCTTTTATTTGTTTGTTTGTTGCCCTAGAAGCCCTAATAGCCCTAGAAGATTGGGAGAGGGCTTATTTAAAAGGAAATTAATAGTTCTAGTATTTTTTCAGTAAAGTGCAAATTATGTTCTGGCCGTGGGAAAGCATATGGGTTTTGAGCCCTACTAATGTTAATTTATGCTCGTTTTGAGCTTGACTCAGTTCTTTATTGTAATTTCTGTTCGGTTTTTTTTTTTTTTTTTTTTTTTTTTTTAATCCCACCTCCTCTCCTCTCAGTGGCACTAACATTAAGAAAAAAACTACTTTTAAACATTACAAAAATCTAAGTGCCTCCTACACTCTACATTTTACTAAAATTAGCAGCCAAAGAATGGTCTTCGCATTATTGTACATCTACTAAAATAATTTTTTAATTATTAATACTACTAAAGTAATTTCTGTTCGGTTTGGGTTTCATTTATTTATCGATGCTGATTTGTGGTAGTTTTACGCTTGGTAGATTATTTTATTTTATTTTTGCTAATTTTTGGTTTAATGGAATTCTTTACTTTTCTTTGAAAAACTTATTTTGTGGAAAAAGTTTTTTAATTAATTACTGTTCGTTCTATATTGACATAGTGTTTTCAGGGAAAAAGAAAATAATACTTTAAAATTTTCGTTTTTTTTAAGACTTTATAGTTTGGCCTGCTATTTGTATGCTGGAGAAAATTTTTCAGCAATTTTTAACAACATACACCGTTTTAAAAATCTGGACACAAAATAGTAGTGTTTAGTTTAGTTTCATACCTCCTCTAGCTGACCTGAAATGGAAAACTTGATACCATTCGCAAAAAAAAACCTGTTTACTTTCTTTGACAGCTTGGATACACTTACCCTATTTTGATTTGGTTAAATTTTAATAGCAGAAGTAGCCCCGAAAGTTTGAACATAATACCTTCAGTTTTTCTTGGGATACTGCTGAGATGCCTTATTGGGAATTAGCATTAACACAGTGCATTTTGATTTAATCTTAAGGCAATAGTTAGTTTTTAAACATAATGGGCCAATGGGAGGGGTGGCGTGGAAAGGGACTAGTTGCCCTCAAATAACCTTCGACTATTAAAAGGGGCAATAGCCCTTTCTATTTTCAATCGAAGAACCCTTTTCGAAGTTCCTACGACAACTCTTTCGATAAGAAGTGCCCTGATCTAAAAAAAATAAAATAATAATACATTCCACCCGCGTCGATCTTTACTATAAAAATGTCAAGCCTTCCAATCAATTTCGACTATTAACTTTCAATTTCTAATCGAATGAGCCCTTTTTGAGTTTCTACGACAACGCTTTCTATAAACACCTTATATGCCCCTAGGGCATAAATTACAAACCTTGCCCTGAGGGCTGTGAGGGGGTTGTCATCCTCAAAGACCTAATTTCCAGAACTTTCAACTACTTTAAAGAAAATTGCTATCTCAAAATTTTGATTGGATGTGTTTGGTGAAATAGTGGGCGTGAGAGGGGAGTTAGTTATCCTCAAGTCACCTTTAAGAAAGGGCACAAGCCCTTCTAATTTCCAATCGAATGATCCATTTTTGAAGTTTCTACAATATTACTATCTACAAAGACCTTATATGACCCCAGGGCATAGCTTACAACCCTTACCCCGAGAGCTCTGAGGGGGTTATCATCCTCAAAGACCTAATTTCTAAAAATTTTAACTACGTTGAGAAAATAGGCTATCTAAAAATTTTGATTTGATGTGTTTGGGGAAATGGTGGGCGAGAGAGGGGGGTTAGTTGCCCTCAAATCGCTTTCGACTATTAAAAAGGGCACTAGCCCTTTGAATTTCCAGTCAAACGATTCGTTTTTGAATTTTCTACGACAAAGCTTTCAATAAAAAACCTTATATGCCCCCAGGGCATAACTTACCATGAGTCTTACCATGCCTTACCATGAGTGCTGTGGGAGGAGTTTCATCCTTAAAGATATAATTTCCGGACCTTTCAACTACTTTGAACAAAATGGCTATCTCAAAATGTTGATTGGATGTGTTTGTATAAATGGTGGGCGTAGAAGGGGCGTTAGTTGCCTTCCAATTACTTTCGACTATTAAAAAGAGGAAAAGCCACTCCAAATTCCAATCGAATGAGCACTCTTTGCAGTTTCTACGACAACTCCTTCGATACGAAGTGCCCTGGTCTAAAGAAATAAATAAATAATACATAGTGCCAACATCGTTCTTCATTTAGGCTGCGCGATTGCGCTGCCTATGATATGAGTTCATTTTAAATATATACTTACAACATAAAAGCCAGATTGACAACTATCATTAACAGTACTATTAGTTCAAGATACCATAAGTTGGACATGATATTTGATTTACTGAAAATTCATCTACTTCATTCTTTTATAAGGTTCAATGGTAATTTGTATAAGGAAATTATGGGCATTCCTGAAATGGTAATGCCAGTCCATTTATAGCGGGCTTGCTTTTAAGTCAACAAAAAAAAAAAAAAATTCTTTTCTCAGGAAAATTCTCTCTTAAAGAAGGATCCTATCCAAGTCCCAGTTTAGATTAAAAACTAAAAGAAACTGTTCTTCTGTGATAAGAACTATTTAATTGCAATTACCTGACAATCTATCCTCCATCATTGTACTTCTGAGCCAGGTCTTTACCCTCCGGAGTGTGCTAAACAACCTGTCTATATTAGCTGTGGTGGGTGGAATGGATATTAGAATGAGTAGACCTTTCTTAACATCAGGAAAGAACATGACAATATCTTTGAGCATGTCGACGATATGTAGTGTCATCAGTTGTGGATTGGTCATATTCTTCTTTTTTATAGGTTGTACCACAGATCTAGTTCAGCCTCAACATGATCAAGGTTGTAATATTCAGCGAATATCCTGGCATTTGTTTTAAACTCTTTGATTTCCATATTCATACATTGAAGAGGCATTAACGACGAAAAATAAAAAGTTTGAGCATGCTCTTCTGAAAGACGTAGGCTAAGCTAGGTCAGGAGGGAGTCTTAATAAGGGATTAGAAGAGACCGTTTCCAATAATCTTCTTCAGTGTCTGCCTGATGGTTTGCTCATGTGACACTGTTTCCCTGTTTTTCTAGGGACTGATGAAATAATTGATGAAACATCAGCAGACTGATTAGACTCTTTCAAAATTTCAGCCCCTGTTTCATCAGCATTTTGACGATCATTGGAAATAACATCAATAATTTGTAAAATATGACGAGTTGTCTTTATCATGTCATTATTTTTTGCCTGTAGAGCATTAGCTAAAGGCTCTAAAATAGCCAAGTACTTTGTGATAATTTTCTCAGTAATTATAAAAACAGATTTTGTTATGGCACTATGCAGCTGGTAAGCCAATTTTCTTGTTGTCTGGTTGCCTTTAATAGACATATTTTCCAATCCATTTACAAGTTCAGTAAAATTTTGTTCAAAACGATGGATAGATTTGTACTTTTCTGTCCATCTTGTTTCACCCATTTTTGTTAAGTTTGGTACAAAATGTCTTCGTGTTGTTGATTCTCGGAAAAAATTTATGACGTCCTTAATTGTGGAAAAAACATTCTTACTTCGGCTACCTTATTTACATCATTGACTACAAGATTAAGTCTGTGGTTAGCACAGTGAAAAAATAGAGCTTTCTTAAATTTTGTTCTCAGAATAGCCTGAACAGCCCCTTCCTTGCCCGCCATTGTGCTGTATCCATCCAATCCCAGGCAAACACATTTCTCAGGATCCAATCTGTTGTTGTTTAGGAAGGTTTCAATTTGTCTTACTATCGTGGTGGCGTCTTGGGCCTCAAGTAAACTGAATCCTGCCAATTCTTCTTTAATGACGTTTGTATTTTAATCATAATATCGAAAACCTATGGACAGTTGTTCTTTACCGGCTGTATATGCTGTCTCGTCTGCTAATACAGAATAAAAAGACGCATTTTTTACTTCTTGAACAATTTCATCTCTTGTTTCATCTCCACGCATGGCAATCAACTCGTTCTGAATCTGGGGTGAAATATATGAAGTATTTTTGCTCTTTACCAAGTGATATTTCAGTTTTGTGTTACCTGATGCTATTCTCAAGTTGAGTAAATCAAAGAATACTCCCTCTCTTGATTTTTTTCCTCTTAGGGGTGAATCATGGGTACCACAGAAAATAATTACAGAAATGATAGATTAAAATATTTTTCTATTTTCCGCAGTTGTGTTTTGGTAAGAATTTTGTAACTGTATGTTGTTTTTGGTGTGTTTTCTTTTTGTTTCCTCTTTTCGCGTTTTTGTGTACTCTGTCATTGTACATTTATTGTATGAGACGGGTTTTCAATATGTTATTATTGTTATATATATATATATATATATATATATGTATATATATGTATATATATGTATATATATGTATGTATGTATATGTCTATATGTATATATGTGTATGTGTATATATATGTGTGTGTATATGTATGTATATATGTATGTATATGTATATATATATATGTGTATGTATATGTATGTATATGTATATATATATATATATATATATATATATATATATATTATATATATATATATATATATATATATATATATATGTATATATGTGTGTATGTGTATATGTATATATCTATATATATTATATATATATATATATATTATATATATATATATATATATATATATTATATATATATATATATATATATATATATATATATATATATATATATATATATATATCTATATATATATATATATATATATATATATATATTATATATATATATATATATATAATATATATATATATATATATATATATATATATATATATATATATATATATATATATATATATATATGTATATATATTGTGCAAAAGATACAATTCCCAAGGTGTAGTTTTTTTTTAGCTTGGAAAAGCTTGAAAAAATAGGAAGAAGAGTCTACGAACTAGGATTAGAATATCGGAATCCATGGTAATGACAGTAGTCAAGCTCTGAAACATTGGTGCTTCCAAATGCTAGGGAAGAGTTGTTAAACGTTTTCCAGAGGAATTGTTTAAGCATTTATTGTTTAAGCATTGTTTAAGCATTGTTTAAGCATGAATTGTTTAATGTTTATTTGATCTTTTCATAATCCCCCTCCTACAGGCCATGGAGCCTAGTCAGTGAGTTACACATATTTATAAGTAGTAGGCTAAATATGTCACTGAGTTATATATTTCTATATATAACTTAGATAGGCCCTGTCAGTGAGTTATGTATATTTATAAGTAGTAGGCTAAATATGTCACTGAGTTATATATTTCTGTATATAACTTATATGCCTAGTCAGTGAGTTACACATATTTATAAGTAGTAGGCTAAATATGTCACTGAGTTATATATTTCTGTATATAACTTATATAGGCCTAGTCAGTGAGTTACACATATTTATAAGTAGTAGGCTAAATATGTCACTGAGTTATATATTTCTGTATATAACTTAGATAGGCCTAGTCAGTGAGTTACACATATTTATAAGTAGTAGGCTAAATATGTGACTGAGTTATATATTTCTGTATATAACTTATATAGGCCTAGTCAGTGAGTTACACATATTTTAAGTAGTAGGCTAAATATGTCACTGAGTTATATATTTCTGTATATAACTTATACAGGCCTAGTCAGTGAGTTACACATATTTATAAGTAGTAGGTTAAATATGTCACTCAGTTGTATATTTCTGTATATAACTTAGATAGGCCTAGTCAGTGAGTTACACATATTTATAAGTAGTAGGCTAAATATGTCACTGAGTTATATATTTCTGTATATAACTTATATAGACCTAGTCAGTGAGTTACACATATTTTAAGTAGTAGGCTAAATATGTCACTGAGTTATATATTTCTGTATATAACTTATATGCCTAGTCAGTGAGTTACACATATTTATAAGTAGTAGGCTAAATATGTCACTCAGTTACATATTTCTGTATATAACTTATATAGGCCTAGTCAGTGAGTTACACATATTTATAAGTAGTAGGTTAAGTATGTCACTGAGTTATATATTTCTGTATATAACTTATATAGGCCTAGTCAGTGAGTTATGTATATTTATAAGTAGTAGGTTAAATATGTCACTGAGTTATGGCCTTTGCAAAACAAAAGTGATCCGTTTATCTGGCCTCCCCCAGGCCATTCAGCGTGTCCCCAGGTGGCGATAGGGGAACGCTCTACAGATATGTAGGGTACCTCCATAGGAGGCACGGACCAAGGGGGGACCTTGTCCCTGGGGGTCCATAATAGAATCTGGGGCACCCTTGCCCGGGGTCATAAATACAGGCGGAGGAGGAAGAAGGCCCCTCAAATGTACACTCAAAAGGGCCCACTGGTTTGTCCACAAGTTCCATGAGTTGCAAACCTTCTCCCAGCAATGGGTTAAATTGCATGGTGATGCAGAACACCATCGCGGGAGGATCCTCTATAGGAGGACAACTGTGGCAGGGCGTAAGATCCAGATCTATGGACAACGGCCTCTGCAAAGGGCTGCCTCGACCTTTTCGGGGTACCTGCAAGACTGGGGACCTTGCGGTCAACTCTATTCCCACTTGAGGAGTGGCGCCCCTCGAGGAAATTATAGCCTAGTAAACGACACAGCATTCGCACGGGATTCTGACTAATGGACAATTCTTCTGGGATTGGTATGTTTTGATGGGCGTCTTTGGGCTGAAAAACCTCTTCCTAGCTAATTTATCTGTTACGGGTTGCCTCCCCGTAGTAGCATAATATTTGTAGGCATGAATATATAATGAGTCGGAGGTAATAGGCTTGAGATTGTCTGCGCAGGATTTCGACTCTTGTTGATAGAAGAGCATCGCCAAGTGCTGAAAACCATGTTGTGACCAAGATGGGCCCAGGATTGCACAAAGCCTCCATTCATGGAGGTCCCAGGGACTTCTTGCTGTCCGGTTCTAAGCCGGCTTAAGCACTTCGGTGTAGACTTGAGAAGATATGTGATCCCCGTCCTGCACTGGTATCCGGGATCATTGCTTTTCCTGAGGCGAAAAAAATTTCAATGATTTAAAGAACATGAAAATTGGAACTTGGAATGTTACGACATTAAAAAATGACTATTGTATCGACATTTTGACTGACGAATTCAGACGATTCGAACTGGATTTATTAGGAGTTTCAGAAACTCATATCCCAGGGGTAGGAAGCATGAAATTAGGTGATATAGAATTTGTTTACTCAGGCAGGAAGGATGGGGTACATAGACAGGGAGTAGGGCTCATGATGAATATGGAAGCTGCTAAGTCTTGTTTAGGCTGGGAAGGTATTAATAATAGAATAATAATTGCCCATTTTATGACTAGAAAGTTCAGGGTATCAGTTATAGTAGTATACGCCCCTGTAGAACCGACTGATGGAGATACTAGTGACTCAGATGAATTTTACTTACAGTTACAGGAGCAAATAGACAAGGTCCCAGGTAGAAATATGATGTTATTACTGGGAGATTTTAACGCCCAGGTTGGTAGAAATAAGGATAGATGGTATCCCAGCTTAGGTAAATTTGGTGTAGGAAAAGAAAACAGTAATGGATACAGACTTTTGCAATTTTGTAGGTATAACAATCTAGTTATAACCAATACGGTGTTTGGTCATAAAATGGCTCATAAGCTAACATGGTATTCACGTGATGGTAAGACAGCAAACCTTATTGATTATGTTATAGTAAACCGAAGACTGGCAGGATCAATACAAGATACTAGGGTATATAGGAGTGCTGTTATTGATGTTAAAAGTAAAGATCACCATCTAGTAGTGTCAAGGGTTAATTTAAAGCTGAAATATCGGAAGGGTAATTACCTCCCGGGAAGTTATGATGTTAGTAGACTCCAGGATGAGAATTTGAGAGAAACTTTCCAGGAACAGTTGAATACTAAACTTGAGAGTTTAAAATTTGATAATGTGGAAGATGGTTGGAATAATTTTAGAAAAATAATTTGTGAAGTTGCTGAAGGTGTATTAGGGAACAAAGCTAGAACTGCAGCTAAGAATATTAGTGAAAAAGCTTTATGTTTAATAGAAAGGAGAAAGGACTTGTACAAGAATTATCTGAGTGATAGATCGCATGAAAACAAAAGAAATGTAAGGAAAGTGGAGAAAGCATTGAAATATGAACTAAGGAGGTGTGAAGTGGAGGCCATGGATAAAATTGCCGAGGATTTAGAAGATGCAGCTAGACGGCATAATAGTAAAATATTGTACTGGCACGTTAACAAATTGAGAGGTAGTAGTCAATCCGGACTTGTCCCAGTTAAAGATAGGAATGGGGTGGCAATTAGCGATAAGGAAAAAGCTAAAGCGAGATGGGCCGAACATTTTGAGAACTTGCTTAACCGAGATAGAGTTGCAGAAAAAAATATAGAGGAAAATGAAAAAGTTTGTGATACCTTGGATGTGAAGGAAGATTTGTTTTGTGAGGAGGAATTAGCAACAGTACTAAAAGGATTAAAGAATAATAAAGCTCCAGGTGCTGATAGGGTAGTAAATGAGTTTCTTAAATATGTGGCTCTGAGGTTAGAAATAAGTTATTGAAGATTATGAATATGATTTTTGAAAAAGGGGAAGTACCTAACGATTTTAGGAAAACCTTAATTAAGCCACTTTATAAGAAAGGTGATAAAAGTGAGTGTGGTAATTATCGAGGCATTAGTCTGGTCTCTGTAGGTAGCAAATTGCTTAGTAATATGATACTTTTTAGACTGAGAGATGCTGTAGACAAAGTTTTAAGAGAAGAGCAGTGCGGTTTTAGAAAAGGTAGAGGATGTGTTGACCAAATTTTCACTCTTCGGTTAATAATTGAGAAGTGCCTAAGTTTTCAAACACCTTTGGTCCTCAGTTTTATAGATTATGAGCAAGCGTTCGATTCTGTTGATAGAGGAGCTTTAGTAAAGGTTTTATCCTTGTATGGTATACCAGACAAATACATTAAAGTAATTAGTGCTATGTACGAGAATAACACTGCTGCGGTTAAAGTAGGAAATGAGGTTAGCAGCTGGTTTTGTATTAAATCAGGAGTTAAGCAGGGTTGTGTTCTATCCCCCTTTATATGGATTATTTTGATGGACTTTGTTTTAAGGAGCACAGGAAAGGCAATGGGAGACCACGGAATCAAATGGGGAGGAAAAAGTCTCCTAGACTTGGATTATGCTGATGATTTAAGCATCCTAGATGAAAGTGTGAGCAAAATGAATGAAGTTTTAGAGGTTTTGCGAGTTCAGGGTGCTAGTATTGGTTTGAAAATTAATGTTAGGAAGACTAAGTCACTAAGGCTAGGAATAAGTGAAGATGAAAAGGTGACGTTGGGTAATGAAAATATTGATCAGGTGGGCAGCTTCACTTACCTTGGTAGTATTATTAGTAAAGATGGTGGGAGCAGTGAAGATGTTAAAAATAGAATAGCCAAGGCTCAGGGTGTTTTTTCACAGTTAAAAAAAGTCTGGAAGAATAGGAAGATAAGTCTGCAAACCAAGATTAGAATCTTAGAAGCTACAGTGATGACAGTGGTCAAATATGGCTCTGAAGCATGGACGCTTCGAAAAGCGGATGAAGATTTGCTAGATGTTTTCCAGAGAAATTGCTTAAGGATTGTTCTGGGTACCCGGCTGACTGACCGTATTTCAAACAATAGGCTATACGAAAAATTGTGGTTCAATACCGCTTTCTAGGTCTATAATGAAAGAAAGGTTGAGGTGGTTAGGGCATGTTGTGCGGATGAAGGATGACAGATTGCCAAAGATTGTTCTTTTCGGCCAACCATCTAGGGCTAAACGGAAAGCAGGTCGTCCCCGTCTGGGGTGGGAGGACGTCATAAAGAAAGATTTAAAGGAAATGGGAACTTCGTGGGCGGGTGTAAAAAGGGAGGCTTTGAATAGATTGGGGTGGAGGAGGAGCGTGCGTAGCTGTGTTGGCCTCAGGCGGCTTGGTGCTGCGATGAGTTGTTAGTAGTAGTAGTAGTAGTTATTAAGATTTCGAAAAACATTTATCCACCTGAGTTAATTCTGGAACCTTGTCATGGAACAGGGCAAGACGACCACTTTTTAGATTTAAATGTTAATATTTCTGAAAATAATTAATTAGTCTTGAAAATACATAATAAAACGAAAGATTTCGATTTTGAAGTAACTATTTTCCTGTTCCCCAAAAGTAATATACATTCAAACATCACATACCAACCTTTTACACACAATTATTTAGACATGAAAGAATTTTGATTAATATTACGGGTATTAAAAGTATATGTCAAATTCTAAGCCATAAATTGATCTTGAGAGGTTTTTTTGCGAGTAAAATAATTTGGCAATTTACAAAATTAAGTTTTAGTACAAAAACTATCAAAAAATATTTAACTTTATTTTAATGTAATATTTCTTTTTTATATAATTGGTTCGAGAAATCAACAAAGTAGTTTATTTTGCATCCCATTGAAAGCTTTTCTTTGTATGTGGCTGAGAATTCAAGGATTATAAGCCTATTCTGGAAGTCATGTTTATCTTCCATGATAAAGGGGAATTGGAATTACATACAAGAGTTTAGTGCACCAAAAATGAAAGTAAAAATAAACGGGTTCACAAAGGGGGATAAATGAAAATGTTTACAAAACGACGTGAATGCTCACAAAACTTCTGATTTGTGAAATGAGGGATTGTTCTAGTTTCGTTTTTTACCACCATTTGTTTGCTAGATTCAAACAAGAATAGTTAAGATTTCATTTTGTATGCATTTTCTGATGATTCTACTAACAGGTATGTATATCCCAAGAAGCACCAATCACGGGATACCAAAATGATAAAGGTATATACATACCTTTGGAACAACTAGCTCATTTTCCTGGCGTTGCTATTATTAGACTCTTACTAATTTTTGCTATTATAAATGGCGTTCATTTAGTTTTATAGGGGGTGTTATTTACCATTATTGTTATGGTAATTGGTATGTTTGCATAATAATGCCATTGGTATTGGCATTATTGGTATGTTATGGTGTTGGGTGTTATTTACCATTGGCGCGTATTCGACAAGTTCAAAACTTAATATCCCTTGTGCTGTTGTTCAGGACTTTAATTGTGAAATTAATTTTTCCGAATCAGCCGTATCACTTCGTGCTTCTATTCTCCGTGGTATTTTTCTGATAAGCTGATTATGCAGCCAAAAACTGAAAATTTCACGTATATTCACACTTCACTCAAACATCGAATCTAGACTATGTGGTTACTTAGATTTATTTCTCAATTTATGTGGTTTCTGTTATATTTAATTATCAATTATCAGACCACCTTCCCATAGCAGGGTCTTTTAAATTAGATTTAACACTTACACGAATGAACGAAGATACGCCAACCTTAAGTAGTTTCCAAAGATTGACTGAGATATGATTCGTTTGCTCCTACATCAAAAAGTTGATTTTTGATTAACTTTGATTTTGATTAAAGCTTTCTTGATTAAACCAAGATACAGATTGCTCTGAATTTTATTGTGCTGAGATTTGCTACGTTCTAAGATATGCCAAAAAAGCAGTGGTTCCATTTTGGAAAATCCGCATCAGCACTCACGTCTTGGATTGCTGAAAAAGTCAAAACTCTCAAAGCGTGCTCCCGAGCAAAGCTTTGATTTTCAATTTGGAAAGATAATGGCTCGTCACCGTGCAGGCAATATTGATTCATATTCACTTAGAGTTTCTGCTTTGCCCAATTCCATTTGGAAATCCCTTACTACCCAAAACACAACATCCCAGAGTCTCACTATGTTGTAACAATGCAAGCCATAACAATGGCAATATCCAAGCTGAAACCGAAAGCTCCGTTTTTCATAAATAATATTAGTGCGTCTCATGTTATCCACTGAACCCCTTTGCTCATGCACACCTAGAATTACTCATGCAGATGATTGTTGATACTTTGAAATTACCGTTGTCTTTTTCATTGGTTATCTCACTCCTATCCCCAAGAAAGGTAAATCTAACATTCGGCGTTCGACTTTCAGGCCTATAACAATCTATACTACATTCTGTAAACTGTTTGAGCTTTTTTTTTGTTGATGAGCTAAAGGAGAAATGTAGCATTCCGCCATACCCGTTTGGTTTTCAGAACAAATAGGGTGCGTTGATGCCCTTGGTGTTGAAATTAATGCCATAATGGAGGTTGAACTGGTCCAAGAAAGTCTCGTTCAAGCAGCATACGATGTTAGGCGTGTATTGGACTCATTGGTGCACAGAACCATGCTACTTCATATGGCAAAAAGAGGTATTCAGCCCAATGTTATTAGTACCTTGATAAGTTTATATTTGCGACATAAAGTACGCATACAAATTACAAATCCATTTAACTTGCCGGTTTCTAATTCATCTAATCTAACACGGGCTTCACGAAATAGAGTTTTTTTTGTCCCAGTGGCCTACCGAATGATCTGAATAGTTTTCAAAATAGAGGAGGGGTAATACCTTTTCAAGATGTCTTCTAATCGCAGTAAAATCAAATCTTTAAAAGAAATTATTAAATGTTGACAAAATGATAGACAAAACAAAAAGCTAAACTGGTCTTCTAGCTATAGAGTAACTCTAAAACAGTAATTTTCCCCTATATTTCCTAGGAACTACATTATTTTACTTTATTTTTACTAATTTTACTGACAGTTTTTATTTTACGGTAGTTTTACAATAGTAAAGGGGGACTGGTTACCCTCCCACCATTTTTCATCGTCCGTCTAAACATGCCTTGAAAATTTAAACTTAATACCGTTAGTCGTTCTTAAGATATTACAAATACGCCTTTTTGAAAAACTGGATGCACATAGTATTTTTTTTTATTTAGTTAAACATGCCCCAAAACATTTCCCGAGGTTTCACCTTGATACACATAACCTTTTCGAATGCAATTAGAAACAAACATTCCCTCTTTTGTATAACAACAGTCCCTGCAATTAAAAAAGGGTAAATTTTATAATTTACAGTCCTTTCCCTAAGGGGGCTTAGGGAGGAGGGGGCACTGCATCCCGGGAGGCATAGTTACTAGACTTTTCGCGTATTTTGAACAAAATCACATTTTCAAAAGTTTGATCAGTTTTGAGGGGAGGGGACATCTAAAAATTGCAACGGGGCTTCCAGTCCTTCAATCATTTTTCAACAACCCTTGCGATTCTCAACTTAATATCCTTGCCCGTTCAATAGATACTGCTTATGCACCTTTTTGACAACCAGCATGTACTTAGTATGTTTTGATTGTGTTCAGAATTCGTCTCCAAAGCTTTGAAAGGTCACGTTATTCCCATAGGCATAATTATGTGACCTTTTCAAAATGGACTTCAAAACAAGAAAACTATTTCAAACTTTGATTGAATGTTTTTGGAGAGAAATCAGCAAAATAGGGTATGAGAGGGGACTGGCAGCCCTCCAACCACTTTCAAATACCCCCCATAAACATGTCATGAAAGTTTAAATTTAATACCCTCAGTCGTTTTTAAGATACTGCAGATCTGCTTTTTGACAAACTGGATGTACTTAGTACCTCTTGATTTAGTTTAAGATACTCCACAACATTCTTCAAAGCTTCAACTTAATACCCTAGGCCAATTCAGATACATCCACAATCGAAAATTTACCGTTTAACAAATGATAAACCCTACATGTAAATAATTTATAAATTGTACAATTGACAATCCTTCCCCTTGTGGGATTTGGGGAATGGAATCCCTGTAGGCATAGCTCTTACACCTTTTGACTAGTTTGACTAAAATAATAGTTACAAAATTTCAACAATTTTTAGGGGGCTAATACAAAAGAGAAAGGAAAGGAGGGGCTGGTCACCCTAAAATCTTTCAACATCACCTCCACCTATCTTGAAAATTTCAACCAAATACCCGAAGTCGTTCAATAGATATCGTCGATATTTCCGTTTCACAAACAGCAAGGACAAAGGGTGTTTTGATTGTGTTTGATACCCCTCTTCACATTTCCAAATATTTCACAGTAATACTTTATGCTTTTTGGAGATGCAGGATCAAACATGTCCTCTTTTCTTAATTATAATTTTTTTTTTCCACAAAATCAGTTTTTCAAAAGAAGCAAAAAACTCCATTGAGCCAAAAATAGAATCAAATAATCAATCATGCATATAACTACCACAAATCAGTATCAATAAATAAATGAGACCCAAAACAAACAGAAATTAATATGAGTAGGGTTCTAAACCCCTATGCTTTCTAAAAGCCAGAATTTAATTTGACTTTACTGAAAAAAATTCAAATGAATCTACTGAAAAAAATGTCCATTGTCAGGTTATTATAAATTTGCTGATATTGGTAATGCAGTATATGGTAGTGCAACGTTGCCGAATCATTGCCAACTCTCTTGCTGTAGCATTTACAAAGGTATTGATTTATCGATAGTTTGTTATGCAAATGAACTTTTTGATGTTAGTAGGACCACTAGGGTAGGAATTTTGTTTCCTGAAATTTCCGAAAATTCCTGTGAAATTGAATTTTTCCAAAATGCAACAAAATGTGACATTTTGATTTTAAATGAGGTAGATGTGAGAAGAGGTTATGGTGTAACTATAGATTTGAATTGTGCTAAAGTTTAAGCTTGTGATAAGTTGACATATCTTTGTCTCCCAATGGATAAGAATCCTCAGAAAACTAAGATACTAATGCTAGAAAATATAGAGGGTATAATCAATCGTTCTTATGGTATGATGACAAGTCCAAACTTCATTTGAATAAAGCCCTTCTTGCAAGGGTTCATGATAGTGTAGCCATATAAAATAGTTTGCTTTTAGTGCCACTTTACCAAATATTTAATTAATCTGATCGTCTTATAATGAAGCGTGATTTCTTAAATGAACATATATAATTCCGCATACGAGAGGGGTTTCCTCCAGTCAATACCTCGCTCTTCACGCTCAAATTTTTAGTACTTTCAAAAAAGCCTTTTATTCTAATTAATTGCCCTTGCTATATAGGAGCCATTCTTAATTAAATGGGAATAAAAAGTCAAACTTTAGCATAAACAGCAAGGTAGTGAGGAGGGGGCATCTCCCTTAACATACAGAATAGTTTCTGTTCGTTTTCGGTTTTAATGTGTCTCCTTACTTTCAGTTGAAAGAAAATGTGTTTTTTTTTACTTAGTTTCTGATCATCTTTAAATAATGCCGGGAAACTCAGTTTCTTCTCCGTCGAAAATTTCCTTCCCTTTAAAAAATTCCTCCCATGCTAATCCTCTCTCCCCCAGGTAATTCTATCCTCGTTGAAAATACCTCTCAGAACATTTCTGGCAGATGATTCTGCCTGAAAAATTCAGCTTAGCATGCTTTTATTGGAAAAAAATAAATAAAAATTTCTGATTGCTTCTCAAATCATACCCGAAAGTTCACCCCTGTATGGGATGTTTCCCCTCGAAATCAACCCTGGAAAGTAGCTCCCGCTAAAACCTCCCTAATGGAGAATTCCCTATGCAGAAAATTCTCCCACGGAAAATTTCTTCCACGAAAAAATATCCCCCCTCCGCACGAAAAAATCCTTCAGACAACTCCAATCCCGCTGAAAATTTCCTCCAGAACTTCTCTACATGTAAAATTGAGTTGGGAGAGAAAGAGAGTCAAATAAAAGGAATTACATAAAGGAATTATGGGAAATTCCCACAGTAAAAAATTTCAGGAGAGCTATTGAAAACAATTGACTAAGGAATCAAAAAAAAAAGATTGGGTTTAACCAGAGCAGTAGCCTACTAACTCCCTACTAATTCTCTTATTATTTAAAATATTTGTATTTATTTCATCTTAATCGATATTTAGATTATGGATTTGACTAAAACAGAAGCTTTTGTAAGGTCTGCCCAAACTCCAAGCAATCATTGTCCGTAATTTGTTTTTGAATATAGCAATCAAATCAGGAACGTACATCATAGTTCACTGATCAGCACCAATCAGAACAACCTGATTGTTAGGATGTATAAATCATTGCGTAGGGCCAACTTATTTTTTCTTCTTGCTTCGGCTTCACATATGGAATAGACAGTTTTAGATAATTAAAAAAGTGCGAACCGAACCAAATCAAGAAGATACTATATGGAAAAATCCACTTGAAGCAGTATGTCACCCTGGTTTCCCTCCAACCACCCAATAACTTTGAGATTAAATGACGAGAGTATCTAAATAAATGCCCAGACAAAACTGATTTATGTACTTCAATATTGCCATTGATTTATTGAGAAGGAGCAGGTTCTTGTCCACAATCTGGAATTTTGTTTCTCTTGCACTTAGAAAAATTGAAAGAAATCCCACAATTTTTTTTTAAATATATTAGACATGAAAATAGACATTGCCCCCTTAAAATAAATATTATTTCTAAAAAAAGAATGAAACTTACTATATATGAAGCAGTTTTTAAAAAAAGGAAAAAAAATGTGCACACATTTAGCTAAAATAATGAGCCAGTCAATAAATGACTGAATATCCCTTGTTTTGGGGAAAATAAAATAAAAATCTCATATACTTCATTCAGATACTCTATTTTGAGAAAAAAATTTGTGAATTCCATGAACAATATTCTTAAGTACTCTATATTTTGAAAATACGGATACATATTGGTTGCATATATCTAATCATTGTTTATACATACTTTCTATAAGTAAAAATTTACACACGTACTTTTTATAGGAAAATCTCTTCGAAATTGCGAAAGAAAAAGAAAAGTGTTTTAAAATCAAATTTTTTTTGAGGAGAATGAAGAATTTTAGATTAAAATAATGAATAAATAATTTAATTAGAAATGAAATAATTCAAGTTTAGTTTGATCGGCACAAAAACTAAAATGCTGTAAAACACTTAGAACACTAAAAACACTTAGATCCCACAAGATCACTCTGGGTTCTCCAATATCAAGATTTTGTCTATCAAACTTAAGTAGATAAATTCAAATGATAGTACAAACAAAGAGAAAAAAATCTCAAAATGAAGTACAAGTTAATACGTCCACAGCCAATAGAAGAAAAGGAAAATACGAACTAAATGACAAGAATTCCGCTTGCACAAAACTAGGCTAAGCACTAAATATAGAAAAAAAACACAAATAACAGAGTAAAGATTAAATCTGAAATAGTTTATAAAAGCTAAAACTAAAACATTTGAAAGAATACAAGAAACATACCAATATCTATGAATACGATTAATACTACAGTCAAAGAGTATGGGTAACTTATAAGAGGGGAAAATGACGCCAATATCGGCAAAAAACATTAACAACATCTAGTGGTTGGCTACACTTGGCATTTCGCAAGCTCTGTAATCGTTTTTCTGTCCGTAACTGAGATTAGAGACTTACTACTTCACTAATTTTACCAACTACAGAAATTAAATAAATTATTCTTATTATTAAACTGAAACAAATGAGGGTTGCCAAATGCTAGATAACGTTTAGGGTCTTTTGTCTACACTAGCGCCAGTTTCCACTTCCAGCGCCAGTTCAGGACCATCTGTGTTCATAATTTAGCTTTCATTATCTCTTATATCTTATTTTTGGGTTTTTGAAGTCATTGTAATTGCACAATCAGCTGTATACTTTTAAAAGACAAGACAGGGATAAAGTTAGGAAATACACTTACAATCAAAACATTTTTATGAAAAACGGTGTCAGGGCAAAATAATTTTTTCACGAGGTCCTTCTTTTTGTTTCCTTTTTTCGGGAATTGAGGTGGAGATGTGAGGCTTTCCCCACTCATATCCGCATTTTTTATCAATAATTGCTTGTCTCTTGGCTACCCTCTTTAGTTTCTATTCTTATCTGGAAACTCCATCGTTGAAGCATCTTTTATTTATGAAAAAATAAAAATCAAATATAATTAAATACAACAATTAATCAAACATATGTTGCAGACTCTACTGTTATTGCATTAGCAATTGAAACCGAAATACTAAAAAAATAGAATTGAATGGACAGTGAAGAAGAAGAAAAAAAAAAATCTCATTTAAACAAAAGATGTGTTTTTCTTTTCTTTTTAATGGGATTTGTTACATTTTCTTTTCCTTTTCTTTGTTTAGTGTTTTTTTTTCCTAATTTAAAGACTTCTAAGAGTGCAGCCGAAATATGTGGGATTTGTTGTTATTTCTGTGTTAAAAGATTTTATTTTATTTTTGATTTTCCTATTACATTTTTTTTTACCTGTTTTTGATAATTTTTTGTTCAACTCTATTCTTATCAGTATACTAACTCTTTGAAATATTTTTTTTTACGTTAAAAAGAAAATGAAATAAAATATAATAAATGATAAAATATGTTTTTATTACCTATCGACGACCAATGAAAAACACACTAATCATAACAAACATTGACTTACCCATTGAGCCTTGCTGCAACCTTATGGGAATGGATATTCAAGATACCTCCCCTCACACGACAAACTTCCCTTTTACAAAAAAACGTCTCTTCAAATCACATTTATCATTGAACTTGCCAAAAAATTCAGAATAGACAAGTAAATTTATAAATTTTGCACATCAGAGATAAACTTTATAGTTTAGTTTAGAAGGGGAAATGAAATTTACCTCCTTCCATGTGGGAAAAACTGGAATTTTTTTCTTCCAAAAATGGAAAGTTCTACTCCTGAGATCCCCCCCCCCACAAAATAGCCCTTCCCCTGTTTATAACAATCAAAATTTTAATTTGCAAGTCTTCGATATATTTCTCCCCCCCCCCCCTGGAAGACTCCCTTTTTTAGAAAACTTGCCTCGCACAAGATCCCCTCCCATCCCAGCAGAACATTTTTCCAATGTATTAGTAACACTAGCATTTTTTTTACTTTAAAACTAGTTGAAGAATCTCTCCGTGAAAATTCCATTCACAGATCACTCTTCTCCTGACCCCCCCCCCCCTCCTACCTCAATAAAAATAAAAATTGGTTTTTAGAGACGCCATAGAAAAATAAAGCTACTACAGGTTTCTCCTACAAAGGGGCAAAATCTCTCCTGATAAGGTTCTCTCCGACAATTTCCTTCATTAGGGAATTACCTATAAATTGAAAAACATGATAATGCACAGATCGATAAACACAAATATTCATTTTGAATCGTCATTCTTTCCACAATAAAGTAAAAACTGAATTCAACAAACAGATCTTTAAGCGGATCAAAATTAAAAATGTTCGGCTCATTTTGGAGTAAAAATAAACTGGAATAATGCGTCGTAATTTCATCAAAACATCAGAATATTTTTTTACTTATCCTTTTGTTGTCAAGAAATCAAAACAGAAAAAAATTTCTCTCCAAAGTTCTTATGTTAGAAAATATAGCTTTAAGGTCCTTTTAAACCTGATTGTATGGATAAACCAATATTTCTCATTTCTTTATTCTCTAAAGTTCAAAGACTTTATAATCACTTAAAAGAACGTTGCCAAATTGGAACAATCACTTGATGACCAGAGACCCCCCCCCCTCCAACCCGATTTTAAATCTTGGTGGCAATACAAATGTATTTATTCAACCAGACATACGTAAATTAGATTTTTTAAATCCGGAAATCGGAACTTTTAAATTCCCAATGGGAACGAACAAGATAAAACGAAAAACAAAAGAAAATCACCGAAGAAATAAAAAAATATTTCAAGAAAAAATAAACTAATTAACTGATAAAAAGAATACAAAAGAACAGCAAAAAAAAGAAGCATATTACAATAGGGTTCAGCAAGACCACAGAAATTGTTATTGTACAATATCAACTAGCAGGTTTTTCCTAAGAATGGGTTTTTATATGTTTATTGAGATTTAATTTAGAAGAATATTCTCTCTTGCATATATCACACTTAAACGGTTTCTCACCAGTGTGTACTCTTTGGTGCTGAATCAAATTGCTTGACTCAGAAAAAGTTTTCTCACAGAAATCACATTTAAAGGGTTTTTCACCCGTGTGTACTCTTTGGTGCTTAGTCAAACTGCCTGATTCAGAAAAAGTTTTCTCACAGACATCACATTTAAAGGGTTTTTCACCCGTGTGTACTCTTTGGTGCTTAATCAAACTGCTTGACTGAGAAAACGTTTTCTCACAGACATCACATTTAAAGGGTTTTTCACCCGTGTGCACTCTTTGGTGCTGAATCAAAATGATTGACTGAGAAAATGTTTTCTCACAAACATCACATTTAAAGGGTTTTTCACCCATGTGTACTCTTTGGTGGTAAATCAAACTGCTTGAACTACATAAGGTCTTGTCACATACTTCACACTTAAACGGTTTCTCCCCAGTGTGTACTCTTTGGTGGTAAATCAAATGGCCTGGCTGAGAAAAAGTTTTCTCACATACATCACATTTAAAGGGTTTTTCCCCCGTATGTACTCTTTTGTGCCGAATCAAACTGCTTGTCACAGAAAAATTTTTTCTCACAGACATCACATTTAAAGGGTTTTTTCACCTGTGTGTACTCTTTGGTGCTTAATCAAACTGCTTGACTGAGAAAAAGTTTTCTCACATACATCACATTTAAAGGGTTTTTCACCCGTGTGTACTCTTTGGTGCTGAATCAAACTGCTTGACACAGAAAAAGTTTTCTCACACACATCACATTTAAAGGGTTTTTCACCCGTGTGTACTCTTTGGTGGTTAATCAAACTGCTAGAATGAGAAAAGCATTTTTTACATACTTTACACTTAAATGGTTTCTCACCAGTATGCACTCTTTGGTGTATATCCAAGTCCCTTGATTTAGAAAAGCATTTTTTGCACATATCACATTTATATGGCCTTTTTAATGTATGTGTTCTTTGATATTTTTCGAACTTTTCTTTTTTTTTTGCTTTGCAGGTCACTCTTACAATATGGGTTCTGAATGTTGAAGCTTTTTGCCTCAGGTTTGGATTCATTGGAAGTTTCTCTGCATATTTTGACATCACTGGATGAAGGATCTTTAACTCCAACAACTAAAAAAATAGGGAAGAAACATAAACGGATAGAACCAAAAAATATTTTTTACTTTACTAAAAACAATCCTCATTTCAGGCTAAGTGTTTCTATTTCTCATAACATCCAAAACAAGAAAAACGTTACCGCCATAACTAAGATTATTCGAAAAAAAACAAACAAAAGAATATAATTGAAAGTTTATTATATATACTGATATTATTTACTTGAAGTCCTAATAATTTTGAAGTAATTGAAGAAAAGAGAAAATGTTTAAAATATATTTGGTTTTCAATAAAGTGCGAATTATGTTCTGACAATGCATAGAGAGGGTAAACCCAACTCTTAATAGGTTCTGATCATTTTGATTTTGACTCGGTTATTGATTCTAACTTCTGTTCATTTTGGGTTTCATTTATTTATTGATGGTAATTTAAAGTAGTATAAAGTTTCAAATTTATTCGACTTATTTCTTCCCATCTTTGGATTATTGAGTCCTAACTTTTATCTAAAAAACTTCATATTTCGTTATTTTAGTTATTTTATTTTATAGTTATTTTTTTATTTTAATAGTTATTTTATAGTTATTTTATTTAATAGTTATTTTATAGTTATTTTATTTAGTTATTTAACGGTAGGACTATTGGAAGTATAATTAGTGATAGCAGTAGTAGTAATAGTATTTAAATTGTACCTTTTTGGTCTTGTTCAATATTCCTTCCTCATACCCTGATAGTTTCAACTTAATATTTTAATCTGTTTCTGAGATGTTGCTAATAAACCCTTTTGAAAGCCTGCATGAACCTAGTGTGTTTTGATTTAACATAGCGTCCCCACAGCAGTGCCTGAAACTTCCAGGGACTCCGACTACTAGATGTAGTCGTAGCAGTAGCAGCACTAATAGTAATAGTAGCGGTACCAGCTGTAATAGTAGTAGTAGAGTGTGCACATAAGGTCTTTTGGTTAGTTCAAGATCCCCTTTAACATGATATGTAAGGTTAAACTTAATTCCCTAAACTATTCCTGGGATATTGCTGACACACCCTTTTGACAAACTCCACGCAAAGTGTGTTTTGATATAGTTCATCATAACTCTCAACATTCCCTGAAAGTTTCATCTTCATAAGCTTAGCCTCAGTAGTAGTAGTCGTAGTAAAAGTAGCAGCAGTAGCAATGGTAGCGGTGTGTATAGAGTGCTTTTTTCTTAATTCAACCTCCCTTTTAGCACACACTGAAAGTTTCAGCTTAATACTCAAAACTGTTCCTAAGACATTGCTCCAATATCCTTTTCACAGTCTGAATGCAAATAGCGTGTTTTATTTCGTTGAATATTCCATAAAATTTTCTTGAAAGTGTCACTTAAAAACCCTTAGCCTTAGTAAAGGTCGCAGCCACAAGAGTAGGAATACTAGTAATAGTGGTGACATGAAAATAGTGCTAATTGTTGTTGAACATCCCTCTAAGCACACACTTTTATAGTTTCAACTTAATACTCTAAGCCGCTCTGAAGATATTGCTTATAAGCCCGTTTGAAAACCTGCATGCATATTGTCTCATCTTAATACAATTAGCATCACAAGTAGCAGTAATCAAGCAGTAACAGTAGAATGCTCATAACGCCTTTCGTTAGTTTCCAAATCCGCTTCAACATACCCTGGAAGTTTCAACTTAATGATCTAAGCCATTCCTGAGATTTTCCACATACATCCTTTTGACAATCTACGTACTCATAATGTGTTTTGATTTGGTTCAACGTTCCCCAAAATATTCCCTGAAAAATTCAACTTAATACCCTTAGCTTCAGCAGTATCAATAGTAGCACTGCCAGTAGCAGTATACACACAGGATCTTTTGTTTTTTTTAACATCCCCCTCAATACACATTGAAAGTTTCAATTTTCTATTTAAAACAGTTTCTGGGGTATTGTTGATACGTCCTTTTGACAATCTGCAAGCACATAGTGTTTTATTTTCAGTTCAGCATCTTCTAAACATTCCCTGAAATTATCACTTTAATACCCTAGCTTTAATAGTAGTTGCTGTAGTGGTAACATGGAAATTTTGCCATTTAGTTAGTTTAACATCCCCCACAACAAGCCCAACTTAGTAGTAGCAGTAGTGGTAACATGGAAATTTTGCCATTTAGTTAGTTTAACATCCCCACAACAAGCCCAACTTCATACTCCAAGCCATTCCTAAGACATTACTGATAAGCCCATTCGACAACCTATATGCACATAATGTTTTGATTTAGTTTACTAGCATTACCCTAGGCCTAATTTAGCTTATAGGCTACTTTTTGAGACTGGCCAAGGATCTACATGTGTCTAATATCTTAGTGTATCAGTTTACCTTTATCTTTTGGTAAATATCTACCAAATCATATTATTGAGTTAGGAATAAAGTGAATACACCATTTGATGCCTTTTTTATGCTGATTACAAATATAATAAGCATTTCTATCAGAAATGAATTTCAGCCCCCCCCCCCCTATATAGGCTATACCTAACCTAACCCTGAATTGGCATATATAGGGGGGGGGGCTGAAATTCATTTCCGATAAAAATGCTTATTATATTCGTAATCAGCATTAAAAAAAAGGCATTGAATGGTGTATTCACTTTAGTCCTAACTCAATAATATGATTTGGTAGATATTTACCGCCTAATTATTAACAATCCAATAAATATGTATAAAAAAGACTGCATCAAAATCTCAAAGTTGCTATTGAAAAACAGGCTTCTGCTGCATAGTATGGTCTTCAAGCATTAATTTATATTTAATAATATGGAAATTTTTGAAATTTATTTATGAATCCTGGGCTAACTGTTACTTTCATATTACTGTAGTGTTATTGTATATTTGCCGTCATGTTTATCTTTGTACTGTAGCGTTATTTGTTATTTTATCTTGGTCTAGGCCTAGTTTTTATTTTAGCTTGTCTCCCAATGGGCCTATGTCAAATATATACATGTATATGTGAATAATAAAATGATTGAACTTCGAACTTTAACTTGAACTAACCCTGAAAGTCCCAACTTAATATCCTCTGCCGTTCTTGAAATATTGCCGAGACGTCTCAATGAAAACAAATATAAACATAGTACCTTTTGATTTCGTTCTGAAGAAACATAAACTTTCCCTGAAAGTTTCTGCTTTATATCCTATCCTAGTCCTGAAAAATCCCTCCTTGATATCTTGACAACCTGTATGCACTTAAATTATTTTTATTTAGTTCAATAATAGAAGTAATAGTTGTAGAAATATTTGCAAAAGTTGTGGTAATATTGGTAGCCCAGGAAGTTTCAGCTTAATACCCTAAGGCGATACTGGTATATTGCTAAAACATCCATTTAATAGCCCATGAGTGGGTTTTGATTCAGTTCAACATCTCCTCACCATTCCCTGAAAATGTCACTAATATCATTAGCATTAGCAATAATAGTAGTCATAGTAAAAGACGTAACAGTAGGACAATTGGAAGTATAATTAGTGATAGCAGTAGTAGTCATAGTATTTACATTGTACCTTCCTCATACCCTGATAGTTTCAACTTAATATTTTAATCTTTTTCTGAGATGTTGCAGATAAACTCTTTTCAAAGCCTGCATGTACCTAGTGTGATTTGATTTAACATAGCCTACCCAATAGCAGTCCCTGAAAATTCCACATTAACACTATTAGCCTTAGTAATTGTAGTACAAGCAGCAGTAGTATTACTACTACTGCTTGTGATAGTGGTATGCATATAGTCCATTTTCATTAGTTCAACCTATACCTCAACATGGCCTGAAAGTGTCAACTTAAAACTCTAAGCCGTTCTTCATATACTGCTAATGTTCCGTTTTGCCAGCTAGCATACACACAGCGTGTTTCAGTCTAATTGAACATACGCCTCAACATTTTACAAAAATCCCTCATTAATACCTTTAGCCTCGGTATTAATATTAATGGTAGCAGTAGTAGGCATATAGTACCTTAGGGCTGGTCGAACATTCCCCAACACACACACTGACATTTTCAACTTAATACTCTAGACTATTTCTGAGATATATCTGTTATATTCATTAAATATTCTGCAACGACATACTGTATTTTGATTCAGTTCAAAATCCTTCCGAACTTTCCCTGAAAGTTTTACAGTAAAACCCCAAGCTGCAGAAATACTTCTACTACTACTACTACTAGTAGTAGTTTGTAGTAGTAGCAGCTCTACGAGTAATAGTAGCGGTACAGCTGTAATAGTAGCAGTAGATTATGAACATAAGGTCTTTTGGTTAGTTCACGACCCCCCTTTACATGATATGTAAGTTTAAACTTAATTCCCTAAACTATTCCTGGGATATTACGGACACACCCTTTTGACAAACTCCACGCAAAATGTGTTTTGACATAGTTAATCATCACCCTCAGCATTCCCTGATAGTTTCATCTTCATAAGCTTAGCCTCAGTAGTAGCAGTTGTAGTAAAAGTAGCAACAGTAGCAATGGTAGCAGTGAGTATAGACTGCCTTTTTCTTGATTCAACATCTCTTTTTAGCACACTCTGAAAGTTTCGGTTTAATACTCAAAACTATTCCTAAAATATTGCTCATATATCCTCTTTAACCGCCTGAATGCACATAATGTGTTTTATTTCGTTCAATATTCCATAAAAATTTTCTTGAAAGTCTCACCTAAATACCCTTAGCCTTGGTAAAGGTCGCAGTCATAAGAGTAGGAATAGTAGTAATATTGGTGACATGAAAATAGTGCTATTTGTTGTTGAACATCCCTCTAAGCACGCACTTTTATAGTTTTAACTTAATACTCTAAGCCGCTCTGAAGATATTGCTTATAAGCCCGTTTGAAAACCTGCATGCATATTGTCTCATCTTAATACAATTAGTATCACAAGTAGCAGTAATCAGGCAGTAACAGTAGAATGTTCCTAACGCCTTTCAATTAGTTCCAAATCCGCCTCAACATACCCTTGAAGTTTCAACTTAATGACCTAAGTTGTTCCTGATATTTTCCTGATACACCCTTTTGACAATCTACTTACTCATAATGTATTTTGATTTAGTTCAACGTTCCCCAATATATTCCCTGAAAAATTCAAATTAATACTCTTAGATTCCGAAGTATCAATAGTAGCACTACCAGTAGCAGTATACACATAGCATAATTGTTTTTTTCAACATCCCCCTCAATACACATTGAAAGTTTCAACTTTCTTTTTAAAACAGTTTCTGGGGCATTGTTGATACGTCCTTTTGACAACCTGCAAGCACATAGTTTTTATTTTCAGTTCAGCATCTTCTCAACATTCTTTTTGCCATTTAGTTAGTTCAACATCCCCCACAACAAGCCCCAAAACTTAATACTCCAAGCCATTCCTAAGACATTACTGATAAGCACATTCGACAACCTATATGCACATAATGTTTTGATTTAGTTCAGCATTCTCCAAAATGATCCTTGAAATTTTCGCTTTAGTAGCTGTAATAGTAGTCGTGATAGTAGCAGTAAAGGTACAAGTATTAGTAGTAGCCGTAGCGGTAGTAGCAGTTGTAGTACATACATATTGCCTTTTGGTCAGTTGAACATCCCCCTCATTAGACCCTTCAAGTTCCGACTTAATACTCTTAGCCGCTCCAAAGATATTCCTGGGAACCTCTATTCTTTTGACAACCACTGTGCACAAAAGGTGTTTTAAGATTTATTTCAGTGATTTATTTTGTGCTTAAAAACCACAAAGTACATCAGTCAGCAGCCAGAACACGTATCCGTTAAAGTTCGTTAATCACCGACTATTTTTGAGTTATTTTTTCATCTCGATCCAGCTTTACCAAAGGAGTTGGTTTAGTAAAATTACATGGAAAGAAGGGAACAGAAACGTTCTTCTCAAGGTTAATCAAAAGTCCAAGTACTTATTCCGTTTGTTTTAGTGCTTATTCAATAATTTATTATCAGATAAAAATGATTCTGCAATAAAATAAGAAAAAAAAAATCCGAGATTTACCTTCATTGTCAAAACATATGGAGCCCAATTCCTGAGTTTTGGGTTCAATTTTATATTGTTCTGAATAGCTGGACAAAGAACCGAAAGGAACAACTTTCCATTTTTGAGAAATAGAAAAGTCTGGAAAGTCAAAGACCTCCTTACTGTTATTTGGCAAGAAATCCTCAAGTTCTGAAACAAAATTTAAATAAAAGTGACTCAAAACACATTCAACAGTAAAACTTACTACGCAAATCCAACTACTTTTCTCTTTAGAATCGACTAGCTCCCAAAAATCGTTCTTTAAGAATTTAAACAAAAAGTCCAACTTTAGCATAAAGAGCAGGGTATTGAGAAAGAGGCAACACTCCTCGTATACAGAATTATTTCTGTTTTGTGTTTTAATGTTGCTCCTTACTTTCAGTTAAAAAACTTGAATGAAAATTCCCCCAAGAATAATTTCTCCGTAGAAAGCTCTCCTACGTAAAATACTTTCACCCCTCCTCTGAAATTACACTAGGAGAATTTCATTCTTGCGACAAATTCCCCCCAGAAAATTTCTTGCTCACGATTCCGCCAGAAAAATACTCCTTCTGATCGTTTATTCTAAAACGAGCGTGAGAGGGAACTAGTTCCTCTCCGATCTTTTTGGTTACTTAAAAAGCACACTAGAATTATTAATTCCTTTAAATTAGCCCTCTCCCAATCTTCTAAGGACTATTGGTTCGGCACGATAACCTTCTGAGAAGAAAGAAAAAGCAACAACAAAGAAACAGATAAACGAGCCAGCTTGATAATGCTTCTGGCAAAAAATGAAGCAAAATTCCATATGTTTGCTATGGGAGCTTGAAACCTCTACATTGAGGTTCACTGACATGACATATGAAGGTAGGTTTTTTAATAAGATTTCATGACTTTTAGGGGATATTCCCCATCTTTTTCAAAAATAAGGCAAACTATCTCAGGCTCGTAGATTTAATGGGTAGCATTAGACTAAATACTTCGTAGATATTTGAAACTAGCACTAAAATCCAATTCTTCGGATGTATGTATTGTTATAAGAATTCCGTTTTTTTTAGAGTTTTTGTTACAATTGGACCGAGTCGCTCCTTACTGATAGTTCGTTACCTCGAAACTGTTTGATACAAAAAGCTTTAGCAAACCTTCATTGGTAAGACGTGCTGGACCCAAATCCTGTGTATCTGGTTCAAGAAAAATGAAAGTCTGAAGCCTCAAAACATTCCTCATCATCACCATGCAAAGCATCTTGAACCTCTGAAACAAATCATGAATAAAGGCGTCATAGGACACATAAACACAAACTATGTTTTATATATATATCATATATATATTATATATATATATATATATATAATATATCTATATATATATATATATATATAATATATATATATATATATATATATATATTATATATATATAATATATATTGCCGTACGAATTTGAACGTCAAAAGCAAAAAAGAAAAAAAAATTGAGCATTCGACCGAATTCTAAAAAGAAATGATTCCTTTTACAAACTAGTTTGATTTCAGGAGAATGATAAATTTGAGAATAAAATATTGGGTAAATAATTTAATTTTAAAACAACATTTGAAGTACACTTTGACCAACAAAAAACTAAAATATTGTAAAATACTAAAGCACGTTAAGTAGGTGAATTCGACCAATAGTTCAGTCAATTTTGCTAAAACAGAGTAATAATCTCGGAATTTGAGACAATCGGGCATAAATTTTCACAACCATATTATGACACCGTAAACGTGCCTCCAACCCTTCCCAGGGTTGAAGGCTAGTCGCAATTACAAATTTCATAGGTCGAAGGTAAAATATTGATGTTTTGCACGATTTTCGTAAGATCTTATTTTCTGTGGGTTTTATGCCATCCGCATTTACTAAAAATATCGTATAAAACTAAATTCTCACAGTTTTGGTTTAATTTTCTTTTTTGACGATTAACCGTTTTTAAGATAGAGGTCAGTGATTGCATGGTGTTTGTCTATAAGGAGTTGAAACAAGTTCTGAGTTTAAACTTTCTCTTTCTCTTACAAGTCTTAAATCTGTGTATTCCCATCTGAATTCAATATTGCCTACAGAGCGAGTTCCACTCCTGCGAGTTTGTTCTTAAATTTCTTCTAATAATATGTTTTGTTTTTAGCGTTTAGACTCCAAATTTAGTCAGTTATTTCCATTTTGTTTCGCATCTGCCGTTCAATATTGTTTTAAGCTGTTACTGGCAAAAAGAACTTGGTAAACATATGCTAAAACAGAAGGGAAAATAGAGAAAACATTCTGAATACATGAGTATATAAATCATTAACTAAGAAAAAAAAATCATTCGATCTTATCCCTGTTTTTCAGATTAGATAATGGCTACGTATGTTTTCAGGGTTTTAGCATAGACTACGATGAACAGACTAAATCTTCTGCGTCAAATGAGTTTTACTGATTTTTACTGGATTTACTAATTTAAAACTTTAATAAATAACTTATCAACTTATAAATAATAAATTAAATAACTCGGTTTTTACTTGTAACTTTAATAAATCAAATAATTTTAACATTTTGATTACTAAATTCCAGTATATGTATATTAAACTGACAATGCACATTCATTCGTATTTTTTCAGTAAAGTGCAAATTATGTTCTGGCCCTGGGAAAGCATAGGGGTTTTGAGCCCTACTAATGTTAATTTATGCTCGTTGTGAGCTTGACTCGGTTATTTATTGTAATTTCTGTTCGTTTTGGGTTTCATTTATTTATCGATGCTGATTTGTGGTAGTTTCCACGCTTGGTAGATTATTTGATTTATTTTTGCTCATTTTTGGTTTAATGGAGTTCTTTACTTTTCTTTGAAAAACTTATTTTGTGGAAAATTTTTTTAATTAATACTGTTCGTTCTAAATTGACATAGACTTTTCAGGGAAAAAGAAAATAATACTTTAAATCTTTTCGTTTTTTTTAAGACTTTATAGTTTGGCCTGCTATTTGTATGCTGGAGAAAAATTTTCAGCAATTTTTAAAGAACATACACCGTTTTTAAAAATCTGGACACAAATAGTAGTGTTTAATTTAGTTTCATACCTCCTCTAGCTGACCTGAAATGAAAAGCTTGATACCATTCGCGAAAAAAAACCTGTTTACTTTCTTTGATAGCTTGGATACACTTACCCTATTTTGATTTGGTTAAATTTTAAGAGCATAAGTAGCTCCGAAAGTTTGAACATAATACCCTCAGTTGTTCTTTGGATACTGCTGACCATGCCTTATTGGAATTAGCATTAACAATGTGCATTTTGATTTAATCTTAAGGCAACATTTAGTTTAGGGTGGGGCGTGGAAAGGGGATTAGTTGCCCTCCAATCACCTTTGACTATTAAAAGGGGCATTAGCCCTTTCTATTTTCAATCGAATGAGCCCTTTTCGAAGTTCCTGCGACAACTCTTTCGATACGAAGTGCCCAGATCTAAACCAAAAAAAAAAATAATACATTTCACCCGCGTCGATCTTTACTATAAAAATGTCAAGCCTTCCAATCACTTTCGACTATTAACTTTCAATTTCCAATCGAAAGAGCCCTTTTGACTTTCTACGACAACGCTTTCTATAAAACACCTTATATGCCCCAGGGCATAAATTACAACCCTTGCCCTGAGGGCTGTGAGGGGGTTTGTCATCCTCAAAGACCTAATTTCCAGAATTTTCAACTACTTTGAAGAAAATTGCTATCTCAAAATTTTGATTGGATGTGTTTGATGAATAGTGGGCGTGAGAGGGGGGTTAGTTATCCTCCAATCCCCTTTGAGATAAGGGCACAAGCCCTTCTAATTTTCAATCGAATGAGCCCTTTTAGAAGTTTCTACAATATTGCTATCTACAAAGACCTTATATGCCCCCTAGGGCATAGCTTACAACCCTTACCCCGAGGGCTCTGAGGGGGTTAACATTCTCAAAGACCTATTTTCTAAAACTTTTAACTACGTTGAACAAATAGGCTATCTAAAAGTTTTGATTTGATGTGTTTTGGGGAAATGGTGGTCGAGAGAGGGGGGTTAGTTGCCCTCAAATCGCTTTCGACTATTAAAAAGGGCACTAGCCCTTTGAATTTCCAATCGAACGATTCGTTTTTCAATTTTTCTACGACAAACGCTTTCAATAAAAAAACCTTATATGCCCCCAGGGCATAACTTACAAGCCTTACCATGAGGGCTGTGGGAGGAGTTTCATTCTTAAAAATATAATTTCCGGACCTTTCAACTACTTTGAACAAATGGCTATCTCAAAATGTTGATTGGATGTGTTTGTATAAATAGTGGGCGTAGAAGGGGCCTTATTTGCCTTCCAATCACTTTGCGACTATTAAAAAGAGCAAAGGCCAGTCCAAATTCCAATCGAATGAGCACTTTTTGAAGTTTCTACGACAACTCCTGCGATACGAAGTGCCCTGGTCTAAAGAAATAAATAAATAATACATTTTGCCAACATCGTTCTTTATTTAGGCTGCACGATTGCGCTGCCTATGATATGAGTTCATATTAATTACAACATAAAGCCAGATGGACAACTTTCATTAACAGTACTATTAGTTCAAGATACCATAAGTTGGAAATGATATTTGATTTACTGAAAAATTCATCTACTTCATTCTTTTATAAGGTTCAATGGTAATTTGTATAAGGAAATTATGGGCATTCCTGAAATGGTAATGCCAGTCCATTTATAGCGGACTTGCTTTTAAGTCAACTAGAATATAAGTACATGATATGTAAGGGCAACCCATATAATGTAAGTTATTCTCTTTCAAATAGTAAAAGATTTGGATGATTTTTGGTGAAAGTTATTAAGATTTCAAAAAACATTTACCCGCCTGAGTTAATTCTGGAACCTAGTCATGGAACAGGGCAAGACGACCACTTTTTAGATTTAAATGTTAATATTTCTGAAAATAATTAATTAGTCTTGAAAATACATAATAAAACGAAAGATTTCGATTTTGAAGTAACAATTTTCCTATTCCCCAAAAGTAATATACATTCAAACATCACATACCAACCTTTTACACACAATTATTTAGACATGAAAAATTTTTCAGTAATAATACGGATATTAAAAATATATGTAAAAATTCTAAGCCATAAATTGATCTTGAGAGGTCTTTTTGCGAGTAAAATAATTTGGCAATTCAAAAAAAAAAAAATGAAGTTTCAGTGCAAAAGGCTATCAAGAAATATTTAAGGATATTTTAATGTAATATTTCTTTTTTATATAATTGGTTCAAGAAATCAACAAAGTAGTTTATTTTACATCCCATTGAAAGCTTTTCTTTTGTATGTGGCTGAGAATTCAAGGATTATAAGCCTATTCTAGAAGTCATGTTTATCTTCCATGATAAGAAGAATTGGAATTACATACAAGAGTTTATTGCACCAAAAATGAAAGTAAAAATAAACGGTTCACAAAGGGGATAAAGAAAATGTTTACAAACAACGTGAATGCTCACAAAACTTCTGATTTGTGAAATGAGGGATTGTTCTAATTTGGTTTTTCACCGCCATTTGTTTGCTCGATTCAAACAAGAATAGTTAAGATTTCATTTGTATGCATTTTCTGATGATTCTACTAACAGGTATGTATATTCCAAGAAGCACCAATCACGGGATACCAAAATGATAGAAGGTATCTATTAGAACAACTAGCTCATTTTCCTGGCGGTGCTATTATTGGACTCTTACTAATTTTTGCTATTATAAATGGCGTTCATTTAGTTTTGTAGGGGGTGTTATTTACCATTTACAAACATATTGCTTGTTTACACTATTTTGGCACAAAGTGAGCAACTGCCAATCCTTCTAACTTACAGTTCGGAGGTATGACTGAACAAAAGATTATTTCGATCTCAGTATTAAATTTGTATGAAGGTCGACACTTTATCCATTAAGAGCCGAGACAATTGTTGGAAAGTTAGTGATTAGCTTCACCCACGATCCCCTTTTAAAAGCAAAAGGACGATGATAACGTTTTAGATTTATGTAAATGGCTTGCTACAGCGGCTAAAGAGAAACGAGTCATGCCTATATTTTGCAATTTATTCCTCGAGTGGCATTTATTCGTCGAGTATTATTGGTGATGCGGTTGCTGCTTGTGTGGTCTCACAAGTGAATAGAGTGTCAACAAGTGATTTTGTGTTCAAGATGCGGTTCAGCGTAGCACACCATGAGATTCCACCAGGGATCTCTACTAAACAGTACCAAGATGTGAGACTTGTTCCATGGAACATAAACGGTTATTTATTGAATAAAATATCAGTATTGGAAGGTATGCTGCTGGATAATGATTCAATGTGCATTCAGGTGCATTTCTACACACGTTCTAGTCTTAGTTCATCGGACATGAGTAGACTTTGTACTTTTTCCGTTTCTACAAAGCGTGTTCATTCCCGAGGTGGTTCATTTGGAGAGCAGGGAACTGAAGTTTCAGCGAGTATTCAATCAATTTGTTTAGTTCTAGTGATACTTGCAGTGAGGCAGGGTCTTGCGTAGTGATAAATGTGTATTTGCCCCTAATTATAAAAATGATGAATCAGAACAACTATTTGCACAAGCTTTTGAGATATTACATGCGCGTATTCGATAAGTTCAAAACTTAATATCCCTTGTGCTGTTGTTCGGGACTTATTGTGAAATTAATTTTTCCGAATCAGCCGTATCACTTCGGCTTCAATTTTCCGTGGTATTTTTCTGATAAGCTGATTATGCAGCCAAAAAATGAAAATTTCACGTATATTCACACTTCACTCAAACATCGAATCTAGACTATGTGATTACTTAGATTGATTTCTCAATTTATGTGGTTTCTGTTATATTTAATTATCAATTATCAGACCACCTTCCCATAGCAGCGTCTTTTAACTTATATGTAACACTTACACGAATGAACGAAGATACGCCCAACCTTAAGTAGTTTCCAAAGATTGACTGAGATATGATTCGTTTGCTCCCACATCAAAAAGTTGATTTTTGATTAACTTTGATTTTGACTAAAGCTCTTTTGATTAAACCAAGATACAGATTGCTCTGAGTTTTTATTGTGCTGAGATTTGCTACGCTCTAAGATGTGCCGAAAAAAGCAGTAGTTCCATTTTGGAAAATCCGCATCAGCACTCAAGTCTTTGGATTGCTGAAAAAGTCAAAACTCTCCAAAGCGTACCCCCGTGCAAGGCGTTGATTTTCAATTTGGAAAGATAATGGCTCGTCACCGTGCAGGCATTATTGATTCATATTCACTTAGAGTTTTCTGATTTGCCCAATTCCATTGGAAAATCCCTTACTACCCAAAACACAACATCCAAGAGTCTCACTAAGTTGTAACAATGTATGCCATAACAATGGCAATCTCCTAGCTGAAACCAAAGCCTTCGTTTTTCATAAATAATATTAGTGCATCTCATGTTATCCACTGAAACCCTTTGCTCATGTCACACCTAGAATTACTCATGCAGATGATTGTTGATACTTTGAAATTACCGTTGTCTTTTTTCATTGGTTATCTCACTCCTATCCCCAAGAAAGGCAAATCTAACATTCGGCGTTCGACTTCCAGGCCTATAAACAATCTATACTACATTCTGTAAACTGTTTGAGCTGTTTCTTGTTGTTGAGCTAAAGGAGAAATGTAGCATTCCGCCATACCAGTTTTGGTTTTCAGAACAAATAGGGTGCGTTGATGCCCTTGGTGTTGAAGTTAATGCCATAATGGAGGTTGAAACTGGTCCAGGAAAGTCTTGTTCTAGCAGCATACGATGTTAGGCGTGTATTGGACTCCTTGGTAACAGGACCATGCTACTTCATATGGCAAAAAGAGGCATTCACCCCAATGTTATTCGTACCTTGATAAGTTTATATTTGCGACTTAAAGTACGCATCCAAATACAAATCCATTTAACTTGCTGGTTTCTAATTCACTAATCTAAGACGTGCTGTCACAAAATAGCGTTTTTTTGTCCCCGTGGCCTCACCGAATGATCTGAATAGTTTTTGTTTCGTGTTTATACTAGTGCGCGTCAAGGTTGCTATCACTTCACCTACTCTTTTTAACACAAAGGTGTCTTAGACGCTTCGATCAAAATGCATATCCTCATGCATTGAGGGCAGAAACAAAGGTGACACTTGTCTGAACACTCGGCGTTTAATTTTTATTTTATTTTTTCAATGAATGAGTTTTTTTTAATAATATAATAATAAAATGCTAGATAATTTGCATTTCAGTGTCCAGAAATTCAAAGAAGTTTGAGGTGAAATTAGGCCCAAATAAGCCTCTGTCTTCGACCCTAAGCAAATCAAAGCCTATATCATTATAAATAAATGAAATGAGTGTTAATCCAACATATATTCTCTAAACGAAATGGTATTTTAACAAAACTTGAATTCATATACGTTAAGAAAATTTCTACCCATCGGTTTTCAAAAATAGAGGATACGTTTTCAAGATCTATTCTAATCGCAGTAAAATCAAATCTTTAAAAGAAATTATTAATGTTGACAAAATGATAGACAAAAAACAAAAAGCTAAAAACTGGGTCTTCTAGCTATAGAGTAACTCTAAAACAGTAATTTTCCCCTATATTTCCTAGGAAGTACATTATTTTACTTTATTTTTATCAATTTTACTGACAGAGTTTTTTATTTTACGGGTAGTTTTAACATAGTAAAGGGGGACTGGTTGCCTCGCCCACCATTTTTCATCGTCCCTCTAAACATGCCTTGAAAATTTAAACT